>CM077166.1:168690251-169027599 GCA_039583875.1 Platanthera guangdongensis
ATTGAAAAAGAACACTGATACTCTTGCTGTCGTAAATCAGAATGCACATGTTGTCGCCAACAACATTCAAAAGTTTGACGGTAATATGGTCACTCTCAACGCCAATCAGCAGGCCTTGGTCTCTGAATTCTCCAAGACCACGAAGCATATTGATGACTCCCTACATTCCTATGCCAACTTCATAGCTGTAGAAGCCAAAGAGGGGGAGAAAGAGTATCTAGCTAAGATGGCTGAGCTCCGAGAAGTCATGATCCTAAACTTCGAACAGTCAAACAAGTACGTCTATGACAGCTGCCGGTGGATGCTCCACCAGGCGTTAGGCATCCCCTTGGCTGAAAATCCTGCAGATATTCATCCTCCTGAGACATCTATGGCCGCCGACGGAGTAAGTGCTGCTGAGGGAATAAGTGTAAGTGCAGCAGATGTTCCCATAAGTGAAGCTGATGGTAGGGCTCTCTCCAAAGCTAAACTGAGGAGCATGTTTGATCAAGAGGCCCTAGCAAAAGCCAAGGCCAAGAGAAAAGCTCAGGAACGGACCTCCAAGGAGACACTAGTTGAAAAGAGGATCAGAATGAGTGAGGAGGACGTACGAAACGAAAAATGGAGTCCAGTCTCAAGGAACATCATCTTAGACACCTTCTGGCTGCAAGAAAGAGGAGAGATCAATCGAAACGAAGTATATAGCCAGTATGAGTGGGAAACGCACAAAACATTTGAAGCGAAACGCAACATCTTTTTCAGAAACAACAAGGATGCAGATAAAGTTCCTCCTCCTAGGTATTACCCGAAGCCCAAAGAATACATGGAGAGGCAAAGCAAGAAGTACTTGGCTCAAAATCTTAAGGGTGACTTAGCTAAGGAAAAATAGTCAATAACTTATAGCTTGTCACTTTGTCTTAAGAACATTTAATGATTATTGTTATCATATGAACAATTCTGAGATTATATGTATATATATATATATATTGGTATATATATTTGAATTTGTGAATGACTCAAGTCCTGATCTGGTTGCATATATTCTCTTGTGCTGCATGTTTAATTTCTGAATGCTATGTTTATTATTTGATAGGTGTTATTCATCTTAGCTAGTAGGGTTTTGGCTTCGTCAAATAGGGGGAGATTGTTGGGTATTGTATCCACAATTACCTGGATTTGAGGAAGCCACCTGTCAAGCTAAGATGAATTCACAATGTATTTGATGAAACATCTTAAGTTGTACTTGCAGCTCCTCCACGCTAAGTGCACACCAATGTCAGGGTGCAGTAGGTCAATATACACGGGTCTGCAAGACGTAATCCCTCGTTGAGCAGATCAGTGTGTTGGCCTACGTGTACTCTCTCTATTGGAGTGCACTTACTTTCAAGTACAGGGCCGTTCATATGCAAGAGAAGACAAGGAGCATGGATGGGTCAAGGAGCAGCTCCTGGGTGGAAGACGAAAATTCGTCCAAGGAAAATTCGACGAGAATCACCAAGTGATTCTCGCCGATTCAATCGACGAGAATCATTAGTGATTCTCGCCGACCCCTTCTGGCTACCTCAAAACGGTGCCAAGTAAGAATCGGCGAGAATCACTAGTGATTCTCGCCAAACCAGTGGTTAAGCAGCTCATGAATACCAAGTGAAAATCGCTGAGAATCCATAAGTGATTCGGCGAGAATCACTAGCGATTCTCGACGAATCGTCGAGAATCACTTGGTGATTCTCGCCGATTCGTCGAGAGTCACCTGCGATTCTCGCCGATTTTCACTTAGCGATTTCTCGGGATGCTGCTGGACCGGATTTTGTCGCTGGACTAGTTTGAACCGGATTTCGGGTTTCTACTTGTGGGACCCACAACGGTCATATTGTATGGGTCTTCAATGTATAAATACATGGGTATTTTTGAACAGTAATTTAGCGAAGAAAACCAGACATACGCGAGCACGGACAAACCCTAGATCCCCGCTTTCGCTCCGTCGCCGCCGCCACCGCTCGCGATAAGTTGGTCGCCGCTGTAGATCTCTTCTCTTCCCGATCTCCGGCGACAGAAGCTTAGCAAAGCTCTGAGTCTCACGTGTCTATCCGGAGATCTCTTGTCTCTCGATTTGTTGACCGGGAAAAACTCCCCCGTCCGAATCGATAGAGATGACTGATCCTAGAGTGACCGTTGGAAGACCAAGCTAGCTTTGCTACGAAGTTTGGATCTCCAAGTTCAGCAGCCGCTCATCATCATAGCCACCGATCCCGAAGCTAGCCGCCGCTCGTGTTGCCGCCGCCGGTTCCGGGGAGATCCTCTCCAAGAGAGACCAAAGTTGTAGACTCTTCGTTGACTTCACGAATACGTCGTCGAACGAAGAGGAACACCGTAGTCTCCAAACGAAGTTTGTATCTCGTGTACATTCTATATTTACTTTTGTTGTAAAGGAACTTTTGTTCCGTGTTGTAAGGGTTGGGTGCAACCCGATTTGTGGGAGTGTTGACTCTCACGTGTGGAAGGGTTCCTTCCGATAGTGCAGGGATTGGATTTCAATCCTGTTGGAGAAGAGACCGAGTCGTCCCTTGTTGGGAGATAGGTCGAAGGGGGAAAGTGGATGTACCCAAGTTGGGGAACCACTATAAATTGTCTGTGTATTCTGTGTGCTGTGCTTTTTATTTTTATTGTGCAGGTACATTCGTAAATTCCGCAAAAGCGCTACTCGTCACCTATTCCCCCCACCCCCCATAGGTGCACTTTGCCGACACTAGGTGGACTTTCACAAACAACAGGGGGAGGGTGCCAATTAGGAAATTGACTGGAACCTCCCTCTGATACCAAATTGATGCAGGCCTAAGCATCGTCGCCGGGAGACCTACAGATTATTACGTTCGCCTCTCGATGATTTAAAATCGACACTCGCACAGAAGTTCCCGCAGCGCACACTCCCAATAATTTTATCACGATTATGCTAACGCACGGGTAGCCAAACCGTTTGGGACCGAATAGAGTCTATGGGCCAATATCCATTCCGGCTAAAAGGATCAATATTAGATCCGACCAAGCGGGTTTTACCAAAAGATATCTACCAAAATTGCGATCCAGAAAACGGAAGATCTCTCCCAACAAAAGCTACGAGGTTCGCCAAACCTTTCGAAAAATAAATCAATTAATATGAACACAATTCAATTGAAAAAAAACACGATTTAATTTCAAGCTTCGAAATCCAACGCAACAATTGGCCGCCACAAAAAATATCAAGAGGGAAACACACGGGAGTAGAAGTTTCGTTACCCAAGTCGGAATGGATGATTCCGACTATCTCACTTGGAACGCTCGTCCACGGCTCCGTCGAAGTTACGCCGGATGGATAAAAGTTCTTCCGTCGTCGTCGCATCACGCTCGTGGTGGTCGAATGTAGACTTGAAAGGGAAGGGGAGGGGGTCAGTTTTGTGGTTGGAGGTAGTGGATGAGGGAGGGGCTTGTGTTGGCGGCGGCTTGGAGTGGTGGAGGGTTGGTGGCCGAGTGGTGAGGGGGGAGATGTGGAGGTGTTGGCGGCTTGAAGAGGGAGGAGGGGCTTGGTCGGCCGAGCCCTAGAGAAAGAGAGAGGAGGAGTCAAAGGGGGAAAGCTTTTAGGGTTTCAATATCTCATTCCAAAAATCACCTTCATAATGAAATATCCTAGGCCTTATATAGGCTTACAACATTGGCTAGGCTACATGCAATCCAATTAAATAAACATGCACTCTAAAGTTTAAACCATAAGGAAATAAATAAGCAAGCTTAAGCAAATAACAAAATAAATTCATCCAAATAAAATTGATAGTCATCAACTAATTATGATGAAGTGGTCTTGCGCCGTGGGTGGAGGTTGTAGCGTCGCTCCACACGATCACCATGACGACACAAGTCTTTTGAAGGCGATGATGGAGGATCTTCCGCTAGCATGCCATCATCATTAGCAAGTTGGGGGACGACGTCTCCATCACAGTCTCCAGGCAAGCATCGGGATGGCGACTTATGAGGTTTTTTATGGAAGGAAGTGTCAGACGCCTCTGTCTTAGGTTCAGGATGTGGACACGAGGACTCTTGGTTCAGAGTACATTGAGGATACAGAAGCTCAGATTCGACTGATCAGGGAACGAATGCTGGAGGCCCAGAGTAGACAGGCCAAGTACTATGATGTGCGTCATCGGAACGTGGAATTTCAGGTGGGAGATATGGTATTCTTGAAGATACATCATGTGCATGGTGTCTCTCGGACGCGGAGACACAAGAAGCTCAGTCCACGATATATGGGGCCGAACTTGATTCTGGAGCGGGTCGGTCCTTTGGCATATAGACTGCAGCTGCCACTAGAGTTGGGGGCCCTATATGATGTCTTTCATGTCTCTTCATTGCGAAGAGCTCTCCTTAGGCCGGAACAACACATCACTACTACAGTCGGCCCGATATCACCCGATAGATCAGTTCGGTTGGAGCCAATCCGGATCGACGATACAACGGTCCGAGTATTGCGAAAGAAGAAGGTTCCCCTTGTTAAGATGTTGTGGTCCAACCATGGACGGGAGGAGCACACCTGGGAGCCAAGGGACCTGATGCTAGAGCGGCACCCGAAACTTTTCACTTCAGGTATACCTTAGTTTTATCTTTAAAATTCCTTAATTACTTACAAGTAGAACCCCGGGGCCCGAACTTAAATTTCAGCGACAAAATTATTTTTTTGTTTATTGGGATTTGTAACATCCCATTTTCAATTAGGCCCCTCAACTTAGATTGGGTTAGGCATGTGGTGGGTGATAAGGATTTTAGCTAGGTTTGACCCTAGAAGGTGGGGTGTAGCCATGTGGCGCCCACTATAGGGCCCAAGTCAAACTAGGTCAAACTAGCCTAAATAGGAACCCTAGCCACACCATGACCCCCACCACATTGCCCTAACCCTAAGAACAATCTAAGTGAACCCTAAAGCATGCCATTAGGTCACCCATTGACCCAATTTGACCAAGTCAACCCTAAACCTTAAATTGGTCAAACCCACACCTAAAGGCCCAAGTAGTCCAAGTGGGGCATGACCATGGCCCAACCCATATTGGGTGATGTCATAGGGTCCATGACCCTCAAGTGGGGTCAGCCCACTCGCCATGTTTACCAAGTCAACCTAAAAAGTCAACTTGGTCAAACATTTGGCCTAAAGAGGAAAATAAGGGCTAAGCCCATTTCCCTTGGGTTAAGCCCACCAACCTTGACCCATGACTAGCTCAAGTGGTCAAGGTTTGCCCCTAACCCCCAAAATCAGGAGAGAGATTACATACAAAGGAGTAGAAAAGGAACTATGGTGAAATGTGGAGAGAGAGAGAAGAAGAATGAAGAGGAAGGATGACCACATGGCCACTTACTCAGCTGGCTAAGCTTGTTGGCCGGCCTCCTCAAGTAATTTTAGAGGAATTTGGAGCATGGTGGCCACTTGGCATCATGGGTGAAACAACCAAAGCTCAACCCGAGATCCCCCTTGACTTATCTTCACATACACCCACTCTCAGCCCAATTTAGCCACACCATCAGCTTCAGAGAGGGGAAATGACTAGAGATCGAGTCCTGGAGCAAGGGAATTGTTGGAGAATCGAGAAAACGGGGAGGATTTTCTGGAGCAAGCGCGGCCATGGCTCACCGCCGCCAAACTCGCCGTCAAGTCGCCCTAACGGTTCGTTTCACCTCACCTCTACCCGTACTAGGATCCTAGATCGTTTAGGAGAGATATCGGGCTCAATTAAGCCCGATGCCATGTGAGAATAGAGCCAAATTCTCGGGCTTTTCTTCTTGCTTGGGATCGCCGGAGGAGCCGCCTCCGACCGCCTCACCGCCGGGAAACGCTAGCCCCCACCTCAACGGAGGTGGTGGCAATAATCTCTAGCGGTGGCGCCGGCCCAGGTGGCCGGACATTACCAGATAAGGTGACCCAGCCAGGCTCAATCTCAGTCGTTGCTGATCGGGGACGATGAACAGATGCCGTCCATCAGATTTGATTTGATTAATGAATTATTTTGCTATGGATAGTAAATCATATGTCACACTTTTATACAGAATTGGCATGTTAAAAATAAGCCTCTTAAATGCAAATTTAGATCCAGACATCAAAATAAAAATTGTAGGCCTTAGTCTTACCTTCAATTGGTCACCCTAAACTTTTGATTTGGAGTAGTAGGGCTCCCTGTAGGACCAATCTACTAGGACTGGTCCTACGCTAGGGCAGAAATTTGATTGTTGCCCATGCCAAACCAGCAGTCCACATGACCCAAAATTTTGCGTATGTGCTTGATTAGGTCAAACTTAGACCTTGTAAAAATATAAGAATTTTTGGAAGAAATTTTCCTATAGTTTTTGTGACAATACATATAATTAACTTAATTGAATATTTGGAGAAATACAACTCCAAATGGCCCCAATTTTTGGTGGCATGTACATTGTGTCAATATCTGACCATGATAAAAATTTCAGCCTCTTTGGACCTCTCCATGTTGGGTAAACCCACTTTCATGAGTTTGATGTATATAGGCTTGGGGTGCCTTTAGCAAAAAATTATATAATGGGGATTTAGCCCATTTGGAACATGAAAAGTCTATCAAATCTTGGTCAGGGGATTATTAGGGTTAAGTATATATCCCACGGAAAGAATGAGATTTTTGGGATCAAAAATCTCATTAATTGGAATTTTTGGAAATTTGGCCTTTTAGAAATGAAAATTTGAAACTAAGGCTAATGATGATATTAAATTCTCAAACTTTTCCACAAACTTAAATGGCTCATACGTAACCCCTGGAAAAATTTATGGTTCTGTTAGATGATTATATTTTGGAATAATGTAGAATTTACAATTTTGCCCATTATGGAAATTATTTAAAAATGATGGAAATTATAGTAGGAATATTTTGGAAAAATTCCTGGTGACTTAATTATGTGTTTTTGACCTTGTGTAATTTTCTTAATATTTGTGGATGTTTTTATAGATTTAAAATCCCATAAATGACATTTTTGTTATATTTGACATTTGAGTTTTGGTGAACCAAACTACTATTTAGGAGCATGAATTCTTGTATTTGGTATTATTTCATTAATTTACATCTGCAATAAGTTTTATAGAAGTTTTAGAAACATATTTAATGTACTTCATTTGTAAAGTGTCCAATTCATGGATTTAACTTAGAATGAAAATTAAATGGAAATATAAATGGGAAAATTACAAATTTTGGAAAACAGTTATAATTATCCTAGATGATCATCAGGAAAAATTTATTAGACCAGGGGGATCATTTGATATAGTACTTCTTGTATAAAGTGACATCGACCACTTAATTAAAGGATTTAATTTAGGGTCGTATGATTTAGAAAATAGTGAAAACTCCACATAATCAACATCATATATCATACCATCCCATGATAAATGGTTAGGGTCACTTTGTCCAAGAAATTGGAAGTCATACTTTATGGGTGGTAGTAGGTCTTGGGTTGCGTCTAACTCAGATAATATATATTACTAGGACCGCAGGGGGATAAGAATAAACATTCAGATGGTAATTATTTCGGGAGAATAAACCCTGGTTGGTCTACTATAGGTAATTTCTTGGTTACGAGTGATGGAGCGCAAATCCAAGGATAGTAATTATAACAAAGGCCGGCGAAAAACCGCCGCCCTTCTATTAACATCTTAAGTCACTAGGATCACTCCAGAGTAATAATGAGAGCGGAATATGGACAAGGGGTAGACACTAATAAGAGTAAATATCCTTGAGAAAGGGAGCTTTGGGATTCAGCCCATCGTAGTTCCTAGTGCCCTCGAGAGCCCTTCACCGGGTATGCCCTGGGCAGTCCTGGGATTAACCCTAAATCACTAAGTATAATAACTCGTATACAAGAGTAGCCTAATAGGTTAAGCATCGTATCATCATTCTCACCCGTAAAGGGGTGAAGGTCTTGTGGTAATATTCTCACCCGTGTAGGGTTGGAGGGATTGTGGTAAAATCCTCACCCGTGTAGGGTTGGAGGGATTCAGGACGTGTTGGTCCTATGAGCTGGGAGCTCGGGTTGGAATATCTTGCATGTGCATGAACATGTGGCGGGTCATGTGGTACTGGGCCAATCGTCACACCGATGACAATACGGTGACTCTGGTGATTTGTGATAGTTTGAGGGGCCAGTGGGTTGTTTTACGCCACGGTCTGGAGGACGATCCCCGAAAACACACACTCCACTAAAAAGACTGGTGGGTAGCCAACAAATAGTACGCAGAGACTCTAGAGTGAACCTAGAATATGTACAGAGGCGTATGGGAGGTCTAGGACTGGTAGTGTGTATACCCGCCTAGGAGTGGAGATGCCCGCTCCACTGCTGCCATAGCCACAACGATGGTACCAGAGAGTGATGCTAGCTCCGAAAAGCGGGAACTAAAGGTCTGTGATCACAGAGTCGTTGTGTGTGAGTTGCACTTGCATGACTCATAAATAACTGCATGCATTCATTCATATTAGGACATACGCTTCATGGATCCTTATCATATAAATTAGTATGAGCTCTTTTATATTATAAGTTAATTTTGGAAACTCTAACTTATATGTTTGTATGGGCACTCATATAAGTTAGAGTACTTCTGTGATGTATATTAGCAGTAGATTTTTATACTTTATTTACTGTACTTTACTTATTTCCAGTTTTACTTATTGTACATGCTTCTACATTTGGACTATATACATAGAACTGTTAGTGTCGATTTACTGCTTACATTCATACTTGGTAGCATAGATTCCTTGTCACCTGCTTCCCTTTTGTTACCCCTTGTTGTCCTCCGCTTCGTCCTCCTGCATAGTGCCTAGGAGTTGCGGGGCGGGGTGAGGAGGAAACGACTTAGTCTTTTGACTAATGGTCGGTGACCAAACTATTTTTAGGAGATCGAGTAGATGGAGCACCAGCACGACCGGCAGGACGAGGTGATAGGACGTGAGGAGTTGATACCACCACCACCTACTACGTCTACTGCAGAGTTTCCTCAGGTGGGACGAGTACGAGGATAGTTTTGCTACCGCATTTTATTATGTGAGGAGAGTTGATATTCATGTACAGGGCATAAGCCCTTTTTACTTTTCTTATTATTTCTACTCATTGTGGACTGGATGTACTTTCATTTCATTATATGATATGTACTGTGATTGTGGACTGGTTTGTAGTTCATTTCTACATTACTGCTATACTTCTATTTCTCATATTGGCCTACAGTTTTTATTTTATGATCGTGCTAGCTGGCAGTATCGGCGTCTTGCGGTGTCGTCTAACCCGTGAGTTAGAGTCACCGTAAGGCGGCAGTTTTGGGCATAAGACCGGGAGCCTTCTTGGTAAGGGGAGGGGTCTTACACACGCCCAACTACACTGGCGTGTACTGGATGACACGGGCGTGTCGATCCTAACACGGGCGTGTCGAGAGCCCGTGTACTTTTCGGGACGTGACAGTTTCAACATCGAATGAGGTACACGGCCATGGACACGGGCGTGTCACAAGCCGTGTTCGGCCCAGGAAGCTGATTTTAAGTACGAATCATGGCCGTCCATTTCCTTATTTTGGGATCCAACATTTAAGGGATGTTCTTGCTGTGTTATACCCAGGAATAGGGTTAGAAACCCTCATTATCTTTGGGTTATTCTCTTTTTAGAGTTCTAGAGAGAGGGGAGAGCAAGGAAGAAGAAGGAAGGAAGATCCGGCCACCGATGGAGCTTCAGATCCCCAAATCGTAAGCCGATTTCAGATCTATGGAGGCGAGGACATTGCAGTGCTTTTCATCCACATAGATCTTCATGGCACCGAAGAGGAATGCTAGGATAACAATTCTCATCCTAGGACATGTGAAGTCCTCTTTTCCTTTGCATAGGAAGCCCGCTCTTGCAAGTTTGCGGTGAGTGTGAGACATTTCTTTGGGTAGACATGAATAGTCCCCATTGTTTTGCATGTAGAGTCCGTAATCGAGAAACAGACATAGGAATGATGTTTGAAGCCTACTTGGACAAGTTGGTCTGGATCGGTGATGTTGCATTGCACGAATGGCTGGAGAAGACTCCGCGCAGTTGATTATTTTTCGGGTGTTTCTATGTGGTAGATTGCAACAGGGAGCCTTGGGGACTAACTCAAAGGTGCACCCGGAAAACTGGGAAGAAGCGTGGTTCTGCCGTCTTGCTGGCCTGGGAGCCAACTTGCACATAACTGGGTTATGTAATATTATGTATTCAATACTTGGGCATCGGGGAATCTTAACCCATGTCGATGATTTCAATTGTCGTGGCAAGGTGAGCAACGGGTTGAGTGGAACCGTTCCTGCTCTATGCGGTTCGGTGTTAGAGGCCTACCGATGGAATAGAGGTCGGGTCTTAGGCTGTCGATGTTTTCAAGTGACGTGACTTCTGCCAGAAAGACTCAAATGCTCACGAAATTTGTCGTCCATGTGGCGGTGGTAAGACAGTGGACTTTGACCGGGTTCACCGAGAATGTGCACAGAGAGCATGGGGTGTGTGGCCGTGCGTGCCCACGCCTGTGATGAAGTGTTTTTACACTATGCTGCTTGGTTATGCGAGGAACTCAGTACTCTACTCGACGATTTCTGGTCTACGATTTGAATTCTTCTCAGCCAGAGACTTCTCAGATTCTAAGTCCACAATCATTCTTCAGTCGATGATTTTGGATCTCTGTTCGACGTATAATGATTGACAGTGATGATTATCTGTTCGACGAATTTGGATCTCTGTTCGACGAATGCAGATTTTCAGTTCGACAAAGTTTGTTGCAGAATTGACAAGATTCCCTTGAAGACAAATTGTTATTGTCTGGTCGACGAACTCATCAGCTCAGCTCGACGAACTGTGAACTCAGCTCGATGATTCCTGTTCTTCGTTCGACGATTCCAGATTAGGTCTTCTCCAGTTTTCCATCCCTTTTCTTGGCGATGATTTCTGAGTAATTAATGCTCAATCTTCTCAGAATGTTACCGTTATAACGAGCATTGATCATGGATTATTTCATGTCGTTTTTCCATGGGACAGTTAGGGAATTCATTGATTGTCGCTTCATTTCCAGTCCGACTGCATTTACTGCTCAAGATTTCAAATTTTGAATGTTCTTCAATCAGTCTTTAGTCAGAAAAGAAAAGATTAAGCAGTGACACAGACAGAGATTACATTCAAGAAGTCTTACAGAAATCAAAAGTTTTTTTCTGCAATCAGCCTAGGCCAGAGAACATCGTCAAGAAGAAGAAGAACATACAATCTCCATAAGAGTCTTCTTCCTTCAATCCTATAGGATACCTTTAGAAGGACAACAATCTCTATATATCAAAGAAGTTCCAGAAGCAATCTCTGGTCAAGGCAATCAAGTTTTGAAGACCTGTCACCCTGAAGCAGTGCTCCAAATTTCCTGATCCATTCAAGATCTCAGGGGGAGCAATCTACTGAAATCAATCCACTAGTCTTCTCAGTTGTTATTGAGAAAGAGAAGACACAATCACCCATTTTCCATCTTCTGTACAGGGTTTTAATTCCCTTCAAAATTATTACTGGTCGCAAGTCTCCTACAAAAAGACATGAGGTTTTGGTTTTTGAGCACCTGAACAAAATCTCATTGGTATCAGACACCTGATCAAAAACTTGAGTGGATTCCTACCAGGGTGGTAGAAGAGTGGATGTACCCAGGTTGGGGAACCACTATAATTTCTTGCATCGTTTGGTTGCCCTATTTCTTTTGTTTTGGCTGATGTTCTGTGATTTGTTAGGTTGTTGTGCCTTTTACTTTATTTGCTAATCTGTTCACTTAGGATTACAACAAAAGTTGTAAAAATATTGTAGAGAGCACAATACTCTATTCACCCCCCTCTAGAGTATTTCAGATCTAACCTACACTTTCATTGTCTTCTCTCTCTCTCCTTTTATTATGGTTGGGTTGGCATGTTTATATTTATATTGGTTGTAGCCGGCGGAATAGGCGTCTTGTAGTACAGGTTAGCCCGAGTGCTAATACTACCGCAAGGCGGCTGTTTCGGTCATAAGAGCCCCCTTCGTGCCGTGTTTTGGGATCCGGGAGGAGGGTCTTACATAAATAGATAGCTCAATACATGAATAATAGAAACTCCTAACTGTGCTCTTCTATTCATGATGAAATAAATTCTTAATTATTCTCGTGAAATTACTACATAAGGAGGTAGAAAATAGTGGACATGATTACAATTATGATAGTAAATAGCCTATCAAAATTGTACACATCAGGGGGGGTTCTCGGGACCGACAAAAGATCATCTTTCCTATGGAGAGAGAGAGAGAGAGGGTCAAAACACACTAGGGTTAGAACCAGAGTAATATTAAAAGGGATCGGGAATCACGTATTAACCAATAACAACAAGTGCCTTGCGAAAGAGAGCTTTGGGCTTCAGCCCATCGTAGTTCCTAGTGCCCTATGAGAGCCCTTCGCCGGGAATACCGTGGGCAGTCCTAGGCTAACCTAAACTGTAAAAAAAATTAATGTTTAAGAGCAACTGGTATAACTAGGAGTCCACTTTCACACAACCCGATGTCTCAGGAAGTTAGGTTGGCTCACACGGACGGTAGGTTCGGTGGTTTTGGTGATGGGCAGGTTAGCCCGGCGAGCCAATGGCTCGACAGATCATTATGAAGGACAGGATAGTCTGGGGAGCTTTTGCTCGGTTGTTGGTTGTGACAGACGTGTTAGTCCGGGGAGCCCTGGCTCAGTGGTTGATTCATCAAGATTGCATGTGCAAAAATTCTAAGGTGGTGGGTCTTCGGTGTTGGAGAGTCTATGCACCGACGCCAATACGTTGACTAGGCAAGTTTGGTTTAGCACTTCACTAATTTAAGTCTGGTGGACCAGCCGGCAAAGAGTACGCAGGAGCTCCGCTTAGTGCACCAGCGTTGAGGCGTACGATATGTCTGACTGGTAGTGTAATTACCGGTTTAGAGGTGGGCGAGGTCCAACCCACCGCTTCTATTTGCCACTACGGAGGTATCCTGGGAGGTTAGGCTCCAGAAAGGGGGAACTAAAGGTTTATGTGCACAGAGTCAGGTGGGTGTGTTGCACTTGCGTGATTCATGACATAACATAGCATAGCATAAATCATTGCATCTAAACCTAACACCCATCGTATAAATTGGTATGGGACAATTTATATGATAGGCCCTGCAAAACGACCCCTTAGTTTATAAGCTTGCGTTAGCGTGCTTATAAGCTAAGGTTATTATTCTATGGATATATATATTGCGTGCTTGAAAACTGACACCCCAACGTATAAATAGGTATGGGACTTTTTATACGATGGGAGTCTTGTAAAAGATCCTTTAACTTATAAGTTTGTATGACCATTCATATAAGTTAAGGTTACTTGTTTCTTAGTTTGCCTTTCATATACTTACCGCTCCGCTTTACTTTCTACCTTACTGCTAGCTTGTGCCTTCCTTTATTAGTTGTAAATACATTATAAATAACTACTAGAATAGTTCCACAGTCACCTGCTTTGTTTATTCTCCACCTTCATTACCTTTCCTCTCCTTCTCCCCACTCGGTGCCTAGGAGCCATGGGGGTAGGGGTAGGGGATGATAGGACTTAGTCTTTTAGACTAACGGTTTTCGGACAAAATCATTTTAGGGGATCGTGGAGCCCATCTTGGAGGTGCAGCCCCGGAGGTCGACACGCTTGGAGATGGGACAGTCTAGCACCGGAGTTCAGATAGCTGGGACAGTGAGTCCCGTTCACTAGTAGTTATTATAGATTTGCTTCCGCGATGAGTGACTTGTAGCGAGGACTTTGATGTATCGGGCATGAGCCCTATTTACAGTACTTTTATTATTATTGCTGTGGACTCTCCCTTCGTGGAGGATTATTACTTTATATGTGATTATTGTGGACATATGTTAGAGTTGTAATTTCATGTACTCTCATACTTCTACTACTATTCTATGATCGATGTGGCCGGCAGGATCGGCGTTTTGTAGCGACGACCTTCCCAGGCGTGATGGTGTCACCACAAAGTGGCGGTTAAGGGCTTAAGGCCCCGTGATTTAAAAAGAAAAAAATGGTGTCTTACATCCCCAACCAGCGCTCGGCATTGAGGATCTTGCCTGTGGAAAGTAAGCGCTCGCTGGCAAAGGGTAGGTCTCGCACGAAATGTTAAAGAGGGATGACCTCATAAGAGCGGATTGATCTTTTGGGTCTAGTCGCGCTAGATCAGTCTTGGGGCGAGACGAGGAGAAAAGACCAAATGGTCTCACGCATGGAAAATACAAGAGGAAAACTAACGACTCGCGCCCTAAACCTATTCTTAAGCGAGAAAGTTGGGAGTTCTACCTCGCGACTAGAAACAGAGCAGAGGGTTACCCACAATGAATAAAGTAAAATGAAATAAAAAGAAAATAGCCCATCGGCGAGACGTGACAGGAATTCTTATGTTCATTACAAAAAAGGGGGAGGCTCTCCCATGAAAGAACATTTTGACGCTTTCAAAATATATATATATAAGTAGAAGTAAAAGAAACATAAAAGGGGGAGAAGTGTTAGGACACACTGACGCCCCTTCACTCCTCTTCACTAGAAGTAGAACCGTCATCCGTCTAGCCGTAAAGCGGGGGGACCAGGTCGCGAGCTGTGACCATCTCGGCATCTTCTTTGACAACCCCCCAGCTCCTTCATCATCTTCAGGACAATCTCGGCTGTCTTGATGTTAGAGTCTCGACAAATGATGTCGACCTCGTCCAAAGAGTAATGAGTGGGCGGGGAGCTTGGAGCGGATCTTGATGAGAGTGAAGCAGGGTGCTGTCCAGAAGGTGGGCGTTCTCAGCCTTTAAATTTCTGTTCTCCTCCTCCAAAGCTGCAACGCGCGACCGCATTCGATCGGCTGTCTCAGCATCCTGTGAGAAGGCTATCAGTCAACAAAAATTTATGCAAGAGTGAAACTAGCAAGGAGTGAAACTGGCAAAGGGCAGTTAAAAGGCTTACCACGATGCCCTGGTTTTGGGCGAGAAGGTTGTTGGCGACCGCTAGCCTCTTCTCGAGATCATCAGACTTCTCTCGCTCTGCGGGCAGGACCATCTCGGCTTCCTTCCACTTCTTATTGTTGAAAATGAGGTGGCGCGAGACACAGTATGAGAGCTCCATGGCGCGAAATTGGGCTTGGGTGGTCTTCAAGACAAGGTCTCGCAATGACTTGTCGTTAAAGGGCTCAGTCCCAAGGCCGTCATAGAGCCCATAGACGAGGGAGAAGGCATGGCTGGTGGTAGGGTCCCGCTCCTTCTAGGAAGAAAGGAGACTGGACACCGACACACAGTTCGAGTCCTTCTCCCACAGTAGGACCGGGGCGCTTGCATTGTCTTTTACCAGAGGCCCCATATTATAGTTTTGATGCGAGGAAGGGGGTGGATGATTGGAGGAGCCCGTTTCATGAGGGGGAAGCTCGGCGGATTGAGTTGAAGTGGTGGCGGTTCAATCTAGAAGTGTCGTCTCGCAAGAGGGAGAGACGGCTTGGGGCAAGGCGATTGTGATTCTTCCACTAAGATGGGGGTTAGAGATCCTGACATCTCTTTCCTTTCCTTGGGAGCAGTTCCCTTTTTCCCTTTTGGCAGTGACACCACCTTCTTGATCTTTTTCTTGGGACTGTGCCGAGAAGGAGCGGCTACATCTCGGCACTTTTCTTAGGGGGCGGGAACCAACGATTCCTTCACCTCCTCTACCGCCATACTAGCGAGGGCGAGACCTTTGGATGGCCCTGCACTGCTCAGATAGGGGGATGGATGGGAATAGTTATCTCTCCTAAATAATAAAATGGTTAGAATAGAACAAAGGAATGGTGAACATAGACTAAGGAGGTGCGAGTGTACCTTCACCGGGTAAGTCGGGATGGAGCGGGTCGAGATCTCAGCGTAGGAAGTTAACTTCAAAATTCTACCCTGCGAAGAAATCACAGAGAGTTTTTTTCGTGCCCCCGACCTTGGGGGTATCGTAAAATATCTTGGCAGGAGATACTGGGTAGAGTGGGATGCCTCCCAAATTTTCGTGGATGAAGGTGAAGCGGGTGAACCAGTGGTGGTTTTTCTTGGGGGTCTTGCATACCTTTAAGCCTTGGTCGGTGAAGTACGAGATGTCGTCATCATTGGTGTGGTAGATGAATAGTTTGTGGAAGACGGCGAGGCTAAACTCGATGCGCTCGTGGTACATGTAACTGGGAAATGAAATCAACATCGAGATAGCATTCGGGTTGACCTGCGCGGGTACAGCCCCGAAATATTTTAAGACCTGTTTTACCTCAGGGCAAAGCGAGAGTCTCAGCCCCGACTCAAAGTGCGTTATGGGGAAAGCGAGTTTACCGGGATAGAAGGTATTGATCGACTCACCGACCTTTGTCGACTGAGACTCAAAGCCCTCCACTAGGAACTCGTGGGTGAAGCAGCTATAGCCCTCCTTTGAGATTTTGCCAGGGGGAAAATAATGGTCGGTGAATCTCTTGTCGCAACGACTATAACCCTCGCCCTCTTCAGCTTTATTCTTTCCCATAGCAGGCGAGATGGAGAGAGCAGGAGGAAATGGAAAAGGGGAGGTGTTGGATCCCTAGTTGGATTTGGGCTAGGTTCACTAAACTAGGATTATTGACCCAACATGTATAGCCAGGGTCATGTCTGTGTCCTAGTGTTTAGGCCATGTCCTTAGAGTCAATATTGCTTGTACCAGCCAACAACAAACTGCATAAGACTCCAGACTTAGAGAAATTTCAAAGATTCAGGAAAGTGAGTTTGACGTTCGTCGAACTCAGCTCGACGAAAGTCGCGCTCAGCTTGACGAACTCATAGACAATTCTCTGAGTTGAGCTCGACGAAATTGGTTCTCAGCTCGATGATTTCTGGATGCACAACGTCAACATTCTTACTCCAGAATCATTTCTCTGAACTCCAGTCGACGAATCTATGTTATCAGCTCGACAATCTTGAAGCACAGAATTGGCAAGTTTTATCAGATAACAGTTAACAGTTCTCAGGTCGACGATCCTGGATCTCAGGTCGACGAACAATAATTATCTGGTCGACGAATATGATTTCTCATCTCGACGAACTTTGGACTCAGGTCCACGAAATATGTTCTTTGCTCGACGATTTCTATGCAGATACAGACTTGTATTTTTCCTTCCCTCTGTCCTTATCTTATTGCACTAATTCCTGAATAATCAATGGTCAATATTCTCCGAATATTACAGTTAGAAGCAGCATTGGTTATGGCATTCAACATGATTAATACTTGCTTCTTTTCAATGGGACAGTTGGGGAAACCCAATTAATGCAGAAAATCTATCTGGTTGTATTACATTCTCCAGGCCGTCAGCAATCAATGCAGGAAGGAATTCAAATATTCAAAGGAGAAATTCCATTGAGAATATAAAAAGTGATTTTTCTTCCTTCTTCAGTACAGGTAGCAAGAACACGGCAAGCAACAAGATAATCAAGACCAGAGAAATAATACAAGTCCTACAAAGAAGATACGCAACAACAATATTCAAACTCTTCTCTGTGCAGAAAAATAATATGGTCTTCACCTTGACATTGTTGAAGAAGAAGAAGAATATTCATCCCAAATCAAGAGTCTTCTTCATTCTTCACTCCAGGATTCTTCAAGGATAACAAATTTTCATCAGTTAAGAAGTTCCTAGATCTCTTCTGGTCAAGGCTTAAGATAAAAGACCTACTCACCCTGAAGTAAAGCTCCAATCTTCCTGAACAATTCAATAACTTAGGGGGAGCCTCGACAACATCAAAGATCCACTAGTCTTCTCAGTTGTATTTGAGAAAGAGAAGACACCATAACTCTCTCACCCCCTCATTGTACAAAGGGTTCTTTAACTCCACTCAAAAGTTATTCCTTGGTTGCAAGTCACCTGATCAAAAGACATGAGTTGGTTTTTGAGCACCTGATCAAAAGCTCAATGGTGGCAGTCACCTGATCAAAACCTGTTAGTGGATTCCTACCAGGGTGGTAGAAGAGTGGATGTACCCAGGTTGGGGAACCACTATAAAAGTTCTTATGTTGTCTGGTTGCCCTCTTTCCTTTTTGTTCTTATTGTGCCTGTGATAGTTAGATTTATCTTAGGTTGCTCTTTTTCTTACAACAAATTTCAGTATTTATTAATTGCTTTACTCTGAAGTTTTTATAAACTGAAAAAGATTTAAAGATACTCTATTCACCCCCCCCCCCCCTCTAGAGTATATCAGGTCTAACCCTCACATTCAATTGGTATCAGAGCTGTGTTTCTTTGGTTGTACAAGCTATCCCTTGAATCAAAAGATCCAGTGTTAGACCTAATCTTTTATTTCTCTTAGGATTATACTCACAGCATGGCACAGAATAAGGATTATGCAAGCACCAGACCTCCAGTGTGCAACTTAAATAAGTTTGTCATCTGGAAGGAAAGAATAAAACTTTATATGAATTCCATTGATGAGGACATCTACAACTCTATCTTGACAGGTCCTCCTAAACCATCTAAATCTACTTCACCATCAAGCATACATGTTGTTCCACCACCTGAGTGGATAGATGCACAGAAGAAGGCCAAGATTGCTGATGCAAAGACCATGAATATTCTGGATCAGACTATGTCTGATGACATTTTCCAAAAGGTGGCTGAATGCACATCATCCAAGGCTATTTTGGACTCTCTCAACCAAATGGTGGTTGGCTCTACTGATGAGAGGAAAGACAGAAGATCAAATCTCATATCCCAGTATGAGAGCATCAAGAAGGATGAGTCAGAATCAGTTGCTGACATGTACAACAGACTGAGCTCAATAATCAATGAACTGAAGACTTTGGATAAGGACATCACCTGTACTGAAGTAAATGGTAAAATCCTCATGTGCTTCCCAAGCTCATGGGATTCCAGGATATGGCCAATCAAGGAGGCCAGGAGCTTAAATGAGATTTCGACAGAATCTCTATTGGGAAAGCTCAAATCCTATGAGCAGATAATAAAGTCCAGCAAAGCTGCTGAACAAAGGACTCCTCTACCAGCAAGAAAGTGGCACAACATAGCATTAAAGGCTGATGAAGAGATTGAAGCTTCAACTATCAATGAGGAACTAATGAGTCTCTTTGCCAAGAGATTTTACAAAATGGCAAGAAAGGACTTCAGGAGAAAATCATCCAGGCAGGATGATAAGCCAAGGTATGATAAAACTCCCACTAAAGAAGTAGTATTTTTTGGCTGTAGGAAACCTGGACACTTTATCTCAGAGTGTCCAGAGAATCAGAAGAAAGAAAGAAGAAGAGAGAAGGACTCCAGAAGACAACAAAGTAGCAGGCCTTCCTCCAGCAAATACAAAAAAAGGGAGAAGGGCTTTGTAGCTGATACCTGGAGTGACACTCTAGATGAATCCACATCTTCCAGTTCCAATGATGAGGAAGAAGAGGCAGAGGCCAAGGAAGTCTGCCTCATGGCCATCAATGCCTCCAGCAGTTCATCAGATGATGAGGAAGAATCTGATAATGAAGGAGCTTCAGAATCAGAAGCTGATCAGGTACTTTCATCTTTTGATTATAATTCAGACAGTTTCAAAATTGAATTTAAAACCATATGTATTGACCTAATTAACTCTGAAAAGAAATTTAAATACTTAAGGAAAGACTGAACAGTCAAGAAAATCTGATTTCTGAAAACACTAAGTTAAAAGATGAACTAACTATAGCTAATGAACAAATCATTTCTTTAAAAACAGAGCTATGTGTGGCTAAACAACTTGAGGAATCTATCAATGGGAGATGCCTTAAGCTGATGGACATCACAAACACAGTCATTGCCAGACTAAATGGCAAACTGGGCTTGGGTGCATCATCAGGTTTACCCCTCATACTTAAGAAGAACATATTATCAACCCCTATTAGATTTGTTTCAGCTAAGGGTAAAGAGGTAATAAATAATAAACAAACCACAGAAGAATTACCTAACTCAAAAAGTCAAAATAACAGAAACCAGAAAACTTTAAGTAAAAACAAAGTTCAATAGATTTCGTCGAAGTCAGGTCGACGAAATGTGGCTAGTTTGTCGAACTCCGATCGACGATCTATGAACACTAATATTAACTATAAAAATTAATCTTACTGTGATCGACGAACAGTGTATGGTTCGTCGAGCAGAGTTCGACGAACTTGGGGCACAGAAAATGAATATGTTCATTCTCTAAGCAGAGATCGACGATCACATCCCACTTCGTCGAACTCTAGTTGACGAACTTACAATTTTTCGTCGAACCCAGTCAGACTTAATAAAAATCATAATTTTGAGGGAAACACTAATCAATCTAGAAAACCTTTTAATCCACTTGCTGATTGGATAATTCCTCCCGGAAGATTTCTCCCCTTAGGGTATAAAAGCCAATCTGAATGTTCATATATTTCTAGCTATTTTTATGAAAAGAAACAAGGACCCAAGGTAACCTGGGTCAAGAACATCTAACTTATTTCCTTGGAGGTGAAGAACTATCCTATCACTCAAAATAAGTGGTATCTGGATAGTGGGTGCTCTAAGCACATGACTGGAAGCAAGGATAACCTAATAGACTTCAAGGCAAAGCTGGGTCCAAGGGTGATCTTTGAAGATTCCAGCTTTGGACAAACTGAAGGCTATAGAGACTTCAACAGTGGAACTGTCACATTCAGAAAAGTGGCATATGTCAATGTTCTCAAACATTACCTAATATACATAAGTCAATTATGTGATGCAAGTTATTAGGTTTGCTTTACCAATTCTAAATGCATTATCTATTCAAATAATCAAAATGTTTTAACAGAGTGTAGACAAGGAAATATATACATAGTATATTTTAATTCTGCTAACTCAAAAAATATGTTTATTCAACCAAGTTAGTAATAACAATATCCTTTGACATAAGAGACTAGGTCATGTTACCCTTAAGAACATATCTAAGCTATCTAGGGACATCCTTGTCAGAGGACTGCCTTCTGTCCCCTACAAGAAGAAAAGCCTATGCAAGACTTGTCAAGAAGGCAAGCAAACTAAAAATAGCTTTAAGTCAATTAATAAGAGTGATTCACCTAAGATTTTGTACTTGCTACATATGGACCTTTTTGGACCCATGGCTGTATAAAGCTTAGGAGGGAAGTCTTACACCTTGGTTATTATAGATGACTTCTCCAGATTCTCTTAGATTTTCTTCTTGAGAAACAAGTCAGATAACTTTAAAGTCCTTACAGATTTTCTTAAGGGCATAAGGATTGAGTATTCTACTCCAGTTGCATTGATCAGAAGTGATAAGGGTACTGAGTTTGAATCTCTTCCCATGCAAAGATTTTATGAGAAGGAAGGTATCATGCATTATTTCTCTTCTCCAAGGACCCCTTAACAAAATGGGGTAGCAGAAAGGAAAAATAGAACACTCATTGAATCTGCAGGAACATTACTTGCAGATGCACACATGCCCCTATCCTTTTGGTCAGAGGCTTTGAGCACAACAAACTATGTTCTGAATAGAATTTTGATACACAAACTAAAGGGCAAGACCCCCTATGACTTTCTTAAAGGGAAGAAACCTAAAATTGATTACTTTTGAATTTTTGGGTGTAGGTGTTTCATTCATAACAATAACAAGAAACACATTAGGAAATTTGAAGTTAAAGCTATAGAGGGATTGTTTCTAGGATATTCCCAAGTTAGCAAAGCTTATAGCGTATTCAATAAATCATCCTTAAAAATAGAAGAATATGTACATATTTCTTTTGATGAAGCTAACATGTACTATAAGGAGAAGGACTCTTCTACCTCAGATATTTTGCAGGTACCTCACTTGTACGAGAAATTGGGTGAGTTGAACCTTCCACAAGAGGTTATATCACCTCCTCCTCCACAAGCTGATGAAGACAGTGAAGAAGAACTTCTGGAAGAGGTTGAACTTCGTTCAATAGCAGACATTATTCCATAAGAGGAATTAAACCCAAATGCTATTGCTGAACTAACTTCACCCACTGATCTTGTCATACTAAGGGATCAGCCTAGATCTCAAGTGATTAGGGACATGTTAGTAGGTGTACAGATAAGGCATCAGCTCAACCAAGATGTGATGCATGCCTGTTTCCTCTCTCAAGTTAAGCCTCAATCCATAAAAGATGCTTAGTAAGATCCCCACTAGATCATTGCAATGCAAGAGGAACTCAATCAATTTGAGAGATGCAGAGTTTGGGATTTAATTCAAGGACCCAAAGACTACCCAATCATTGCAACTAAATGGGTATATATAAACAAGCTAGATGTTCGTGGTGTAATTGTGAGAAACATGGCTAGGCTTGTTGCTCAAGGTTATAGGCAAGAGGAAGGAATTGACTATGACCAAACTTTTGCACCAGTTGCAAGGTTAAAAGCAATCAGGATCTTCCTTGCTTATGCTGCCTACAAGAAGTTTAAAGTCTATTAGATGGATGTCAAGAGTGTCTTTCTCAATGGAGTACTTAAAGAAAAGGTTTATGTTGAACAACCTCCAGGTTTTATCTCTCCAACTTATCCTTCATATGTCTTTAGATTGCATAAAGCTCTTTATGGTTTAAAGCAAGCTCCAAGAGCTTAGTATGAGGCCTCAGCTAGCTTCCTGATAGAGCATAAATTTACTAGATTCATTGTAGATAGAACATTATTCACTAGGCACCATAAGGATCAAATATTGTGAGTACAAATTTTTGTAGATGACATTATATTTGGGTCTACAGATTCCAAACTATGCAAGAGGTTTTCTGACCTCATGCATTCACAGTTTGAAATGAGTAGCATGGGTGAGCTCTCCTACTTCCTTGGTCTCCAAGTGAAGCAGCTTCCTGATGACATATATATATCCTACGCTAAGTATACTAAAGAGCTTATTAAGAACTTTGGGATGGTTGATGCCTCAGCAAAAAAAACACCCATGGTCACTAATGTTGTAATAGATTCTGATGAACATGGGAAACCTGTTGATCAGAAATTATATAGGGGCATTGTTAGGTCCCTACTATACCTTACAACAAGCAGACCTGACATAATATTTGCTACATGTCTTTGTGCTAGGTTACAAGTGAACCCCAAAGAATCTCACCTAGTTTTCCTAAAAAGAATTTTGAGATATATAAAGAGTTGTCCTAGTGTAGGACTCTGGTATCCTACTGAGTCAGAATTTTAGTTAACTGGATACTAAGATGCGGACTTTGGTAGATACAGGGTAGACAGAAAAAGTACATCAGGGACTTATCAGTTCCTTGGTATAAGATTAGTGTCCTAGTTTTGCAAGAAACAGTCATCTGTGTCTATATTAACTACTAAAGCAGAATATATTACAGCTGACAGTTGTTGTTCCCAGATATTGTGGATTCAAAATCAACTCCTGCACTATGGGTTCAACTTAAATAATTCAACTCTATTATGTGACAACACAAGTGCTATATCCATAGCATAGAATCCAGTTCATCATAGTAGGACTAAGCATTTAGACATTAGGAATCATTTCATTAGAGAATGTGAAGACAAAAATAAAATTAATCTTGTCTATATCTACACTGATTTACAAAGAGCAGATATTTTCACCAAACCTCTGGATGAAAGAAATCACTTGTTCTTTATAAATCAGCTTGGAATGATAAATGGAGAAGCTTTAATTTAATTTCTGTCTGTGGTCGACGATTTGTGGACAGTTTGTCGAACGGAGATTAACGATCTATGAACCCATCGTGAATAGTTCGTCAAACGGAGTTCAACGATCACTTCTTAGTGAAACAATTTTCGATGAACGGAGATCGATGATCCCTGCTTCAGTGAATTTTTCGTCGAATGGAGATCGACGATTTATTTGTCTTCTTCAAACTGAGATCCACGAACTCATTTTCTAATAAAATAGTTCATCGACCTCAGATCGAAGAATTCTTTTATGTTTCGCTGAACGGAGTTTGTCGATTCATATTCTGAAAAACCATATATCTATGTTTTCTTCGACCTCCGTCCCGCACTTTCAGTTCCATTGCACTTGATCTCTTTTGTGTTTGTTGCAGGCGAACTCATTGCGATTCCCATAGGCAGTCTTGGATAAATGAAGTTTGATACAGAATTTGATATAGATTTTGAGTCGTTTCTACACTCGGATCCTATCTTCCTGGAAATTCTGCAATTTCTTGAAGATCAACAGTTGAAGAACTTGATGACCACCAGAATAAAGATAGTCGGTGCAGAGATCAGAGAATGGGTTTACACTTCCTCCTTCCCAGATGAGAACACCATGACTGACACCATATCGGGTAATGAAATATCTCTTACCCCCGCCATCCCGACAGATATTTTTGGATTAGCAAATGGTGAAGAAGAACTGGAGATTGACAGTGATGAATTTGATGAAATGCAGAATAAAATGGGTTATTCTGGAGCAATACCCAACAAAATGCTAAAGAAACATTTATCTGTTGAATATAAGTTTCTAGCAGATTGATGAGTGCGATTATGATAGGCTTTTTACTATCATAATTGTAATCATGTTTGCTATTTCTACCTCCTTTTGTAGTAATTTCGCGAGAAAAGTCAAAGAATTGTCTTATCATGATTAGGAGAGCACAGTTAGGATTTTTGTTATTAATTATATTGAGCTATCTAATTTATTCCTTCACTTTTATATGCAGGTAGTGCTAACCAGTGGAACTAAAAGTCTTGGAGCAAATAGAGGAGTTCACAGAGTCAACATGGCTGATGACAAGACAAAATTTTGGCGCACACGGGTGGGCACACGACCATGTTAATAGCCGTGTCCTATGTACCCTGGAGCTGAAGAAATTGGACGTAGGAGACAAAGACTCATACGGGTAGGAACACGCCCGTGTGCCTACCCGTGTCATATTTGAACACGACTGCCGACCAACCCGTGTCTGAAGAACAACACGGTCGTGTCAGTACCCGTGTCATCTGACACAGCCTACTACCAGACACGCTTATTCGTGTGGAACCTCCTAGGAACCATCAACACGGCCTGACACACGGCCGTGTTGGAACCCGTGTCCGACCTATTTGCAAAGTTACTATATAATTCCTATAGAAAAATTAGAGAAGAACTTTTCGATCATTTCTGCATTAGGAGTATTCTGGAGAACGAAGTGGAGCATCCAAGAGGAGGAGGATTTGAAGGGTATTTTTGTATGCTTTTATTCTTTCATTAATCCCTTTTAATCTCCCCTTCTCTTGGTGATTCATCTTGATTTATCTTTTATTTTGCATGAACTTTAATTTGGAACAATTTGTTAATCATGTCTCGTATTGTTTACATCAAATTTGTAGTATTTTATTCGTATGTAGGCTTACAAACAAAGAGCTTTATCCTAATTATGAATTGCTTATTTGTCTTGCATGAATTGCAAATCTCTAGATTGAGAAATTGGATGTTTGTCGGTGTGAGATCTCTTTATAATTTGAATTTCATGATCGAGAGATATGTTATTTGGATAATTGGAATACGAATAAATGAATTCATGATATTGTAGAGATAGGATTTCATGGATTTATGTAATAGATAGGGTATTTTATTTAATGCAAATTTGAGTATTGTAAATTATTCGAGAGAAAATTTACTAACTTAGATTTAGATTTTGAATTACTCGAGAGAGAATTTGATAAATATTTACCCTTTACAATACAACAAATTTGATAGTCTTATGCTTTCATGATTAAATAGAATTGAGTGAATGAATGAATAGTTTCATGTAATTACTCATAAGCTTTCGGGTTGTTATCATGTTCAATCTTCCAATGTTGATTTATCCAAATACTCATAGTTAGGTTTATTTAGGTTAGAAATCACTTTTAATTATAGTTATGATAATAAAGTGTGGGTGAGTACGAATGCTTGAAAAGGCCCTGTGGAATACGACGCGAGATGTAGATTTCTCTTATACTATGATTGCTAGGTGCACTTACCTGAAAGATAATTCAATCTAGCTTATGCCCATCTACATAGTTCAGACTAGAGTGTAGAATGAATCCACATCAAGTTTATCACTTGTTAAGCAAAGCAATCATCAAGTTTTTGGCGCCGTTGTCGGGGATGTTTTCAATATTTTGAAAGTCTAAATTTTATTAATCTACCAATTTTTGTTTAATAATAAATAGTTGTAGATTAGTATTTGAATAATTATATCGCTTTATCTCTATTTTGTAGTCTATTAGTCTATGACCAGGGGCAGAAATTCTTGGCTAGCACCATTTCATCCTGAACTTGAGTGACTTATCCATAACACTAACCTAAGGGACGTGGGAATTAATACCACAGACATTTCAAACTGACTATCAGAAGAGGAGACAATGAACCAAGGAGAGAATCTTCCGGAAAACTTAGACACCATGGCCAACCAAAATGAGCAAACCATGTCTGACTTTGCTAGACCTAATCTCCTAGGAACTGGGTCAAGCATCGTTAGACCACCGATAGCTACCAATAACTTCGAATTGAAGCCTAGGGTGATACAAATGGTTCAACATTATGTCCAGTATGATGGCTTAGTGCAGGGAAGGAGCGTCTTCGCCCCGAGTTCGGGGGCGGGGTCGTTATAATTTGGTCAGCATAACTGACCGTTGCTTTTGTTTGCCACCATTGCGGTGGATTGTTGCTTACAGGTGCTGCGGAGCCATGTGGTAAATAACGGGCAAAAGCCTATGATGCTGAGCCGGCCCTCGAAGGCCTAATTATTAAATGTTTACTTGTATTTTTAATGTGTGACTGACCTGTGTGCCAAGGTTTGGAAAACACTTTAATTTGAGTAAACTATTGTAAGGCCATAAAGCCAAGTATTGGTGTATTGTACGTTCTTTCCTCCTGCATTTATTTAGTGGATATTCATGTTTATGACTGACTTCTTTATTTTGCAACTTTTAAATTGCTTCCGCTAGAATGTACTCTGTGTAGGATGTTGGTTATTGGCAGGATGGTTTCCATTGCGTAACCTTCCGGTCTGTCTGTGGTATATGGCATCGGGCCCCGGCTGGACCTACTGCTATATGTTATACGACGGATAGGGGGTGTTACATCAGTTATGAAAGATTCCCACTCGACTTCATGATTTCTCATTTTAATAGTAATAGTTTTGACAACTTTACAGCAAATGCTTTACTCTGCAAATTCATTCACCTCGTTATAACCACACATTACTATAAGCCTCCAAAAACATGTTCTAACATTTTGATGTAGGCCCACACTTTGACACCGTAAAATCTACGAATTAAGCACGATTGTCTCTCAACGTTTGAATTCTACACTCGCACAATTTTTCAACGCAGCACACAGGCAAGCAATTATTTCAATTAGATGTTAACGTACAGGTAGCCAAACCGATTAGGATCGAATAATATGCTATAGGCCAATATTCTTTCCGGCTAAAAGGACCCACCCGATCCAATCGAGCGATGGTTGTACCAAAAGAGATCTACCAAAAAATTATGATCCGGAAACGGTAGATCTCTCCCAACATAAAGTAAACGAGGTTAGTCAACCCTTTCAAAAATTAAATCAATCAAGATAAACACAAAAATCATTCGAAGAAATCCACGATTATTTAAAGCTATCAAGATTCAACGCCAAAGTTCCCACCACAAGAAAAATCTAGGGAAAAGAAATGCACGGAGGTAGAAGTTTTCGTTACCCAATCGGAATGGATGATTCCGATTCACTAACTTGAATCGCTCCTCTATGGCTCCGCTAGAGACACGCCGGATGGAGAGAAACTCGTCCGCCTTCGTCGCTTCATGCCGGAGTTGGAATCACACGGAGTGATCTCTTTTGCCTTTGCCGAATTTCACCGAAGAGATTGAAGGCTGACCGACTTTGATGAAGGTTGCTATTGGTCGGACTTTAGGGAGAATGAAGGTGGACGGGTATTGAGAAGGTAGAGAGAGAAAAGGTGGTGGCTAGAGAGGTTGGAGAGGAGGTCAGTTGTGATAGAGAGGGCGGCCGGTTGGGTTTGGTGATGAGGAGGAGTGCTCAGGTATGAGATGGGGGTGGCTTGAAGGTTGGCGGCTAGGGTGAAGAGGAGGGGTTGGCGGCTAGGGTGAGGGAAGGATGGGCTTGGCCGAAATATTGAAAGAGGAGGAGAGAAAGAGAGGAATTCTCAAGGAGGACTAGGGTTCAAATTCTTTTCGTTCAACTTAATGAAAGTTTAACAACACAAGGACTTATATAGGCTTACACCCAAATTAGGCTACATGCAGCCCAAAATAAAATGAAAAACACTCTAATGTTTAAATAAAACATAATGAAATAAAAATACTCAAAAATAGCAAAATAAATTCAACTAAATATTATTATGTCGTCTTGTGCCGAGGGTGGAGATTGTAGCGTCGCTCCATAATGTTGGATCCCTAGTTTGGATTTGGGCTTGGTTCCCTATTAGGTTATTGACCCACCTTGTATAGCCTAAAGTCAATTTGTTTGTTCTAAGGTTTACGTCAGTCTGACTAGGTTAGACATCTTTGATCCAGCCCTCAGAAGTATTCAGAGATTCAGACTTAGAAGAAATATAGTTTTAAAGAGTTCAAAAAATCAGTTCGAAGTTCTTTGAACTCAGCTCTACGATCGTCGATCGCAGATCGACGAACTCAGAGTGTCAACTCTAAGCTGAGCTCGGCGAAATACGAGCTCGGTTTGTCGATCTTCCTTCTTCTACTCAGATTCTCTAGTCGACGAACTTGGAACTCAACATTGGCAGATATCTTCCAGATCAATTATCTCTGAGCTCAGCTCGACGAAGGAGATATCTCAGCTCGACGAACTTAGAGTTCAGTTCGACGAAATCTATCCTGAGTTCGATTAATTTCTATCAGTATCCGTTTGACGTATTCTCTCTCATTTTGACTTCAATTGGTATTGTTCTAAGGCAGTAATTCTCTGATAATTAATGCTCATATTCTCAAGAATATAGCCGTTTCTTGCCAGCATTAATTATGATTTTCACAGAGTTAATTATTTGACTTATTTATTGGGACGGTTGAGGAAACTCATTAAAAGCCAAAATCCAGCCGTTCAACTCTCAGAATCTTAGCAGTAAATTCAGGATATTATTCAAATTTCAAAAGGCTGAAATCTCTCAAGATTTAAAAGCAATTCTTCTCTCTTTAATAGAAGAACAAAAACAACCATTGATACATTTTTTTCCAGAGAAATGCATTGCTTATAGGAAATTGAAGAAGAGCATCAACACATAGATCATTAGTCTTCTTCAGTTTCTGCTTCAGGATTTTTCTAGAGACAACAGTCAACATCTATCTGAAAGTTCCTGAAGATAAGCAAGCCAACTTGAAGGCCTACACCCTGTGCAAAGCTCTCATCTTCCTGAATCTTTCTTCATCTTAGGGGGAGCTTTGACAACAACATCCACCAAGTCTTCTCAATTGTTTGAGAAAGAGAAGACAACATCATTTTCTTTTCCTACAGTAAAAAAGTTTTTTAACTCCCTTCAAAAGTTATAATCTGGTTATCAAGTCTCCTTATCAAAAGACTTGGATTGGTTTTGGGGAACCTGATCAAAAGCTCAAAGGGTTGCGAGATCTTTCTTGAAATAGATCTTATGGTGACAGGGCACCTGAGCAAAAACCTATGGTGACAGTACACCTGAACAAAAACCAGTTAGTGGATTCCTACCAGGGTGGTAGAATAGTGGATGTACCCAGTTTTGGGGAACCACTATAAAATCTTTGTGTCGTCTAGAATTCTATATTCTTTTATTTGTTGTGCTGTGATTGTCTTTGATTTTATTTTCTCTCTATACATATAGATATCACTTATTTTAATTCCACTATAAAAACTAATTAAAGTTTTTAAAATACTGTATTCACCCCCCCCCCCCTCTAGAGTTAAGACAGATCTATCCCTCACTTTCAATTGGTATCATAGGGCAAGGTTGTTTGGTTTCACAGGCTAACACCTGAACCAAAAGATCTTTGATATATCACTTTATCTCTAGTGTCTGTTTTATATCATGACACAAAATAAGAAATACTCAAGCACCAGACCTCCAGTGTGCAACTTAAATAAGTTTGCTCTCTGGAAGGCAAGGATCCGATTATATATGAATTCAATTGATAAGACATTTATAGTTCAATTCAGCTCGTTATAACCCCATATTACTATAAGCCTCAAAAAACATGTTCCAACATTTTGATGCAGGCCCACACGTTGACACCGTAAAATCTACGAATTAAGTACGACTGTCTCTCAACGTTCAAATTCTACACTCGCATAATTTTTCAACGCAGCGCACACACAAGCAATTATTTCAATTAGATGCTAACGTACAGGTAGCCAAACTGATTAAGGTGGAATAATATGCTATAGACCAATATTCTTTCCGGCTAAAAGTACCCACCCGGTCCGATCGAGTGATGGTTGTACCAAAAGATATCTACCAAAAAATTATGATCCGGAAACGGTAGATCTCTCCCAACAAAAAGTAAACGAGGTTCGTCAATCCTCTCGAAAATTAAATCAATCAAGATAAACACAAAAATTGTTCGAAGAAATCCACGATTATTTAAAGCTATCAAGATTCAACGCCAAAGTTCCAACCACAAGAAAAATCTAGGGAAAAGAAACACACGGAGGTAGAAGTTTTCGTTACCCAATTAGAATGGATGATTCTGATTCACTAACTTTATCGCTCCTCTATGGCTCTGCCGGAGACACGCCGGATGGAGAGAAAGTCGTCCGGCTTCATTGCTTCACACCGCAGTTGGAATCACACGGAGTGATCTCTTTTGCCTTGGCCGAATTTCACCTAAGAGATTGAAGGCTGACATACTTTGATGAAGGTTGCTATTGGTTGGACTTTGGGGTGAATGGAGGTGGCCGGGTATTGAGAAGGTAGAGAGAAAAGGTGGTGGCTAGAGAGGTTGGAGAGGAGGTCGGTTGTGATAGAGAGGGCGGTCGGTTGGATTTGGTGATGAGGAGTGCTCGGGTATGAGATGGGGGTGGCTTGAAGGTTCGCGGCTAGGGTGAAGAGGAGGGGTTGGCGGCTACGGTGAGGGAAGGATGGTCTTGGCCGAAATATTGAAAGAGGAGGAGAGAAAGAGAGGAATTCTCAAGGAGGATTAGGGTTCAAATTATTTTCATTCAACTTAATGAAAGTTTAACAACACAAGGTCTTATATAGGCTTACACGCAAATTAGGCTACATGAAGCCCAAAATAAAATGAAAAACACTCTAATGTTTAAATAAAACATAATGAAATAAAAATACTCAAAAATAGCAAAATAAATTCAACTAAATATTATTATATCATCTTGCGCCGAGGGCGGAGATCTTAGCATCGCTTCACATGATCACCACGGAGTTGCAAGTCTTTGACTGGAGATGGAGAACAATCCTCCGTATGCATGCCATCGCCGTCTTCGTCATGTTGGGGGTCGTCGTCTCCATCAATTCTCCCCCACTCGAAAGTACTCATCACCGATGAGTTGTCCTGAAGGTACCGACGCAGAAGAGCATCATCCAAGAGGGCCACCTCCGATTCCGAAAGCCAAGAGTCATCGGAGGCCGGACGATCACGCCATCGAATCAAGTAGCGGCGAACATCACCACTTGGAGAGGAAAGCACTTCATCATTGATGATCCTGTCTTGCAAAAAGTTGGACCTAGGAAACCTGGGAAAACATTAGACAATAAAGGAGGAAAAGTTTCTTCATCAACAACCAACGTACCTCCATTGGAGATCGATGGAGAGAGCGATCCAGGTACAAACTCACCCCCCAACCCATTAGAAAGTGTAGTGGAGCTAAACAAACAGTTAGATAATTCAAGTGGTGGAGAAACATATGGCGTTAAATCAGAAACATTAAAAATAGGGGAAATACACCAATCAGTGGGTAACTCCAAAAGATATGCATTTTCTCCTAATTTCTTTAAAATCTGAAAAGGCCCAGCTTGCTGATTCTCCAACTTTTTTATAGTTCCCGAAGATATCCGTTCAGGTATGAGACGCACCATGACTAAATCGTCACCCTTAAAATGAGACTCTCTTTCATGTACGTTAACATGAACTTGATAAGATGCATATTGTGTGGTTAGTGCTTCGTTTAAGTGTTTATGCAAATTATGAATATGAGAGGCAAAATCTTGTGCAAATTAACTTGACTTATAAGATGACGGTAACAGAATCAAGGCAAGTGGCACTGGTGCTTTATATCCGTGCACGATCTCATTTGGTGATAAACCCGTAGACCTATTTTTTGAGTTAATGTATGCTAACTGAGCGTGGGGAAGGATGAGGTCCCACGTAACCTTGTGGTCACCCACAAGACAACATATCAAACTACCCATCCATCCGTGGATGGTAGGCCGAAGAAAACAATAATTTAGTACCCATAATCCTCCACAGGATCTTCCAAAAATAACTAGTAAATTTTACATCCCTATCGGTCACTATAGTTTTTGGAACGCCCCTATGCCCAACAACTTATTTAAAGAATAGTTTTGCTACATGTGACGCATCGTTGGTCTTACTACATGCAATAAAATAAGTCATTTTAGAAAATCGACCTACTACCACTAAAATGGAATCATGACGTCTAAACGTGATTGGTTGGCCTAGAATAAAATCCATCCTAACATCTTCCCAAGGAATGGAAGGAATCAGAAGAGGGGTATAAAGTCCCGCATTCGTTTTATTATCTATTGTTAATTGACACGCGCGACAACTCCCCACAATTTTATTAACCGTAAATTTAAGACCTGGCCAGTGGAACTTATCTTCTACTAACGTAATGGTCTTATCTCGCCCGAAATGTCCACCTATACCACCACTATGTAATTTCCATTCAATAAAATGCTGAAGGGAAGAACGAGGAATACAAAGCTTCGAATGTTTAAAAAGATAACGACCCGAATATAATATGCTGAAATGGTAGTGGGAGAGTTGTTTTGAGTGGAATAATAAATGTCCTTGAAATCCGGGCAATTAACATACTCATCCTTTATTTTATCGAAACCAATCACTTTGACCTCTAGCATAGACAACAATACAGAGACACGACTAAAAGCATCCGCCACACGATTTAAAGTTCCTGTTGAAGCCAAAACTTGACTTCGACAAAAGTTCGAAAAATAGGAGCGTAGCCAACACCTACTCGTCCCAAGCTCCATCCCCCGACTGGTCGAGAAGGACTAGAAACTAACCCAAAGCCTAAGCAGGGAGGTCCCACCGCTTACCCAGAAGATCTCTGAGAGCTTCCCCTCCAAAGCCAAAAGCTGGGCTTGGAGCTCCTCAGAAAGCACAAAAAATTCCTCTCAAGTCCCGAGAAAAAAGTGAGTGCTTATAAAGAACCCCTATGGGTCTATTTATAGTTTTCTGAGTTTGAACTGCCAATAACCATACTGAGCTGACCTGAAATTACCAGAATACCCCTAGTTTGGTCTGCCAACAGCCAAACTCCGCTGTTTTGAAGAGTTATATGCAGACCACTAGGGGCAAAAGGGTAAAATTACCCGGGGTAGAAGAGTAAAATCCCCATGGGTATAGATCTATAAAAACGGCCTTCTTTTCATATAGCGAGTGGGGGAGCACCCATCGGCGAGATGGGCCTTCCTGCTCGTCTCGCAGGTATCCTTTGCTATGGGACGCTCTTGCCTCTAAGAGCCTACTCGCGTCTCAAAAGGGGGCGTCTCGCCCATTTTTGAGACCACCCGTCTTGCCTCCTGTGAGTGGACCATATGGTCCCACTCGCCTATCAGCACCTCTCGCCTATCTTCCTTCTATTCGTGTCTTGAGGGCCACTCACGAGTCCGAGGTTGTACACAATCCCCGCTCTTTTCGAGATTATTTTAAGCTCGGAAAGAACATCCAACTGAGGCTCGTCATTAAAACGTATTTTTGGACGCATTTATGAGAGAATCTTCTATGAGGCCCCCCGCCGAAACCTATAAATATGGGATTCCTATCCCGAATAGAGGCCGCCCCTTTACACACTTCCTCCTTCCTTGCAGTAGACTGTTCATCATGTCTCACAGCCAGAGCTTTTTCGAACCCCTAGTTTGGTGCACCGATAGAATAAGGCCAACGTGGCCGCTTTTACTTCAACTCTAGTTCTCCCCCTACCCTATTTACCATCCTCTCCGTCTCGCCTAAAGAGGGTAAAAACAGGTGGCCCCTCCTCTGCCGAGGATCCGTCTCGCATAGTCCAGGAGACCTGCATCACTCCTCCTCCCGCATCTCCCAAAGATAAAGAGGTGAGCTCTCACTTCTATCTTTATTACTCCTTCAATATTTGTATCAGCCTTCTTCATTATTTGTTTCTTCAGGGAGATCCCGCAGCTACACAACGACCGGAAAGCCTGCGAGACGACTCCGCCTCCCATCACGAAGATTCTGACTCGCAACCACCTTCCACTCCTCCAACTACTCCTCCCTGCGAGAGGAGGGACGATCCCTCCCAGGCCGTCGGGACTTCCCGTCCTCCTGGTGAGAAACCTTCCCTCTCACTTTTCTTCCCCACTCGCTACTCCCACACCCTCCCTCGGGAGCCTCTCTCACCATGCCCCTCTACTCCTTGCGCAGGCGCCCAGACCGACTCGCCTGCTGAGGAGCATCCTGGGCGACTCGTCATCTCGCCTCCCCCTCTCATTGACGGGATTGAAGACTACCTGGGCGATCCTGCGAACCTGGCAGAGATGATGCGTAAGACGACCGAGTTTTTCCAGAAGCACGCACGCATCATCCATTCACTGTCGCAGGATAAGCAGGCGGAGAACAGGCGCATTGAATGGCTGGAGAACGAGTGCGCTCTCCTATCTTCTGAAGTTGATGCCGAGTTGGATGTCGATGGAACCAACCCTGACGCCATCATCATCGAGGTTGATGTTGTAACACCCCCATCCATCACATGGCATATAACAGAATGTCCAGCTGGAACCCGACGCCATATACCACAGACAGTCGGAAGGGTTACATAATAATATCCAACTATGTAATTAAGACTACTCGTCCTATACAGCATTCTAGCGGAAGCTTTTAAATAGTTGAAAGAACCCAAAACTTAAATCCATAAATCATGAATGTCCACATCCACACAATATGAATGAAAACTAAATACACTGAAAGGGGAACACGGCCTTATGGCCTTACAATAGTTCACTTAATAAATAGGGTCTTACATACATCGGCTCGCAGCCTGGCCACACATGACAAAATAAAAACAACTATTCTTTAAGACCTTAAAGGTCCAGCACAGCAACATGGGCTCCAGCCCGCTATTTTGTACTCGGCTCTGCAGCACCTGCAAGCAACATTCCATCGCATGGTGGCAAACAGGCAACGGTCAGCTAAAGCCGACCAAATTATAACGACCCCGCCCCTTTCTCGGGATGGCGGTGCTCTTTCCCTGTATATCATTAGCCCATCTAAACAATTATGTAAAAAATATATTTCGCCACAGGTGTAGGCTCGCCCGGCCAAACACCCCGTGCACTTAGGGCACATTAATGGTGAATCCAGACACTTCAGCGTCTTCACCACCACCACCAAGATGACAACCACGTGAGCATTTAGCCTTTCTGACCACTGTCTAAGGCTCCTGACTATGCCAACGGCCAGTCCCCTTTTCGGGTCTCTCGCACCAAACCACATAGCCCAGGTCCGATTCCACTTGCCTGTTGCTCACAACCGCGTAGTTCACCTTAAGACGTACGCACGGGCCAAGCTTCTCTCGGATCCTGCCATTCCCAAACAATCACATAACCCAGTTATGTTCAAGGCCGGTTCCCAGACCGCCAAGTTAGCAGAACAATGATTCCGCTTAGTTTTTCGGGTGCGCCTTGGAGCTAACCTCCAAGGATCCCTGCTGCAATCTACCGCGTAGAAACCCGAAAACCCAAAGCACGAAGTCTTCTCCGGCAAAACATAGCAAATGCAACATCACCGATCCAGACAATACATGTTCGAGTAGGCTTCACACACAATGCCTATTCCCGTACTTCGATTCCGGACTCTATATGCAACACAAGGGGGACTATTCACATCAACTCCAAGGAACACCACGCACTCACCGCACACTAGAGAGAGCGGGTTTTACCTATGCAGAAAGGAAGAGCTTCACATGCTCAAGTTGAGAATCGTTACCATTATAGTCCGCTTTTGCGCCATGAAAAAACTACACGGATAGAAGTCTTCGCAACGATCTTTAATCCACGGATCCGCTCTCAGATATCAAAATGGTGCTCCGATACTCCGTCGGCGGCCGGAAAACTCCTCTTTCTTCCTCCTCTCTCTACTCCTTGAGAGAGAGAGATAGGCTAAGGGAAAAAATGAGGAATTGATCCTCTATTTTCGAACTTAACAGAGCAGGGAAACCATCTGGGCCGTTGGATCTTATTTAAAGAAAACGAACGGCTCAGATCCGCACAAAAATCCCCAAACCTAGGCCGAACACGGCTTGGCACACAGCCGTGTCCCAGGCCGTGTGCCTCGATCCAGGCATGATCGTCGAACACCGAGATTCACATGGGCTCAGACACGCCCCTGTCTCACTCAACACGCCCGTTTCGAGTTCCTCGACACGCCCGTGTTCGGGGGCGTGTCACATATAACCACCACGCCAACCGACACGACCCTACTGAACACGGGTACTGACACGGGTAGGCACACGCCCGTGTCAAATGACATGCCCGTGTCATTAAGCCGTGTTCCTTGATGTGTCCTTCTCGGGATGAAAATGGACAAAACACCAGCCAGACACAGCCTTGGACACGCCCGTGTCCTAGGCCGTGTACCCCTATACAGGCACCAAAATCCCCTTTTTATGCGACCAACTCAAATACAATTTTCGGGGTGTTACAAATCTACCCCACTTAAGGAATTTCATCCCGAAATTAAGTAAAGGTACACAAAATTACAAGTTACCTGAACGGAACAACTCGGGGTATTATTCCAACATAGTTTGCTCTCGCTCCCAAGAAAGCTCCTCACGTCTGCAATTATCCCAACGGACTTTAACCATTCGGATAACCTTTGTTGCGGAGTCGCTTGACTTCAATGTCTTCTATACGTATAGGCTTGACCTTTGTCGTCAACTCGTAATCAACTGGCACTTAATCAACCGCAACTATCTGTGAAGGATCTTGCACCGCCTTACGCAACACTGATACGTGGAACACATCGTGTAGCTCACTCAACTCCACCGATAGCTTCAATCTATACGCTGCTTCGCCAACACGCTCCAGGATCTCAAATGGTCCAAGGTATCTCGGACTCAGCTTATTTAAGCGTCGAACCCGCGAGACACCCTTGAACTGCTTGATTTTCAAGTACACCCAGTCGCCAACACTAAACTCTACGTTCCTATGCTTGGCGTTATAGTACTTCGACTGTCTGTCCTGAGCGATCTTCAACCGTTCCTGAATAGTCCGTATCACTGAAGTGGCATCCCCCACCGCTTGATGTTTGTAAAGCTTTGACTCGCCCGTCTCCAACCAAGACAACGACATGCGACACTTTCTCCCGTACAATGCCTCGAAAGGTGTCATTCCAATACTTAACTGAGAGTTGTTGTTATACGAAAACTCCACCATGTACAAGTGATCTTCCCACTGCTTTCCAAAATCTAGGATGCACATGCGAAGCATGTCCTCCAACGTCCGGTTGACCCCCTCGGTTTGGCCATCCGTCTGAGGATGAAAGGTTGTGCTGAACTTTAGCTTAGTACCTAACAAACTATGCACTAACCTCCAGTTATTCGACGTGAAGTGTCCATCACGATCACTAATAATACTGCGGGGCACACCATGCAACTGTACAATATTCTCCACATAGAGTTTGGCCAACCTTTCCACCGGATCTTCCTTCCTGATCGGGATGAAGTGCGACACCTTTGTCAACCTATTTACGATCACCCAGATGGCGTCGTTTCCCCTCTGCGACTTCGGCAAACCATGCACAAAATCCATAGATATGTCGTCAAATTTCCATTCCGGGATAGGCAAGGACTTTAGGAAACCTCCGGGCTTCTGGCACTCCGCCTTAAGTTTGACACTTGGCCACATAAAGTGCTACATCCTTCTTCAATCCTGGCCACCAAAATAATTTCTTCATGTCTCTATACATCTTCGTGCTTCCCGGGTGGATTGAGTACTTGGTATGATGAGCCTCGTAAATCAACTCCTCCCGGAGATTATCCGCACTAGGAACGCATAGGCGACCGTCCTTCCTTAGCAACCCATCCTCAACAGCAAACTGGGAATTTGACCCATCCAATGATTCATCCAAGATCTTCTTCATGCGGTTATCCTGAATCAAAGCCCGCCGAACTCTATCAGCTAGGTCGCACCACACCTCGGTCCAAAACAGTTTTGCCTCAGTACTAGACTGCTTATCGACGCAAGATATCTCCAAAGCCTCCAACTCACGGACCAATCTCTCATCATGTACCGATAACCAGTTGGCCTGTGCAGGAACCTTACGACTCAACGCATCCGCCACTACATTACCTTTCCTGGCACATAATGTATATTGAAGGAGTAGTCCCCTAGGAACTCCATCCTCCTCTGCTGCCTCATGTTCAGATCCTTTTGATCTAACAGGTACTTCAAGATGTTGAGATCAGTGTATATATCGACTTTCACACCGTACAAATAGTGCCTACACAGCTTTAAATAAAATATCACGGCTGCTAACTCCAAATCATGGACCAGATAATTTCTCTCGTGAGCCTTCAATTATCGCGAAACGTAGGCTATCACACTCCCATGCTATAGTAGGACACAGCCCAAACCACTGCCCGAAGCATCACTATAGATTTTGAACCCTCGGTTTCACTTGGCGAACATAAAATAGGCGTCATGGTCAACCGCCTCTTCAACTCTTCAAAAGCCTGTTCGCACTCCGGAGACCACACAAACTTCTGATCCTTCCTTGTCAACATCGTGAGTGGTAGCGCTATCCGCGAGAAGTTCTCTACGAAGCGCCTGTAGTATCCAGCAAGCCCCAGAAATCTCCGGACCTCTGCCACTGTAGTCAAAGCAGGCCACTCCCGTATCGCCACTATCTTCGCCGGATACACAACTATTCCTTCTCCACTAACAACATGACCAAGGAACGCTATCGAGGATAACCATAATTCACACTTGGAGAACTTAGCATACAAGTAGTTTCTCCTCAACGTCTCCAACACCATGTGCAGGTGATTGTGGTGATCCTCTTCACACTGCGAGTACACCAGGATATCATCGATAAATACTATCACGAAACGGTCCAGGTACTCTCTGAACGTCCTGTTCATTAGTTCCATAAACACGGATGGCGCATTGGTCAAACTAAACGGCATGACCGTGAACTCATAATGCCCAAACCGCGTACTGAATGTTGTCTTTGGGATGTCGCTCTCCATTTATCCTCAATTGGTAGTAACCGGACTTCAGATCTAACTTCGAATATACCGTTGACCCAACCAACTGATCAAATAGATCGTCAATTCTCAGAATCAGATACTTATTCTTTTTTGTAAGCTTGTTCAATTCCAGATAGTCAATGCAAAGTCGCAAACTCCCATCTTTCTTCTTGGCGAAAAGGACTGGTGCGCTCCAAGGCGATGAACTTGGACGCACATACCCTTGCTCCAACAACTCTTGTAGTTGCACCTTCAACTCTGTCATCTCTCTCAGCGCTATCCGATACGGGGAAGCTTGACGCCGGTTTGGCACCCCGCACCAGCTCAATAGTAAAATCAATCTCCCGCTGAGGAGGGGCTCCTGAGAGATCATCTGGTAACACATCAGGATACTCAGACACAACTGGGATACTGTCCAGACTAGGCCCAGACGTCTAAGTCTGCGCTAGAGTGACAAACCGCTTTGCCCCAGACCGAACTGCCTTAATCACCTGAGGGGCAGACGTCAATGTCTTGCTCGACCCCTTTCACACCCGCATATGCCATCTCACGGCTAGCTCCCAACTGACCTCCTTGTAACTACGATCAATGCATGCTTGCTGCTCCGAGAGCCATCCCATAGCAAAGATCACACTGCACAAAACTATCAGTAATAGCAACGCTCGCAAGTCATCGACGTGACTCCCACGCCTTACCCTAACGCCACAAGCTCTATCCGCACGCAAAGGGCACCCGTAGGCAGCAGCCCATCAAATTTGACCTTTGCCATCGAAGGAAGTACTCTGATGCGCGATAGAAACTCTTCGGACAGAATGGATGTGAAACTTCCGCACCGAACAGTGCTCTCACCGGACAATCGACAATCTAAACAAGCCTAACACAATCAATCATAGGTTAAAAGGCGTAGGGAAACAAATATTTAAAGCTAAGCTGCTATACATACCCGTCACCACGTCAAACTGCTTTGTGGCTTCCTGCTGGCTAATGTTGTACACTTTTGGCTGGGTTGGGGCATAGTGCAATGTGGTTGCCTCCGACCCCTTGCCCTTCTCCTCGTAGATATCTCCAAATTTCTTCTCAGACTTCCGTCATCTGCGCCAACAGTTTCGGGCAAAATGTCCTAGCTTCGCACAGTTAAAACATGTAGTTTCCTTCCTCCCAATGGTTACTGCTGTCTTAGCTTTCTTTATCTTATGTGCGCCATTACGATAATCTCGGGAAAAGTGCCCTTTCTTGCCACAAGTATGACAGTTGTAAGTAACCTTGCCAGTCGATGATCTAACCCTCTTTTTCAGCGTTCTGTGAGATGCAGCCCTCATAGGACTTGCAGAGTTCGATACCCTACTCACTGGTATCTGGTGAATTTTCCTCATATCTACTTCCAAAGATCTAGCCGACTCCACCAAGGCTCGAAATCCCAATAGTTTTGGTCCTAGCAGTAGAATTCGCAGTCTGTCACGCAGACCATTATAGAATCTATCAACTATAGACTGCTCGTTCTCCAATCCAAAACATGGGTAGTAGCTTATCAAAAGAAACGCCTGCAAATACTCATCAATCGAGTGCGTACCCTGCACTAAGCACATGTTCAACAGCTGACTTGATGGCCTTCTAAATGTCACTTGATCCAACACACTACCCGACATTGAAGTCATCTCAGGGACAAAGGGTTGCACATTGCTTCCCTGATGTGCACTAGTTATAGAGAGCACCACTTCAACAATCCTTCTTATGGTTTCAAACGATGGAGGGGTCTCAAGAACGTCGCTGGGTGCACTATAATCCTGAGAAACCAAATGTTATAGAATTGCAAAAAGCAATTATAGGAACACGCAGGTTCCTCAAACACGTTTATTTTTCATTCCTAAGTGGACATTCATTGGTTCTTTTTAATGTTATAACGCTGACACACACATGTAACCACCCCTTAAGATAATTCGCCCACGAATTCATTAAGCCTGACCGTAACCAGAAGTCTGATACCAAATTGTAACACCCCCATCCGTCATATGGTATATAACAGAAGGTCCAGCTGGAACCCGACTCCATATACCACAGACAGTCGGAAGGGTTACATAAGAATATCCAAACTATCTAATTAAGACTACTCGTCCTACACAGCATTCTAGCGGAAGCTTTTAAATAGTTGAAAGAACCCAAAACTTAAACCCATAAATCATGAATGTCCACATCCACACAATAGGAATGAAAACCAAATACACTAAAAGGGGGAACACGGCCTTATGGCCTTACAATAGTTCACTTAACAAATAGTTTCTTACATTCATCGACTCGCAGGCCGGCCACACATGACAAAATAAAAACAACTATTCTTTACGACCTTCAAGGGCCAGCACAGCAACATGGGCTTCAGCCTGCTATTTTGTACTCGGCTCCGCAGCACCTGCAAGCAACATTCCACCGCATGGTGGCAAACATGCAACGGTCAGCTAAAGCCGACCAAATTATAACGACCTCGTCCCTTTCTCGGGACGACGGTGCTCTTTCCCTGCATATCATTAGCCCAGCTAAACAATTATGCAAAAACATATTTCGCCACAGGTGTAGGCTCGCCCGGCCAAGCACCCCATGCACTCAGGGCACATTAACGTTGAATCCTGACACTTCAGCGTCTTCACCACCACCACCAAGATGGCAACCACGTGAACATTTATCCTTTCTGACCACTGTCTAAAGATCAAGACTATGCTAACGGCCAGTCCCCTTTTTTGGGTCTCTCGCATAGTCCGCAAGCTTGGAGCTAACCTCGTAGCCCAGGTCCGATTCCACTTGCCCGTTGCTCACAACCGTGTAGTTCACCTTAAGACGGGCCAAGCTTCTCTCGGATCCTGCCATTCCCAAACAATCACATAACCTAGTTATGTTCAAGGCCGGTTCCCAGACCGCCAAGTTAGCAGAACAATGATTCCGCTCAGTTTTTCGGGTGCACCTTGGAGCTAACCTCCAAGGATCCCAGCTGCAATCTACTACGTAGAAACCCGAAAACCCAAAGCACGGAGTCTTCTCCGGTAAAACATATCAAATGCAACATAACCGATCCAGACAATACACGTCCGGGTAGGCTTCACACACAATGCCTATGCCCGTACTTCGATTCCGGACTCTATATGCAACACAAGGGGGACTATTGACATCAACCCCAAGGAATGCCATGCACTCACCGCACACTCGCGGGAGTGGGTTTTCCCTATGCAGAAAGGTAGAGCTTCACATGCTCAAGTTGAGAATCGTTACCCTTGTAGTCCGCTTTTGCGCCATGGAAAAACTGCACGGATAGAAGTTTTCGCAATGATCTTTCCTCCACGATCTCAAAACGGTGCTCTGATGCTTCGTCGGCGGCCGGAAAACTCCTCCTTCTTCCTCCTCTTTCTACTCCTTGAGAGAGAGAGGCTAAGGGAAAAAATGAGGAATTGATCCTCTATTTCCCCGAACCTGGGCCGAACACGGCTTGGCACACGGCCGTGTCCCAGGCCGTGTGTCTCGATCCAGGTACGATCATCGAATACCGAGACTCACACAGGCTCAGACACACCCGTGTCTCACTCGACACGCCCGTGTAGGCTTCCTCGACACGCCCGTGTTTGGGGGCGTGTCACATATAACTGCCACGCCAACCGACACGACCCTGCCGAACACGGGTACTGACACGGGTAGGCACACACCCGTGTCAAATGACACGCCCGTGTCATTAAGCCGTGTTCCTTGTTGTGTCCTTCTCGGGATGAAAACGACCAAAACACCAGCCAGACACGGCCTTGGACATGCTCGTGTCCTAGGCCGTGTACCCCTATACAGGCACCAAAATCTCCTTTTTACGCGACCAACTCAAATACAATTTTCGGGGCGTTACAGATATGCAGCTTCGTCTTGCTCGCCGTGGGCTTGAGTCCGTTCGTGCCTTCCACTCGCGCAGTAGGCCTCCCTGCGCGGGAGCTCACGGTGGCCTCTAGCAATGGCCCCTTTTTATTTATTTTGTCTTTGAATGTTGTAATAATTAATGCTTTGTGCTGCCGTCTCGCCAACTTTGTTAGAGAACTTGGTATCCGCTGAATGCCGGACGATATTTGAATATATATTTTTATTGCTAGTTTAAACCCTTCATTTCTTTTAATTTCCTTAATCATTCTGTCTTGTGATTGCGACGGGCCGTGCCGATCGAGGTTTTAGGAGGGAGAGAGAGAGAGCCTACAGCCGACTCTTCCCCTTCGTCTATACATTTTCCCGCCCATCAATCATTTTCCCATATCCATTATAAATACCCCCGGCCCCGGGTTAGAAGGACATCCGCGCCTCACTCTTGCCGCACCCAAGCTCTTGCCTCTTTGTTTCCTTCGTCTCGCCGACCCTTCTCGCCCTTTTCTCTTTCGGTCCTCTCGCCAATCCTCTATCCTACCTCTTCCTTTCTTTCGTCGTCTCGCCTACAATCATCTCGCCAAAAATGGGTAAGAAAAGAGTTGAGGAAGGAGAGGGGTGCAGCCGCTGCGGGAAATGGTTCACAGACCATGACTTCCCACTCGGCCGACTTTCTAAGGAAGATTACCGCGGCTTTGTCCGCGAGTACCTTGGGGAGGGGATCGAATTGCGGCCCCCCAAGGTTGGCGAGTCCATCAACATATATTATCCGGGAGAGCTCGCCTTCGCACGCACTTTGAGGCGGGGTTGAGGTTGCCTCTATGGCCTGAGGTAAAGCAGGTATTCAAGTACTTCGGCATCATCCCGGCACAGTTTAACCCGAATGTCATCTTGGTGTTAATCGCCTTCGCCTGCTACATGCGCCGGGAGCGCATTGAGTTCAGCTTAACGGTTTTCCGTAAGCTCTTCATTTATCACGCCAATGCCGACGACGTGTCGTACTTTACTGGGCAAGGGCTCAAGGTGTGCGAGACGCCCAACAAAAATCACCATTGGCTCACGAGGTTTGTCTTCATCCACGGCAACCGTGCTGACTTTGGGGGCATCCCACTCACACCTGTGTCTCCCCCCGAGAGTTTCTACGTGACCCCGCAGGTCGGCGACACGGATAAGTTGCTATTCGATTACTTCGTCGGCAAAAACTTCGAAGTCAACTTCCTACGACGAGGCCTCAACCTGCTGCCTCCAGTGCTCCCCTGCAAAGGTACTCTCGCTTTCTTGTCTCGCTTTGTCTGATTATTTTTCCGTCTCACCTTCTCATCACCTTGTTTGTTTTTTTAGGGGAGCGAGTCGTCCCAGTCCACCCTCCTTACAAAAGCAACATCCACCCCTCCAAGGGCCTTAATCTCGCCAATGCGGCAGCTGAGGCGGCGAGAGAGTCCCTGGCTCCTGCCCCTCCGAAGAGGCCTGTAGGCAACACAGCCCCCTCTCGCTCCAGCCCTCCAAAGAAGATGAAAAAGCTGTGGTCATTTCTAAGGGGAAAAAGAAGACGACCCTGAAGGAGAAGGAGATGTCGGGGTCCTTGAGCCCTATCTCTTTGGAGGGGCCTCAATCGCCCCGCTCGCCTCCCCAACAGGTCGTCTTGCCTACCCGTGAGACGGCTCTTCCCGATCAGCCTGCCGCCACAAACAATCAACATGCTGCCACCACCTCTCGTGAAGGCACTTCCTCCAGCCATCCCTCCCCCTCTTCCCATATGAACTTCAACCTGGGCCCCGTGGTCCCAGATGCCGCCGGCGACCCTGTTCTGTTGTGGGGGCGGGACGCCAACCGCGTATCCATCTCCACCCTCCTTCCCCCTTGGAAGGAGCAGGAGGAGCCCACCAGCCATGCTTTTGCCGTGGGGTATGGCCTTTATGGCAGTCTCGATTCCCTCTCGCCCGAGTGCGAGTCCACACGAGATCTCGTCCTGAAATCCTCCCACGCCCAAATGCGTGCCTTGGAGTTCGCGCATCGCGCTTCGCGCCGCCTTATATATATCAACAAAAAATGGAAGGATAGCGTGACAGGCCTGGCGGCGAAGCAAGAGAAATCCGAAGACCTCACAAAAAGGTTGTCTGATGCCGAGACCTTCCTCGCGAAAGCCCAAGGCGGCGTGGTAAAGCCCTATCCTTACTCTTGGATTTTCCTTCAAAACTTTTAACTAATGACCGGGCATCTCGCAGGATGCCGAAATGGTGGAGTGGCTGCACTCGCGAGTAGCGGCCCTGGCGGAGGAGTTCAAGGACTTGAAAGCCCAGAATACTCGCCTTCAGGCCGACGCCACGTCAACGTCTCGCCGCGAACCCTTCCGGACACCTCCGCCGCATTATTCTTTTGACGAGGTTGATGAGCAATATCGAGATGCTGGCATCAAAGCGGCAGAGCTGGTCCTGAAGATGATGAAGGACCTGGGGGTCGTGAAGGATGACTCAGAAACGGTGACCGTCCGCGACCTGGTCCCCCAGCTCTATGGCGAGGAGAGCGAGGATTCTTCTTCCGGTGAGGAGAAATGACGTGCCAAATCCGAAGATCCAGAATTCCTCTCTCCTCTTTTTGTTGTTGTTGTAAAACTTAAATCTTTTTTGAGCTCCGTTTTTGGTGATACATAACAATGATGATTAAGTGTACATGTTTTTCTTTGTTGTTTTGTTCTTTATTTCACGAAATGAACCACTGGTTTGTTTTGGCCTGCGAGACGGTGCTACCCATCCGTCTCGCCGCCTCGCCCTTACACTCTGCTTTGCTTTTTTCTGCTTACTGCGAGACGATCCTCTGATGCGCTCATGCACGCAAGAAGGTGCTATATCTTATATCGCTGCCTTGCTGGAGAGTTGTCCCAGGGCGCGAGTCGTCATTTCCTTTACGTTTAGGCGCGAGATTTAACTGGTACAACCCTCTCGGCTCGCCTTAGGGTACTCCCGGCACGAGTGGCCTTTAGTTATGTAACCTGCTCACCTCTTATTAGAGCGAGCCTTGAGTCTCGCGCGAGTACCCACTCGCCGATGGCGAGACCGTCTCTGAGTCCGTCAGCTGAGAGCGTCTCCACTCGCACTGCTCTAGTCTTTACCTTAGTTTATTTTTCATAAAATTAAGCAGGGATGTTGTTTAAAAAGTTTTTCCCAACCATTATGCCATCGAGTGAGTTCACTACCCTGCTTAGCTTGACGAGAGCCTAGGCAATGGGTCTACCAGGGACCGAGCCGTGCTCGAAGTGGTGTAGAATTCCCTAGAGTCTAGACCTATTCCCAAGAACCTAGGACCCAAACTTCAAGAACCAGACCTCTCTCCCACAGGCGAGCCTTCGGACCTGCCAGCTAATGAGAGCCTGCGCAGTGGGTCTACCTGGGGCTGAGCTGTGCTCGGGGTAGTGCGGAACCAAGGACCAAGAACCAGTCCTCTCCCCCACAGGAGAGCCTTCGGACCTGCCAGCTAATGAGAGCCTGCGCAGCGGGTCTACCTGGGGCCGAGCCGCGCTTGGAGTAGTATAAAACCAAGGACCAAAAACCTGACATCTCCCCCACAGGCGAGCCTTCGCACCTACCATCTAATGAGAGCCTACGCAGTGGGTCTACCTGGGGCTGAGCCACGCTCGGGGTAGTGCAGAACCAAGGACCAAGAACCTGACCTCTCCCCCCACAGGTAAGCCTTCGTACCTGCCAGCTAATGAGAGCCTATGTAGCGGGTCTACCTAGGGCCAAGCCACGCTCGGGGTAGTGCAGAACCAAGGACTAAAAACCAGACCTCTCCCCCATAGGCGAGCCTTCGGACCTGCCTGCTAGTGAGAGCCTGCGCAACGGGTCTACTTGGGGCCGAGCCGCGCTCGGGGTAGTGTAGAACCAAGGACCAAGAACCAGACCTCTCCCCCACAGGCGTGCCTTCGGACCTGCTAGCTAATGAGAGCCTGCGCAGCGGGTTTACCTGGGGCCGAGCCGCGCTCGGGGTAGTGCAGAACTAAGGACCAAGAACATGACCTCTACCCCACAGGCGAGCCTTCGGACCTTCCAGCTAATGAGAGCCTGTGCAGCGGGTCTACCTGGGGCCGAGTCGCGCTTGGGGTATTGTAGAACCAAGGACCAAGAACATGACTGTTAGAAAGTAGAGAAAAGAAGCGAAAAGTAGAGAACAAGCCGAATAAACTTTTGAATAACTGAAATTTTATTATCCAAAAAAGATATCATTTACAAAGGTATGGCCTCCCTTATATAGAATGGAGGAGATAAGAAAGAGAGTATACAAACAATGTGGGACTAAACATTTACAGTACTGAGCGGCTAGAACAATGGAGACCGAATAGGCCGCGCGGTTAGACAGATGGGCTAACCGCTCGGCAACTCCAGAAGGATAGAACAGGCCGCAGAGGTAGACCGATAGACCGCCCGGTCTCCAGGCACCAGAGAGACCGCCAGACCGCTCGGTCAACAAACCGCTGGAACAGACCGTGAAGCCGCCCGGTCTAATACTTCAACACTCCCCCTCAAGCTGGAGCATAGATATCAATCATGCCCAGCTTGTCACAAATGCGGAAGAAGGAAGTAGAAACCGGCTTGGTGAAGATATCTGCCAACTCCTTGTCAGAGGTGACAAAAGGAGTACAAATCTGTTTCTTCAAAATCTCCTCCCGAATGAAGTGACAGTCAACCTCTATATGCTTCGTTCTCTCATGAAAGACCGGATTCCTGGATATGTGTATAGCGGCCTTGTTGTCACAGAACATAGGGAGAGGACAATCATATACCTCGCCCAGGTCAAGCATGAGAGCCCGCAACCACTTTAACTCACACGTAGTTGACGCCATACTCCGGTATTCTGCTTCGGCACTGGATCTGGAAACAACAGACTGTTTCTTGCTCTTCCAACTTACGAGATTACCTCCAACAAAGGTACAAAAACCTGACGTGGATTTACGATCGCCTTTGTCATCTGCGTAACTGGAATCTGAGTAGGCCTCAACCCTCAGATGGCCATTCTTCTGGAAGAGTAACCCTCTGCCCGGTGCTGCTTTGATATACTCTAAAATCTTCAGGGCGGACTGAAGATGACACTCCCTGGGAGCTTGCATAAACTGACTGACCTTTCCTACAGCGTAGGCGATGTCGGGTCTAGTCACCGTGAGATAGATGAGTTTTCCTACCAAACGTCTGTACCGTGTGACATCAGATAGAGGAGGCGATTCATCCGTCCACGTTTTGTCCTCTCCAACAGCCATGGGAAGATGAGCTGGTTTGGCACCTGTCAAGCCTGCTTCTTGAAGAAGATCAAGGGCATACTTCCGTTGAGAGAGAACCAAGGAGTCAGGCTTCCGAGAGATTTCTATCCCCAAAAAGTATTTTGGAGAGCCCATATCCTTCGTGACCAAGTGCTGACGGAGGTGCTTCTTCGTCAAGTCCACCCCATCTTGGTCATCACCAGTAAGGAGAATATCATCCACATATACGGCTAAAACCACCAGTCCCGAGGCCGTTTTGCGAATGAACAAGGAGTGATCGGCCGAACTCCTTTGAAAGCCGATGGTTGCCACAATACCACTGAATTTTTCGAACCATGCCCGAGGGCTCTGCTTTAGGCCATAAATGGCCTTCTTCAAATGACAGACACGTGTCTCCCCCTGAGCAACATACCCAGGAGGTTGCTCCATATAGACGTCCTCCTGAAGATCGCCATAGAGAAAGGCATTCATCACATCAAGCTGGGAAATAGCCCAAGCCCGGTTAACAGCCACAGAAAAGAGAACCCGGATGGTGCTGAGGCGAGCAACCGGAGAGAAGGTATCAAAGTAATCAACGCCATAAGTCTGAGTAAAGCCCTTGGCCACCAGCCGGGCTTTGTAGCGATCCACAGTGCCGTCTGGGAGAAACTTCACAACAAAGACCCAGCGACAGCCAACCACATCAGTGCCCACGGGAGGAGGAACCAGAGTCCAGGTACCCCGTTCAGTAAGAGTAGCCATCTCCTCATCCATAGCAGACTTCCAATGAGGGAGAGCGAGAGCCTCCTGATAGGTACGGGGAGTAGAAGTAGCAGAGATAGCCAAGGCAAAAGACCTGCGAGAAGGAGTCAGCTGATCATAAGAAACAACAGCCGTGAGCGGGTGTTGAGTACACGCCCGCACCCCTTTGCGAAGGGCAATGGGAATATCCAAATCATCGGGAGCGTCGGCGACAGGAGCGTCAGCGACCGGAGCGTCCGTGGCGGAGAAGGCTGGCCCGGGACTAGAGAGAGACGGCAGCGGAGAGGAGGGTGGAGGGGTGGGTTGGGAGACGGACTGGGAAGGAGTGGGTGGAGGAGTAGACGAAGGTGGGAAAACGTGGAGAGGTGTGGAAGGAACAGAGATATCAGAAGGAAGAGAAGGAAGAGAAGAGGAAGGAGAGAAATAGGAAGCATTTTCGAAAAAAGTCACATCGGCGGAGACAAACTGCTTGCGGAGAAGGGGGTCAAAGCAGCAATAGCCTTTTTGAGTGGTAGAGTACCCCAAAAAGACACACTTGGTGGAACGGGGGGAAAGCTTGTCGCGGGTAGCGGAGGGAGCGTGAACAAAGGCCGTACAGCCAAAGACACGGAGAGGAAGAGGAAAAGGTTCCTGGTGGGGGTAGAGAAGGGAGAAGGGAGTCCAGCCGTGGAGGACCGTGGAGGGAATGCGATTGATGAGATAGCAAGCGAGGAGCACAGCGTAGCCCCAGTAGGAGCGAGGGACGTGCATCTGCGTCATGAGAGTACGCGCAACATCAAGCAGGTGACGGTTTTTACGCTCCGCCACCCCATTCTGTTGGGAGGTGTAAACACAAGTCGTTTGATGAATGAGGCCGTGTTGGTGAAAGAACGCGGAGAACTCATGAGACAGATATTCCTTGGCATTATCAGAACGTAAGATTTTAATAGAAATAGCAAATTGAGTCTTAATCATAAAGTAAAAAGATTGCCAAACAGAAAATAGTTCAGAGCGATCCTTTAATAGATACACCCAGGTACATCGAGTAAAATCATCGATAAAAGTGACAAAATAGGAACTGCCCCGACCAACTGTGAGGGTAGGAGCAGGACCCCATACATCAGAATGAACTAGATCAAAAATGCGAGAGGAGCCACGGCCGTGCTTCGGTGGGAAGGAGGAGCGATGATGTTTGCCAAGCTGACACGCATCACAGTTGAGCGGAGAACTGGTGGGAGGTAAGTGGGGCAGAAGCTGACGAATAAGCCGAGGAGGAGGATGTCCAAGACGAAGATGCCACTGAAGGAGATCGGTGGAGGAGGAGTAGGCAGAAAGAGCTGAAACATCGTCGAGGAAGTAGAGGCCGCCGCTCTCAGTCCCAGTAGCAATCGTCCGCTGGGTACTCGGGTCCTGAAAAGAACAAGTAGTGGGAGTGAATAAAACGGAGCACTGAAGTTGCCGGCATAAAGTAGTAACTGATAACAAATTGCACGGGAACTTCGGGACATAGAGGGTATCCTCCAAGCAAAGCGAAGGAGTGAGTTGAACCATGCCCGTCCCATGAACCGGAGACGGGGAACCATCCGCCACACGAACTGGGGGTAAGCGGTCATGGGTCTCAAGACGGGAGAAGCAATGAGGGTTGCCCGTCATATGATTGGTGGCACCGGAGTCAATCAGCCATTTACCTTGGGTAACGACGTGGGCACTACCTGACGTCGTGGCCACAGAGGCAGACGGCCTAGAAGAGGCGGAGGCCGAAGGAGCATCACCGGAAGGGCGAAGATGAGGATGTTTCTGCCAGCAGCGGTCAACAGTATGGCCAGTACGACTACAGTGAGAGCAGAAGAACCGGGAGGAACCCCGTCCGCCAGAGGAGCCACGGCCACTCGGGCCCCCCCGCTGAGCATGGTGAGCAAGGGAGTCTTGGGAAGGGGGGGAGGCCAACAGAGGCCGCTGGAGGAGCGAAGTAACGGCGGCAATGCGAGCCGCAGTGGCATCCAAAGTAGGAGATTCCGCCTCACCCAAGATCTGCTGGCGGATCATATCATAAGAGTCGGGGAGACGAAGAAGATAACAAACAACCAGGAGTTCCTGGAAGTGTTTGTGCTGGTCGGCCAAGTCCGCGGAGAAGGGGCGATTCTGGAGGATTTCAGCCCCAAGAGCCTGAACCTGCTGATAAGCCGCAGCTGGGGACATGGAAGGGCGGGCGAAGAGGTCCGCATAGAGAGTATAAATGCGGGACATCTGGCCCCCCTTAGAATAGAGAGCAGCGAGGTGAAGCCAGGCGGCCTTGACCGTCTCATCATGGCGAATGACGAGAAGGCACTCATCAGAAAGGCTGTTGGCCAGCCAGGTGCGAACAAGAGCATCACTCGCATCCCAGTCATCAAACTCAGGAGAGGTGCGAGGAGGAGGGTCATCGGTGAGGTGATGACGCTTGCGTTGAGAACGAAGGAGAAAGGTGAAAGAAACGCTCCAATCGGGATAGTTGGAGCCCACAAGCTTGGAAACGGTGCCAAGGTTGCCCGAAGGAGGAGGAGGAGGAGGAGCAGCAGGAGTAGTGGTGAGACCGGAGGTAGTCATAGAACCCGGCAAGCAGAAGAAGCCGCGCGAACAGAAGCGGTTAGAAAACAGACGAAGCCGCGCGAACAGTAGCGGCTTGAAAGAGGCAAAGGCTCAGTGGGGAAGAGGTCGCGCGGACTGAAAAGGCCGAGCGAACAGTAGAGAGGAGAAGAGCAGGTGACCGCGACCAAGATGCGGGTAAGACAGGAATAACCCGCACGGTCAGGCAGATCACAGCAGCTGCGAGAAGGCGGTCAAAGGTACAGCGGGGAAGAGGTCGCGCGGACTAAAAAGGCCGAGCGAACAGAAGGGAGGAAAAGAGCTGGTGACCGCGACCAAGATGCGGGTGAGAAAGGAACAACCCGCACGGTCAGGCAGATCACAGCAGCAAGCCGCGAGTAGAGAGACAACACACGCGGATAGGGACAGACCGCAACGACTAGGAAGTCGGAGCGGGAGGAAAGAACAAAGAGCGCGGCGACAAGGAAACAGGTCGCTGCGACAAAGAGCAGTAGGAGAAGAGAAGAAGAAGAAGCAAGCCGCGCGAACAGGGTAGCGGACAGGAACAAGCCGCGCGGATAGAAACAAGCCGCGCGGACAGAGAGAAGCCAAGTCGCGAAGCAAGTCGCAGAATGCGAAAAACAAGCCGCGAACAACAGAGAGCGCACAGAATCAGAAGGAAATGACCGTGCCCTCTGATACCATGTTAGAAAGTAGAGAAAAGAAGCGAAAAGTAGAGAACAAGCCGAATAAACTTTTGAATAACTGAAATTTTATTATCCAAAAAAGATATCATTTACAAAGGTATGGCCTCCCTTATATAGAATGGAGGAGATAAGAAAGAGAGTATACAAACAATGTGGGACTAAACATTTACAGTACTGAGCGGCTAGAACAATGGAGACCGAATAGGCCGCGCGGTTAGACAGATGGGCTAACCGCTCGGCAACTCCAGAAGGATAGAACAGGCCGCAGAGGTAGACCGATAGACCGCCCGGTCTCCAGGCACCAGAGAGACCGCCAGACCGCTCGGTCAACAAACCGCTGGAACAGACCGTGAAGCCGCCCGGTCTAATACTTCAACAATGACCTCTCCCCCACAGGCCAGCCTTCGGACCTGCCAGCTAATGAGAGCCTGCACAGCGGGTCTACCTGGGGCCGAGCCGCGCTCTGGGTAGTGCAGAACCAAGGACCAAGAACCTGACCTCTCCCCCACAGGAGAGCCTTCGGACTTGCCATCTAATAAGAGCCTGCACAGCGGGTCTACCTGGGGCTGAGCTGCGCTCAGGGTAGTGCAGAACCAAGGACCAAGAACCTGACCTCTCAACCAGAGGCGAGCCTTCAGACCTGCCAGCTAATGAGAGCCTGCACATCGGGTCTACCTGGGGACGAGCCGAGCTTGGGGTAGTGCAGAACCAAGGGCCAAGAACCTGACCTCTCCCCCACAGGCGAGCCTTCAGACCTGCCAGCTAATGAGAGCCTGCGTAGCAGGTCTACCTGGGGCCAAGCCGCGCTCGGGGTAGTGCAGAACCAAGGACCAAGGACCTGACCTCTCCCCCAGAGGCGAGCCTTTGGACCTGCCAGCTAATGAGAGCCTGCGCAGCGGGTCTACCTGGGGCCGAGCCGCGCTTGGGGTAGTACAGAACCAAGGAACAAGAACCTGACCTCTCCCCTACAGGTGAGCCTTCGGACCTGCCAGCTAATGAGAGCCTGCGCAGCGGGTCTACCTGGGGCCGAGCTGCGCTCGAGTTAGTGCAGAACCAAGGACCAAGAACCAGACCTCTCCCCCACAGGCGATCCTTCGGACCTGCCAGCTAATAAGAGCCTGCGCAGCGGGTCTACCTGGGGCCGAGCCGCACTCGGGGTAGTGCAGAAGGAACCATCTTCCTGCCGTTAGAATTTCATAGTAGATAAGGACAAGAAGTAATTTGAGAAATTTATTATAATGAACTTGATTTGAGTATACAACTTTTGCCCTCCCTTCTCATGGATAGAATCGCTTCAGGTCATCGTCACTCCAGGTGTGGCTCATGGTCCTACCCTCCACATCCTGGAGGTGGTAACCTCCTGTTCTCAGGACCTTCTCAACAATATAAGGCCCTTCCCAAATTGGGCTGAGCTTACCCACGGGGGCGGACCTTCCCGCAACATCAAATTTCTTTAGCACCAGATCTCCTTCTGCAAATTGTTTGATCTTGATATGCTTGTCGAAGCATATTGCCATCCGTCGTTTGACCGCTTCCCGCCTGATATCAACTATGTCACGTAGCTCTTCTACCATGTCTAGTGAGAGGCATAAGAATCCTTCATTTTCCAGCCTCCAAGCCTCGTCTCCATCACCTGTAGCCATAACTCGTGGGGATCGGACCTCAAATTCCACAGGCAGGACCGCCTCACAATTATGCGAAAGTTTGAAGGGGTCTCGCCGGTGGCCGTGTTCGGGGTTGTTCGTAAGGCCCACAAAACTGAGGGGAGCTGTTCCACCCAGCTCCCCCTCAAGTTCTCTACCTTCTTCTTGAGCAGGTTCACGATAATTTTGTTCGCCTCCTCCACCTGGCTGTTGCTCCTGGGGTGGTGGACAGAGGCAAACTTGAGGTCGATGCTCAGCTGAGTGTAGAAACGTATAAACTCCTCACTTGCAAATTGAGGACCATTGTCTGTGACAATGGCCTGAGGCAGCCCGTGCCTGCAAATGATCTCCCCCCACACGAAGTTCCTGATGGCTTGGGAGGTTACTTTGGCCAGCTCCTTAACCTCCAGCCATTTAGAGAAGTAGTCGATCATAACCAGGAGAAACCTCCTTTGACCACTAGCCGGAGGGAAAGACCCAACTAAATCCATCCCCCAGATAGCGAACGACCATGGTGCCATGATGCTTCAGAGCCTTTGAGCTGCCAAGAGCTGGAGGGGGGCGTAAAGCTGGCATTTTTGGCACCTTCTCGCAAACTCCGCAGCATCCTTCTTCAGGGTGGGCAAGAAGTACCCCTGTCTGACCACCCTTGTCTCCAACGTCCTACCTCCGAAATGGCTACCACATTCCTCAGAGTGCACCTTCTCCAGAATCCGACGGGTCTCTTCTTCTGCCACACATCGCTCTAGAAGGCCCGAAAGCATCTTCCGATGTAATCTCCCTTCATGCATGAGATAGTGGGCCGCCTTATGCCGAAAGATCTTTGCCTCCTTGACCCCCTCAGGGAGGTTGCCTGTGATGAAGAAGGTAATGAAGGGATCCACCCATGAGGGTCGCTGATCTACTTCCATGAGCTCCCCTTCATCGATCGCTAGACAGAACAGATCAGTCAAGGTTCCCCCTCCCCGATGTCCAAACTTAGCCAACCGATCGGCAACTGTACTCTCTTCTCTGGGAACGTGTTGGATGGAGAACGTATGGAACCCCCAGATAATCGCCCTCACCTTGGACAAGTACTTCACAAGGGTGGGTTCCCGAGCTTCGAACTCTCCTCGAATCTGCGATGCCACCACCAATGAGTCCTCAAAAGCCTCCACATCCTGGATCTCAAGCTCCTTTGCCAAACGAAGGCCGGCTATCACAGCCTCGTACTCCGCCTAGTTGTTAGTTGCAGGAAAGTGCAAGACCACCGCCTGCTCTATGGTGACCCCTTAAGGACTTGTCAATACCACCCCAGCTCCAAGGGAGTGCTTTCCCGAGGCTCCATCAATCGTCATCTTCCATGCCTCCTGCGACCATGACTCCTCTTCCCCGACCTCCACAACTTAGTCTGCCAAGAAGTCGGCCACTACTTGTGCCTTGATGGAGAGCCTTGGTACGAACGAGATATCGAACTCACTTAACTCGATAGACCACTTGGCCAGTCTACTTGAGTGCTCCACTCCTTCAAAAATCTTACAAAGGGGATGGTCTGTCACCACCCTAATTGAATGCGCTTGGAAATATGGCCAGAGCTTCCTGGCTTAGATGATCAAGGCGTACGCCAGCTTTTCCAAGATAGGGTAGTGAAGCTCCGCCTTTGTTAGGATCCTGCTAACATAGTAGATTGGTAACTACTTCCTACCCTCTTCCCTAACCAGAACAAAGCTCACCGCCTCTGCTCCCACTCTGAGATACAAGGCCAAGTCCTCCCCCTCCTTTGGACTTTGAAGTAGAGGAGCCAGGGAGAGCTGCTTCTTCAGCCCTTGAAAAGCTTCTTCACATTCGGCATTCCACTCGAACCTTTGGTTACCCAGTAGCACTCTAAATAAAGATGAGCATTTCTCTCCTGACCTGGAGAGGAATCTACTTAGGCCGGCCAGCTTGCGTGTTAAGTGCTGGACCTCCTTAGCATTGCGTGGTGACTCTAGCTCTAGGATGGCTTTTACCTTATCTGGGTTGGGTTCTACCCCCTCAGGGGTCAGAAGATGTCCGAGGAATTTCCCACGGCTTACCCCAAAAACACACTTTAAGGGGTCCAGCCTCATCTTGACCTTTTGTAAGGTGGCGAATGTTTCCTCCGGGTCTTGAAGATGCGAGTCCATACATTTACTCTTGACCATCAGGTCATCAACATAGACCTCCAGGTTCCTCCCCCTTTGACCTTGGAAGACTCGATCCATCATGCGCTGGTATGTTGCCCCTGCGTTTTTCAACGCAAAGGGCATCATTTTATAACTGAAGCATCCCTCTCTTGTGATGAAGGAGACGTCCTTGACGTCGGGATGGTGCATTCGGATTTGGTGGTAACCTGAAAAAGCATCCAAAAAACTCATAATTGAAAAACCAATAGCTGAATCAACCAGCGCGTCAATTTAAGGTGGGAGGTAACAATCCTTATGGCACGATTTATTTAAAAGAGAAAAGTCAATACACATGTGCCACTTCCCTCCCCTTTTTTTACCATCACTACGTTGGAGACCCAGCCTGGGTACTGGATCTCTGAGATGAAGCCAGCCTCCAGAAGCTTCTTGACCTCCTCGCGGATTGGCTCTTCCAGCATGGTTGTGATTGTCCTCATCTTCTGGCATATGGGTCGCGTCCTAGGATCCAGGTTCAGGCAGTGGCAGGCCACATCCGCATCGATGCCCGGCATATCAGGCGCGCTCCAAGCGAAGATGTCGACGTTGCTCTGGATGCAAGCCCGCACTCGCTCCTGGTCCTCGGGGCTCAGACCCCCGCTAATCCGTACCTTCTGTACTTGGCCGGCGCTGGTGAAGACTTCCATCTCTACCACCTCCTCCACCGACTTCAGCCGCGACTGCTCCCAGCCGGCCCTTGCCTCCTCTTCTTGTCCAAACTCTTCCTCCCTTCCTGCTTCCTCAACTTCCATCGCCTCCTTTAGGCTCTCCCTCTGCTCCTGCTCAACCTTTCTGCCTCCACGGGCCTCCCTCTCAATTCCTCTTCCTTCCGCTTCCACCTGCCTACCCTCTCGTGGCTCCAGCTCTCCATCCCCCTGGACCTCTTGCACATCTCTTCCCCTCTGCTCCTCCTCAATCTCCTCCTCCCCTACAACCTCCTCAGCCTCCTTCCATGCCTTCTCTAGGCTCATCTCCTCTTCTCCGATATAAAATTAGCAAACACACAGCTAACAAGCAGCTAACAAACAGGCAGAAATTTGAATAATTGAAAGTTTTATTATCCAAAAAGATATCATTTACAAAGGTATGACCTCCCTTTTATAGAATGGAGGAGAAAGGAGAGAGTACAAACAAACAATGTGTGACTAAAAAAATACAGGACTGAGCGGCTAGAAATTAAAGAGATCGCACAGGCCGCGCGGTTAGACAAATGGGCTAACCTCTCGGCAACTCCAGCAGGAAGAGAACACGCCGCAATAGGAGACCGCTAGACCTCCCGGTCTCCAAGCTTCTGAGAGAGACCGCCAGACTACTCGGACTACAAACAACAACAGTCTGAACATGAACCTGCTGGAAAGGAACCGCTAGACCGCGCGGTCAACAACCCACCAAACTAGACCGCCAAGCCGCCCGGTCTAATACTTCAACACTCCCCCTCAAGCTGGAATATAGATATCAATCATGCTCAGCTTGTCAGAAATGTGGAAGAAGGAAGTAGAAACCAGTTTTGTGAAGATATCCACCAATTCTTTGTCAGAGGTGACAAACGGAGTACAAATCTGTTTCTTCAAAACCTCTTCCCGAATGAAATGACAGTCGACTTCTATATGTTTTGTTCTCTCATGGAAGACTGGATTTTTGGATATGTATATAGCGCCCTTGTTGTCACAGAACATCGGAAGAGGATAGTCGTAAACCTCTCCTAGGTCAAGCATGAGAGCCTGCAACCATTTTAACTCACACGTGGTTGACGCCATACTCCGGTATTCGGCTTCTGCACTGGATCTGGAGACAACAGACTGTTTCTTGCTCTTCTAACTCACAAGATTTCCTCCAACAAAAGTACAAAAACCTGATGTAGATTTACGATCGCGTTTATCATCCGCATAGCTTGAATCTGAGTAGGATTCAACCCTCAGATGACCATTCCTCTGAAAGATTAGCACTTTTCCCGGTGCTGATTTGACATACTCTAAAATCTTCAAGGCAGACTAAAGATGGCACTCCCTGGGAGCTTACATAAACTGACTAACCTTGCCTACAACATAGGAGATGTCGGGTCTGGTCACCGTGAGATAGATGAGTTTGCCCACCAAATGTCTGTACCTCATGACATCAGATAAAAGAGGCGAGTCATCTATCCATGTTTTGTCTTCTCCAATAGCCATGGGAAACCGGGCCGGTTTGGCACCTGTCAATCCCGCCTCTTGTAGAAGATCAAAAGCATACTTCCGTTGGGAGAGAACCAATGAGTCAAGCTTCCGAGAGATTTTTATCCCCAAAAAGTATTTCAAGGAGCCCATATCCTTCATGACTAGGTGTTGACGGAGGTGTTTCTTCGTCAAGTCCACCCCAGCTTGGTCATCGCTAGTAAGAAGAATATCATCCACACACACTGCCAAAACCACCAGTCCCGAGGTGATTTTGCGAATAAATAAGGAGTGATCGGCCGAACTCCTTGCAAAGCCGATGGTAGCCACAATGCCACTGAACTTGTCGAACCATGCCTGAGTGCTCTGCTTTAGGCCATAAATGGCGTTCTTCAAACGATATACTCTTGTCTCCCCCTGAGCAACATACCCAGGAGGTTGCTCCATGTAGACATCCTCCTGAAGATCTTCATAGAGAAAGGCATTCTTAACATCAAGCTGGGAAATAGCCCAATCCCTGTTGACAGCCACAGAGAGAAGAACCTGGATGGTGTTGAGGCGAGCAATCAGAGAGAAAGTATCAAAGTAATCGACGCCATAAGTCCGAGTGAAGCCTTTGGCCACCAGCCGGGCCTTGTAGCGATCCACAGTGCCGTCGGGGCGAAATTTCACAACAAACACCTAGCGACAACCAACCACATCAGTACCCACTGGTGGAGGAACGATGGTCCAGGTACCCCTTTTAGTAAGAGTAGCCATCTCTTCATCCTTGACAGATTTCCAATGAGGAATATCAAGATCCTCCTGGTAGGTGCGGGAAGTGGCAGCAGCTGAGATAGCCAAGGTAAAACACCTGCGATAAGGAGAAAGCTGATCATAGGAAACAACTACCGCAAGCGGTGGTTGAGTACACGCCCGCACCCCTTTGCGAAGAGCAATGGGAAGATCCAGGTCGACGCGTGCCTCAGTGACCGGAGCGTCCGTGGCGGAGAAGGCTGGCCCGGGACTAGAGAGAGACGACTGCGGAGAAGAGGGAGAAGGTGGAGGGGGTAGGACGGATAAAGGAGGAGACGGAGGAGGAGATGAGGTAAGAGGGGAGACATCGATAGGCGTGGAAGGAACAGAGAGAGATGGTGGATAAGCAGAGACATTAGGAGGAAGAGGGGATTCAAGAGATAAGTAGGATGCATTCTCGAAGAAGGTCATATCTGCGAACACAAATTGTTTGCGCAGAACGGGGTCAAAACAACAATAGCCTTTTTGAGTGGTAGAGTACCCCAAAAAGACACACTTGGTGGAACAGGGGGAAAGCTTGTCGCGGGTAGCGGACGGAGCGTGTACAAAAGACGTACACCCAAAGACACGGAGATGGAGAGGAAATGGTTCCTTGCTGGGGTATAGAATGGAGAAGGGGGTCTGGCCATGGAGAACCGTGGAGGGAAGACGATTGATAAGATAGCAGGCGAGGAGCACAACGTAGCCCCAGTAGGAGCGGGGCACTTGCATCTGCGCCATGAGAGTGCGAGCGACATCGAGGAGGTGACAGTTTTTATGCTCCACCACCCCATTTTGCTGGGAGGTGTAAACACAGGTGGTTTGATGAACAAGACCATGTTGCAAAAAGAAGGAGGAAAACTCATGACTAAGATATTCCTTAGCATTATCAGAGCGAAAGACTTTAATAGAAATGCCAAATTGAGTTTTAATCATATAATAAAAAGATTGTCAGACAGAAAAGAGTTCAGAGCAATCTTTTAATAGATACACCCAGGTACATCTAGAAAAATCATCAATAAAAGTTACAAAGTAGGAACTACCCTGACCAATGGTAAGGGTACGAGCAGGACCCCAGACATCAAAATGAATGAGATCAAATGGGCGAGAGGAGCCACGACCTTCCTTCGGCGGGAAGGAGGAGCGATGTTGTTTGCCAAGCTGACACGCATCGCAGTTGAGCGGAGGATTGGTCGGAGGTAAGTGGGGCAGAAGCTGTCGAAGAATCCGAGGAGGAGGATGTCCAAGGCGAAGATGACATTAAAGCATATCTGTAGAGGAGGAGGAGGAGGCGGACAGAGCATAAACATTATCGAGGAAGTAGAGGTCGTCGCTCTCAGTCCCAGTAGCAATCATCCGTTGGGTCCTCGGGTCCTGGAAAGAACAAGAAGTGGGAGTGAATAAGACGGAGCAATGAAGTTGCCTGCATAAAGTAGTAACCGATAATAAATTGCACGGGAACTTCGGGACATAGAGTGTCCTCCAAGCAAAGCGGCGGGGTGACTTGAACCATGCCCGTCCCATAAACCGGGGAGGGTGAACCTCCGCCACACGAACTGGGGGCAATCGGTCATGCGTTTCAAGGAGAGAGAAGCAATGAGGGTTGCCAGTCAATTAGTCATTTACCTTGGGTAACGAGGTGTGCACTACCTAAAGTCGTGGCCACAGAGGTAGACGGTCGAGAGGAGGCGAGGTTGAGGAAGATGCATCACTGGAAGGGCAAAGATGAGGATGTTTCTGCCAGCAACGGTCAACAGAATGTCCGGTACGACCATAGTGAGAGTAGAGGAACCTGGATGAACCACGCCCGCCTGAGTGGCTGCGGCCACTAGGCCCCCCCCCCCCCCCCCCCCCCCCCCGCTGAGCTTAGTGAGCATAGGAGTCCTGGGAAGGAGGGGAGGACAACAGAGGAGGCTGGAGCAGCGAAGTCACAGCGGTAATGCGAGCCGTCGTGGCATCCAAAGTGGGAGACTCCGCCTCACCCAAGATCTGCTGGCGGATCATATCAAGAGATTCGAGAAGTTGGAGAAGATAACAAACAACCAGGAGTTCCTGGGAGTGTTTGTGCTATTCAGCCAAGTCCGCGGAGTGAAAGAATTGTTTTCAAGATGTTCTAAACACCTACAGGGGGGTGAATAGGTTAAATTCTTTTTCTGACTTAGACAGATAATTCTATCTAGTTTAGCAATGTATTCAGCAGAAAATACAACACAACATTCACATACACAGCATTCACAGATTGCACACCAGTTTTATAGTGGTTCCCCAAATGATGGGTACATCCACTTTCCCCCTTCGCCTATCTAGTAGTGTACTAGATTCGGCCTAACTTCCTTCCTTCTTCTCAGATCCGCAGATCTTACAGCTCAGAACCAAGACTGGTTCCTACAACTCAGAGTGAATCTACACACCTACAACTCAGTCACAAGCCCTACCTCAGCCTCTTCCATAGGCCTACAACTCAGAGTGACACCCCACTCCTACAACTCAAGCAACATCCCTACCTCAGCCTCTTTTACAGGCCTACAACTCAGGGAACAGATTCCCCTACCTCAGGCACTCAGCCCTACCTCAGCCTTTATAATTTAGGCTTACAACTCAGAGATGTAAATCTCCTACACTCAGATCTATTACAGATCCTACAAAAATATTGATGAAAAGATGTTGATATCTTCAACCAGATGGAGAGAGAATTGGTTGAAGGCTTCTTGATCAGTTCTTGATAGAACTGATTTCTTAAGGATCAACCTGTCTTAGATTTCTTCAAAACTTCTTGAATCTGAACAAAGTCGGGTTGATGTTCTTGATGTTGGAGTTGATCTTCAATCAGCTTCCTTCAGAAATTAATCTGAATTCTTCTTCAGACTTGATCTGAATTCTTCAGGCAGACTGTTCAGAATCTGCCTTCACTGGATAAGAACTTCTCTGCTTCTTGTTTTTCTCTCTCTACAATCTGTTGACTGTTTCTTCTTTATATTCTTCTGGATTCTCAATCCTTCGGAGATTATAATTGATTTGCTTGATTAACTTCTCTCTGTTTTGTATCTGTTGTTTTTCTTGTAGTTGTTATTAACCCAATTGTTGAGAGAGCATATCTATTTATAGGCTTCATCCAAGATAACCGGCTATTTCGGTCCCAAACCGTCTTCTGACACCTCTGACAGATGTGATAGCAATGTCAGTAATGACAGCTGTCAAGTCTTCAGTTGTATTACTTCAACCTTCATTGGACTTTGACTAAGCAGCAGAGAATGTCGACTGAATACTTCATATGTGTTGACACACATAGTCCATGTGTCGACACAAGTCTTGTTGTTGTCGACACAGCTTCTATGGAATGTGTCGACACAAGTCTTATGTGTTGACACAAACACTCCTTGTCTTGACAAAGTTGGTGTCGACAGAATTCTGGTGTTTGCCGATACAAGTTCTGTGTGTCGACACAGTCGTTGTCGACAGAATTTTGGAATATGTCGACAGCTTCTCAGTGTGTCGACACAGCTTCTGATAATGTCGACATAAGTCTGGCCCTTAGTGTCGACACTGCGTTGTCGACAAATATTCTGTGTGTCGACACAAATTCTAGGTGTCGACACAATTTAGCCCTTGGTGTCGACACAGTGTTTTCGACAGATTTTCTGTGTGTCGACATAAATTCTGGGTGTCGACATAAATTCTGGGTGTCTACACAATCTGGCCCTTGGTGTCGACACAGCCATTCCCAAGTGTTGACACTAGTACTTAGTGAATTTTCCTTTCCATTTACTTAACCTGCACATGATAACTCAACACAACATCAAATATAACTTGATGCATATCATTGAGTTAGGTGAGGCTTCTTCAAATCTGGTACACATTTTTCAATGTACCCAACAATCTCCCCCTATTTGGAGAAGTCATAACCATTAGTCAATGATATACATCACCTTTAATAATACTAACAATATGATATATAAGAACATTCAATGACAGGGAAACATATAAATAAAACAAGTAAATAATATCATCACAGAATAGGATACAAACATAACAAGAATGAATCATTTTTTTGTTTAAACTTCATAATAGTTTGTTGACAATAGATTACATGGAGTTTAAAACTGAAAATTACAATGTTTTATAATCTAGTCAATCTATCCTAAGACTGATCAAGCTCCTTGATCACTATGCCTTTTCCAGACTGGATCCTTGCTTGTACTGGAGCTTCAGTATCTTTAGCTAGCTTCTTGCCTTTGAGATCCTTCTTCTTAAGTTCTTCAGCCTTAACTCTTTGCCTTTCAAAATAGTGAAAAGGCTTGGGAAAGTATTTACTGGGCTCTACAGCTGTAGCAGGTAGTTTCCCAGCCTTGTGATCCTTTCTGAACTACTGAATAACATCTTGTCTTTGCAGATATTTATTCCACTCAACTTCAGAATACCACTTGCCTCTATCATGCATTTTGTCTTTGACAACTTGCCAGGAAGTGAGTATTATATTTCTGGATGTTGGACTCCATCTTTCAAAATTAGGCTTCAGTTCAGCCTGCTCTCTAAATCTTTTCTTTGAGAGTTGAGCTTCTTGCTCTTTATTCAGTGCTGCTTCTGACATGTTCACTTTCTCAAAGAAAATATTCTTAGTAGCCCCTGGAGGGCTATATATCTGGTGAACCAGTTGTTGAATGTCCTCAAAATTTTAAGGGGGATATATGATTTGAGCTACCTCCTGCTGACCCCCTTCAAATCTTGCAGCTTGAATACCTGACTCAGCTATATTATCATCATCACATAAGGGAGGATATCACAGAGTTGCTCTAACAACATTTGTTATCCATTTAGCATGCTCTGAACTAGCATTGACTATCAACCTCTCCCCCTTTATGACTTCTCTTTCAATATGATCCCTGAGATCATTCGTTTGGAACCTTATTTGATTAACCAGATAATTGGTTCCCTCTGTATAATAGGCTTTAAACTTTTGTAGCTGAGCAGATATAATCTTTTGAGAGGCTTGAAGTGCATATTGGAAAGTGGCTAAATCTTCTTAAAGTTTCTTATCAAACTCTGACTTCTCTTTAGCCCTTTTCTCAGTTAATACAGTCTCTTTAATCTTAAATTCAGTAACAATCACATTATGTGATTTAGTAAGATTATCATTCGTTCTAAGTTGATTTTCTAGGACATAGCCTTGCTTGACCACTATATCATCAATCTGTGTTCTTGCCTCTTTTTGCCGTTTGGCCAGAAAAACTACATCATTACCTCCTTTATGGAAGTAATTTGTCATCTCTTTCTTTTTCTGGTTAACTTCAAATCTGATGGATTGTATATCTTGTGCCAAATTGAATTGAAGGTCCTTATGGCTTTCATCCATATATTTCTCCATGGCTGCTCTTTGCTCATCCATTTTAATTTATAGAGCAACCAACAATGAACTAAAATCAACTGTTGGTGCTGAGGGTTGTGAGGCAGTCTGTAAAGCTTTCTTATAATTTGAGCTTTTTTTCTTGTAAACCATTAGTTTTCTCTTCTTTGCATTTAATGCTTCTCCATCATCAGATTCAGATGAACTTTCAAGATTCACTGTGTCCTTTGGACTAAAAGGTATCTCCTTGTAAGTTCTTGGCAACTCCCCCCGAGTCCCTGGCTCCTCTCCCTCAGTTCTTGGCACCACTTCCTCAGTTCTTACTTCTTGTAAATCAGGGAATAATTCCTCAAGAGTAAATTCTTGTTGTAGTTGAACTGGAGGAATATCTATAGCTTGAACATTTAATGGAATATCATCTAAGGCAGATGTATCATCCATTGATATATTCTGTGTAGGGATGTTATCATGATGTGTCTGTTCAACATCAGATAGAAGCACAGTTAATGTATCTGGCTCAGTATCTAGTATTGATTGATTAATATCACCAATTACCTCAAGAATTATTTGAGTGGCTGTTTCACTCTCTAAGGCAGCTTGCTCTTTCTCTGGAGCACTTTCTGGAGGCAAGACTTCTTGTTGAATTGGTGAAAGTTCATTGGCTCCCCCTAGAGGAGGCACATCCTGAACTTGATCCAGTGGGATGGTGCTTTCTGAAATATACTCCCCCTGCATCTGACTATCATCTACATTCTTAGGAGCAGATGATTTCCTTGTAGATTCTTGTTGGTCCTCATCTAAACTGAAGATTACTTGTTCTTCTGAATCACTAGAAGATTCAGGCTTCCTGGGGATTGTCTTTTTCTTTTGCAGTGGTGGTTGTTTCTATGGTGTAGACCCATCTTTTGTCAAAACTCTTTCCCACCTGGACAGTATTTTCATATACATTCTTCTCATGTGATTTATTCTAGATCCACTTGTGTGGTTTAGCACTTCAGGAATATTTATTGCCAGATACAGACTCAAAATTCTACCTAGATTAGGTTTCTTCAGACTTTCCTTGATCTTGTCAAAAATTACTGCAGACCAGTTAGTTTTTATTCTGAAAATGACTCTGGTCATCAAGCTGAACATATAGGCTGAGATCCTATCTTGTCCACCTGGTTTGCAGAGAATTACTTTTCCCACAATCTCTGAGAGAAATTTTCCTTGTGAGTTCATTCCTTTCCTTTGCATGGATGATTCAATCTTAGTGGTGGGATCCAGACCACACCATTGAAGAGCTTCTTTTGTCATTGAAGATGTAACTTCATCATCTTCCTGAGTCCTGGGCAATTGAAGTGTTTTCCTCAGACGCTTTGGGGTAAGTTTCACCTTGCTTCCTTGAATTGATGACCTAATCTTCAATCCAGTTGAATCCAAAGTTGCTTTTGTATAGAATTCAAGAATTTCTGTCTTCCAGATCTTGGTAGGTTCGGAAACTAGATATTCTAAACCATTTTCTTTGATTAGGGTTATCACATCTCTAATCTCAGTCGCCGCACTCTCAAAAGCATTGCGAACTAACTCATAGCCTTCGTTGATGTTGGTCTCCAACTTTGGCACCATTGATGACGAGAAATTTGAGGAGAAGAAAGATGAAGGTTTGTTGACTCAAGGATTTGGTCTCGAAAATGTTGAGAGCTTAGTCGACAAAGTTGTTCTGTGACCTATTTATATGTTTGTCAACACAGAAGGCCAAAAGGCGGGATAATAGATACTTAATGTGTCGACACTATAGAGATTGTGTCGACACAGTCTACTAATGTCTCGACAGAGTCAGACAACACTATGTGTCGACACAGTTTATGATGTGTCGACACAGACTTCTTAATAGTCGACTCTAATACATGTGTGTCGACACAGACTTCTGTATGTGTCGACACAACTATCTAAATAATAGAACGTCTATGTGTCGACACATAACTTTGAGTGTCGACACCACTATCTCAGCACTATTTTGTTGTGTCGACACAACTTACCTGAAGTGTCGACACAAACTACTATATGTCGACACAGATTTCCTTTTGTGTCGACATAAGCTACTATATGTCAACATTGAATGACTTAACCAGAATTACTAAGTTACTCTAGGTTTAACATGCCTTATTTAATTTTGAAATAATTGAACTTAGATTCATCTAGTGGTTTAGTAAACATGTCAGCAATTTGATTATTTGTGGTGACAAATTCCAAACAAATATCTTCTTTTTCAACATGCTCTATAATAAAGTGAAATCTAATTTCCATATGCTTTGTTCTGCTATGTGATACAAGGTTTTTAACAATAGAAATTGCACTTATAGAATCACAAAATAGTGGAGTTCTACTTACCTTGAGACCATAGTCTTCAAGTTGATGTTGAATCCATAAAAGCTGAGCACAGCAGCTGCCTGCAGCAATATACTCAGACTCTGAAATGGAAATTACCACACTAGTCTGCTTCTTACTGCTCCATAATACCAATCTACCACCTAGAAACTGGCATGTACCAGTGGTACTCTTTCTATCTTCTTTGTAACCTGCAAAGTCTGCATCTGAAAAACCAGTCAGTAGAAAGTCTCTATTCTTAGGGTACCAAAGACCAAGATTAGGTGTGCCCTTAAGATATCTCAATATTCTTTTAACAGCAGTATAATGAGATTCTTTAGGGCTTGCTTGGTACCTAGCACAGAGACATGTAGCATACATAATGTCTGGTCTACTAGCAGTTAAGTATAGGAGGGAGCCAATTATCCCTCTATAAAATGACTCATCTACAGGTTTTCCTGCATCATCTTTGCCTAAAAGCATACTTGTCCCCATTGGAGTTCTTATGGTGGTGGATGATTCCATACCATATTTCTTAATTAACTCCTTGGTGAACTTAGACTGTGAAATGGACAAGCCATCATCAGTCTGTCTTACTTGGAGTCCCAAGAAGAATTTGAGCTCACCCATACTGCTCATCTCAAACTTCCCTTGCATAAGTTTTGCAAACTTCCTATAAAGGTTGTTTTCTGTAGATCCAAAGATTATGTCATCAACATAAATCTGTACTAGGATCATCTTGCCCTTTGACTCCCTAAGGAATAGAGTCTTGTCTATTTTCCCCCTTGAAAATTTATTTTCAATGAGAAAAGTAGACAATATTTCATACCAAGCCCTAGGGGCTTGTTTCAAACCATATAAGGCTTTCTTAAGTCTATAAATAAAATCAGGATAAAGTGGATCAACAAAACCTGAGGACTAATGAACATAGACTTCTTCTTTCAAATTACCATTTAAGAAAGCTGACTTGACATCCATTTGGTATACTTTGAAACCTTGGAAAGCAGCAAAGGCAAGGAATAGCCTTATTGCTTCCAACCTTGCTACTGGGGCAAAGGTCTGATCAAAGTCAATGCCCTCTTCCTATCTATAACCTTTGGCAACCAGTCTTGCTTTGTTTTTCACTATTATGCCATTTTCATCCAGTTTGTTCCTATAGATCCACTTTGTCTCAATAATATTATGATCCTTTGGTTTTGGAACCAGCTCTCATACTTTACACCTTTTGAATTGATTCAGCTCCTCCTCCATTGCATCAATCCAGTTGGAGTCTTATATGGCTTCTTAAAATCTTTTTGGTTCCAACTGTGATAGGAAACTTGAGCAAAGCACGGTGTTCATATGTTTGCTTCTGGTTTGCACACTATGTCTAGGATCACCAATGATTTGGTGTGTTGGATGATCCTTTAGATTCCTTATTGCTGGAGGCATTCTATCAGCAATTTGAACTTCTTCAATTTCTCCACCAGGCTGAACTTCATTATCTTCAATGTTAGCTTGTGGACCTTGTACTCCCCCTGCACAGCAACCATCATTTTCCACATCTTGCCTTGCAGTTTGATCTTCATTAATGGTCAGCATGTCAATTTTTTCTTTTAAACCTGTTAAGCTACAAGGATTGCTAGACAACTCACAGTTAATTAGCTCAGATTCATCAAACACTACATGAACTGATTCTTCTACAACTTATGTAGTCAAGTTGTAGACCTTATATGCCTTACTATTGTTACTGTATCCAACAAATATCCCATCTTGGGATTTGGCAGCAAACTTAGTTAGGTGAGACTGGCCAGTGTTAAGCACATAACACATGCTACCAAAGATCCTAAAGTAGGTTATGTTTGGTTTTTTGTCCTTCATAATCTCATAGGAAGTCTTTTTGTGGTTCTTAGTTATAGATGCTCTATTGAGAACATGACAAGCAGTATTTACTGGCTCAGCCCAGAAATATTCTGGGAGTGAAGTGTCACTAAGTAGAGTTCTATTCTTTCTTTTAGCAATTCCATTTTGCTGAGGTGTTCTACGTGAGGAGAATTCCTGATGAATCCCTAGTTCTTCACAAAACCTTATCATACACTCAGACTGAAATTCAGTTTCATGGTCACTTCTGATTTTGACCACTGAATTGTTAAATTCATTCTGAATTTGTTTAACAGAGTTATGAAAGACATTAGTGCTTTCAGATTTCTGCCTCAAAAAGAAAACCCATGTAAATCTAGAATAGTCATCTACTACCACAAAAGTATAGACTTTCCTACCTAGACTATGAACAGGTATAGGACCAAATAGATCTATATTCAAGAGGTATAAACACCTCACAGAGTCTTTGGTATCAAGACTATGAAAAGAGGATTTGGTCTGCTTGCCTTTTTTACAAGCTGAACATATACCCTCTTTTATGCACTTAAATTGAGGATCATTCCTCACTAACTCTAAACTATAGAGCTGGCCTATAGTCTTATAGTTCAGATGAGCTAGCCTCTTGTGCCATTGGACACACTGAGATTCTTTCTCATCTGCAACTAAATATATAGGAGAGTTCATGTCTTCATAATCAAAATTTAAATAATAAACATTCCCTTTTCTATAACCAAACAAGATCACCTTCTGACCACTTGTCCTTTTGATCTGACACATATTCTTAATAAATGAAATGACATACCCAAGATCACTCAGCTAACTTATGCTTATCAAGTTATGTTTCAAACCTTTTACATAAGCCAATTGAGTGATTGTTATATAACTAGAAATATTACCAAACCCTTTTATGATCCCTTTTTCTGATCCACCAAATATCACTTTGGGTCCATTCTCTATGGGAGTATAGTCCTTTAACATTCTTCTTGTCCCAGTCATGTGCCTGGAACATCCACTGTCCAAGTAGCATATAGGGGTATGGAAACTTGGACCCACCTGCAACAAATTAAATTTATTTACCTTAGAACCTCAATGTTTATTGGGTTCTAGGTTCAAGTTAGATTGAAACTTGATATTCTTACCAGCAGCCTTCATCACAGGTAAGCTGACATTCTTCCTGACACTGGTGTTGTGCCAGCAATTCATGGCATAATGCTCTATCTTACCACAGCACCAACACTCATATCTATTATACCTCTTTTTAGGTACAGATTTAACAGCATTGTTGTCGGCTATTCTTAACACTGTTGGTACAGTAGTTCTTTGCTTGAGTGCTGGAGCTACACCCTTGTCATTTAGTATCTCAGGCTTACCATAACCATGTATAATATCATTATCATATCTATTAGTTGGCTGCCATACTTTTCTGAAGGAAATGGGGGGTTTGAAGGCTAGAGGTTGTACTGGGGCTTTGCCTTTTCTTTTGGAATTGGTAGCCCTTGCATTTCCCTCAAAGCACAATCATGTCTTACCCTTTTTGGGAATAAAGTCATCAATTAAAGGTAAGACTGATTTTGGCTTAGAGAACTTAGCCACCAGATCCTTTTCCTTCTGAAGTTTGACTTCCAGACTTTTGATTTGATGATTCTTGAATGTAATAGTACCCATCTGAATAACAGTTATGTTTTTCAGTTTGGCTACTTCATTCATCTTTAGATCCAGCAATTTTTCTGAATTTAATACAACCAGCTTAAGATCAGCAATCTCCTTGGCCTGTGCTTTATTAATGATTCTGCTTTTCTTAAGTGCTTGCAGCAGGTCACCAAATTCATCAATAAGTTGATGAACATCTCCTTTAGATTCAGATTCATCTACATCTCTTGATGCAGATGCTTTTGATTCTGAACCAGTATAGTAATCAGAATATTTTGAAGAATTGTTTACCTTACTAGGTCCAGGCTGATCTTGGCACTGATCTTCTTCTGTCAAGGCCATCAGCCGTTTATAACAATGTTCTTCAATTCCATTTACTGAGTCCAACAATTTAAAGAACTCAGCCTCTTGTGCATCCTCTTCAGTTGCCAACAGTCCTATGTATGCTTCAACTTCAGCTTCAGCCTCAGAATCTGATGATGAAGAATCTGACTAGCTTTTTTTACTTCTTTGCAACAAAGGATTTCTTCTTCTTGCCCTTGTTTTTTAGTTTCTTCTGATCATTAGATTCTTTCCTTTTGTCAGGACAATCAGCTATCACATGTTCAGGCCTGTTGCAGCAATAACAAACAATCTTAGTTGAAGATAATTTACTAGGTTTAGAGCTATACCTGTCCTTCCTAGAGGATTTATTTTTCTGATAGTAATCATCCTTGGATTGTGAGGATGATGGCTTGGATCTCCACTGTTTCTTCTTCAAAAACCTTTGAAATTGTTTTAAGAAAGCTGCTAAGTCTTCATCAGAATTTGGACTACCAGATGTGTGATTGTCTGAACTTTCTGAAACTACTTCTGCAGCTTTCCTAGGAGGAGATGGAGACATCCTCCTATCCTTTATTATGGCTTCAGTCTTGAAATCCACTGACTTATCTCTGTAATCAACCTTATTAATTTTCTCCTCCTCCTTTCTGACCATCAGCTGCATTTCATATGAAAGCAGTTTGCCAAATAATGTTGGAGGTGAAATTTCTGCTAATCTGGCCACTTCCCTAATGGCACATATCTTGGTGTCCCAGTTGTTGAAACCGATTCCTCGATTTCCCGTGGAGTTCGACCCTTGGGAAACGGGGTGATCTCGCGCCTACTTCGCCCCTGCAAGCAAAACAACGGAGAAGACAAGGTAAGACCGACCCAAGGGCTCGGCGGGGGAGGTCCCACCACAAACCCGGAAGATCTCAGAGCGCTTCCCCTCCTTAGCCAGAAGCCGCGCTAAGGTACCCTCAGAAAGAACTTGAGATTGGAGTAGGAGAACACTGGGAAAACCTGCTTTCTGCGGTACCCCTTGGGTCCTATTTATAGTTTTTAGAATCTGAACTGCCAATAACCAAAAGAACTGACCTGAAATTACCAGAAAACCCCTGGTTAGGTCTGCCAACAGCCAAACTCCGCTGTTTTGAAGGGCTATGGGCAGACCAGCGGGGGCAAAACAGTAAAAAGTACCTCATACATCCAGGCGAGATGGGGAGCTTTGACCACCTCGGCATGTTCTGCTTGCCTACCGCTGCCGAGCTCCAATGCGAGGACGCGAGTTGCGGCTCGCTCGGCGAATGCCGAGCTCGGGGTCGCCGAACGTCGATCTCTGGTTGACGGATGCCGAGCTCGGGCTCGCCGCCTCCACTGCCGAGCTCGCCTATTATCCTCCGCCCGATCTGCCCAAACCCTGGTGACCTTGCTCGCCGGACACGGGGTTGTACACAATCCCCGCTCTTTTTGAGCTTGTCAAAGCTCGGAAAGAAACATCCAACCCCAAGTGTGCGGCGAGCGCGGGTTGGCGAGTTGGAGGGAATCTTCGGGTGGGGTCCACCTGCAGCTATATATATGTGCACCTGCCCTCCTGCCTGACTCTTTCCATTCCCTTTGCTCCAACCCTGCCAAGATGCCTCTTCCCATGGAGATCCAAGAGCGCATAGACCGAGCCCGCCAAGCCTCCGCAGCTCGCGTGGTCGCCCTGACGGCGGTCAATACCAAAGCTCCTCATGTCCATTCTGCCGAGCCCGGCTCCAAGAGGTAAAAGACATTCCCCCGGGCGGCTGAGCCCATTTTCAACGACCTGAGGGCCACCCTGGCTCGCGAGACCGGCTCTTCCACCCGAACTATTCTTGAGAAGGATAGAGAGGTTGTTGTAGTCGGCGACGACCCGGACGGTCAACCAGATGGAGGGGGCGTCGCGCCGCAAGAGCCCACACCGCGAGGCGAGACCACGCTCTCCGACTCGCGGTTCATGGTACCGGACAGCCACCCTAGGGTCCCGCCTCTTCTCTTTGGGATCCTGCCTGTGAGCTTGCAGAGGCCGAACTCGCCAGTGCGCTCCTCCCCTCCTCGCCAAACTGACGTGGCCGCGGGGGCGGGTTTGGGGACCATCCCCACCCCGGGATTCGAGCTCATCTCGTCGGGGGCTCGCGGCCCAGGTCGCGGGAAGGATCTGAGGTTCATCCCTCCCCACATCTCCCTTGAGCTCCCGAGCTCGTCTGGTCAGTCTTGCTTGACTCCTTGCTTCATGAGTTTTTTCTGCCTCTGTTTTTGCTGACACTTGTCTTCACAGCTCTTCCCAGTCAATTCGCTGCCGAGGAATCCTCGCGGGCAGCACACTATTCTCCCCTCCCCTCCTCAAGCTCGTTGGACTCTTACATGGGTCCTGAGGTGGATCAAGGCGAGTTGATGAGGAGGGAGGTCAAGCTCATCAAAAAGCTGGTGTGCGGGCTGTGCGAGGTGCAGGGGGTCAACGATACACTGCAGCGTGACTACGCACGTCTCGCCGACGAGGTGCGATGTGGCCAAGCTGGCGAGCTGACGTCCCCCTTCCAGCTCCTGGACGAGATAGATGACGGTCTCTCGGTTGCGCAGAGGAATTCCGGAAGGATCCGCGAGCTACTCCACGTGCGGCAGTCTGGGGGCGGGGGTCGCGAGGCCGGGGTAGGTTAGTGAGCGGCTCCTTTGCCGAGCCGACCGGTACTCGCATCCTGATGCCCTCCCTGCTTGCGCGCCCCGCTTTTTAATTCCTGAACTTTATTTCTGTAACAAATAGCTTTTAGAATATTCTTGATCATGCTACTCAAATAAAATGCTGCAATGTTTGACTTAGCCTTAGTTGGGATGCGCCGGAAGTCGGCGAGCTGGGGTGGCGAGCTGGGGTGGCGAGCTGGGGCAGCGAGCTGCGCTGATTAGACAGCCTGCCCCAAATTGCTTTTCCTATAAATATCCCCCTCACCTACCCCCGTACTATGCCTTTATTGCTTTCTTTCCCTCCCCCTGTGCTTTTCCATTTCCTGCTCGCGCTCTACCTCTTCCTCCGCGAATATGGGCAAGACGAATCCAGATGCCGACGACCGCTCCAAGTGCGCGCATCACTTCACGGACTACTGCTTCTTCGAGGGGCACACTAGAGAGGAGGAGCTCGCTGAGTTTGTGGCGGAGCGCTTGCCACCGGGCTTTGAGGCACGCAGGCCGAGATAGGGGGAGGCCATCAATACTTTTTATGAGGACGAGCTCGCCTTCCCCCTCTCACATTTCGAGGTGGGGTTACGCCTCCCCCTGTGGCCGGAGATCCGGCAAATCTTAAAATATTACGGAGCTGTGCCCGCGCAGCTGAATTCCAACGCCATCGCGATGATGGTGGCGTTCGCGAGTTACCTCCGGCGGGAGAGGATCGAGTTCAACCTGACGGTGTTCAGGAAGCTCTTCTCCTACAAGGTGACGCCGGACGGGATCGCCTACTTCGTTGGCTCGCTGATCAAAGTTCGTGAGATCGCGAACAAGCACCATACCTGGATGACCAAGATCACCTTCATCAAGGGCGATCTCGGCAACATCCCCTACTCACCTCAGCAGATGGGCGAGGAGGTGTACCGCCCGCCGGCCATGTCCGACAACGTTGCCGAGCTCCACAAGTACTTCCTCCCTAAGGAATTCGAGGTCGCCTTCCTGCGGAGGGGCCTCGACGCGCTCCCTCCTGTTCTGCCTGGCGAAGGTATGCTTCTCTCCCCATCTTGCCGAGCTCACCTGACCGCCGTGATGCCGGCTCGTCTCCCATCCCCTTGCACGTTGATGCTAAGAGTGCTCGCGATCAAGTTGCTGTGGATGATGATCAAGTTGCTCGTGACCAAGTTGATGCGGCGCAACATAAAGATGCTTGACGACCTTCTACCGCGACTCGTGACCTTGGTGGCTACAATCTTTGTTCGCGGCAGGCTTAAGCCGTTTCCTTATTTGCACCTTTATTTTCCTAGTTTAATGTTATCATTATTTCATGTTGTCTTTTATTTTGGACATGTTTAATTTTTGGTGTGCTCATAGCCATCCAATAGATGATAAATTGGATGGCTAGATTTATTTTGCTTGTTTTGGGACTTTCCTATATATAGGCTTAATTGATGAGAAATTAAGCATGCTATTTGAAAACCTAAATTAATCCTCTCTTGAGAATTTCGGCCACCTCCCTTTGGGATTGCCGCCCCCCCCCCCCCCCCCCCTCTCATCCTCCTTCTCCTCCTTTGTTAGCCAATCGCTTGGGTGATCCAAGGCTTGTGAAACGCGGAGGCGGATGCTTCTCAGTGTGACTCCGGCGAAGAAGAAGGTTGCCGCTCGGTGTGACGCCGGTGGTGCGTGGACGTGTGACTCTTCCACTTTCCTTGTGTGATCTTCACCCCATCTTGGGGAGGGTAATATCTACATCTTTCCTTTGTGATTTCTTGTGAGATTTGGAATGGATGCAATGGCTTTTTATCCGCGATCTTGAATATGATCTTTTGGATTTAATCGAAAACCTTCTTGCGTTTATTTTTGAAACCTTGCAAGAAGCCGGATCGGGTGGATCCTTTTGCTTGAGGAAGATCTTGGCATATAGTTATTGATCTTCCTCTCAAAAAGGTGTGGCGACCTTTGCTTTCGATCTTCGGTGGGAAAGGATTGGACTTTAATTAGATTGTCGCTTTTAGTCCACTCCCCTCCGCGTGTTTGTGCGGGATGACGGTGAATCGTGCGGCTAGAATGTTTGTGTTAGGACGCGTTAGAACGTGTTACGTGGGCTTGAGTTGTAAGAAAATTCGTACGTTATTTTAATCCGACGAATCCCTACATCACGCCGGGCTCGCCGTATCATTGCTGAATTCCTAACTTTTTCAAAGTATTTTCCTGCAGGGGAGCGAATAACCCCCGTGATCCCGCCGTTCGCGGATCCGGGGCTCCATACCGACCCTCTTGCTCGCGAGAGGGCGGCGGCAGCGGCCTGCCGAGATGAGGCGGCCCTCTCGCAACCCTCTTCCAGCAAGAGGCGATCTAAGGACGGGGATCGAACCCGCCACTCCGCCAACGGAATTTAAAGAAGATGCGGAGAGCCCTGCTGGCTCCGCGAGGGCAACATCAACAACAGCCCAGCCCCAAATACATTAGCTCGTCGGAGACCCCTCCCGACGCGTCCCCGGAGAGCCCACTGAAGGAGACAACCAGCAAGGGCCGGAAAGGTGGCGAGGGCCCCTCTTCCACGGCGGCGATCTCCCCTCCTCTGTTGGCGAAGAGGGCCGCCCGCGAGGGCGCGCCGCCGAAGCAACACCCCCTATTCAACTTCGGCGCACGGTGGAAGGACTCGGTGGGCGAGCCCATGCTGCAGTGGGACGAGCTCGCTCATCGAGTCTCCGTCTCCACTCTGCACCCCACCTGGCACGACCGCAAACCTGCCACCGGTCACGCCTATGCCCTCGGCTTCAGCCCATATGGCCGGGAGGATGCCGAGGCCTACAAAAAGATGACCCTCCGGTAGCTCGGCCATGAAGGCCTGCAGTCCCACCTGCTGACCATGGAACTACATCACATGCTGGCACGCCGCAGCTTCGCCCTCAGCCACGAACTTGAAAGGCTGAGCAGGCTCGCGACATCGCCAAGGATAAGGTCACCGACCAGGCGAGGCAGCTCGGCATAGCGGAGGGTCTACTCGCCCAAGCTGCCAGCGGGCTGGTAAGTGTCAAGCACTACTCTTCTCTTTTACTTGGAACATTTTGCGCTGATGCCAGATTGAACTCTCTTTACCAGGATGCCAAGGCTGCAGGGGAGCTTCAGGCTCGCAATGCCGAGCAGGAGGAGGAGATCATCCAGCTGCACGCATGCCTCTCCGAGCTGGAGGGAGCGAACACGAAGCTGAAGGGAGAGAATCAGCACCTCCTTAGTGAGGTCTGTCGCCAGGCGGAGATCTTATTCCCGCCTCACGACATCGACCCCACCCTCCCTACAAGAGCTCGCGGATCTTCGGCGAGGCCGACCTCACTGAGAGATTGCGGATCAACTCCATCCAAGCCACCGAGTGTACCCTCCAGATGATGAAGGATTCTGGGGTGCTGGTGGAGGGGTGCGAGGGGATCTCGGCTCGGGACCTGATGTCGAGCATGTTCCCGGCAACGCCGCCCAACGAGAAGGAAGACAACCTGGACGCGATGTTCGGGAAAAGCTTCCAGGATCCTTCGGGTGATGGCGAGGATCAGTCCGGCGGAGGGGGAGGGGCCTGGGGATAGCCTGCACTTTTTTTTCCTTTTCCTTTTTTGTTCACTCGCCGAGGCGAGTCCCCTATAATTACTTTTTGTAAGCAATTAATGAAAGAGTTTTTGATCATACCCATGCCACCTTCTTTTTTTTCCTTTTTCTTTACTTTTTTGTTATGTTCTGAATATATGCGAGTGCTCCCCCACGCGACCTCACCGAGACAGATTCCGCGAGTAAAGTAGTTATGAGAGCGCGCCCGCGAGTGGGTGCATTTTGAGTGTTCACCGAGCCCCAAGCGATTCAGGGGTGGGTTGCTCTCTTCCCTTGTCACGCCACCATAACTCGCATGTTGAGCCCGAAAAAGAAGAGAAAATTTTCCAAGTCAAACGGGCAAAGGGGTGAGGTGCCCCGGCCTGGCTCGCCCTCCTTTGGCGAGGCCCGGGTTCGCGACCTGCTCGCCAATGCCGAGCCGGGAATGGCGAGTCCGTACTCGCCCATGCAGAATCCTCCGGCCTGGCTCGCCTTCCTTTTTGATCATGTCAAACTGGGTTTGCTGAGCCCGAGCTCGCCTCTACAGAACCTCTTTCCCCTTGCTTCCTGGAACTTTGAGACTTCTTGATCTTTATCTGGCGATTTCGGGGCCGACACCATCGAGTGACTTCCGGCCTTGTCAGCTAGGTGAGAGCCTGACAGCGGGATCTGCTCGAGGCCAAGGGTGACACCGAGTGACTTCCGGCCTTATCAGCTAGGTGAGAGCCTGGCAGCGGGATCTTCTCGGGGTCCAAACACATTCCATCGAGTGACTTCCGGCCCTATCAGCTAGGTGAGAGCCTGACAGCGGGATCTTCTCGAGGCCAAGGATGACACCGAGTGACTTTCGGCCCTGCCAGCTAGGTGAGAGCCTGGCAGCGGGATCTGCTCGGGATCCAAACATATTCCATCGAGTGACTTCTGGCCCTGTCAGCTAAGTGAGAGCCTAACAGCGGGATCTGCTCGAGGCCAAGGATGACACCGAGTGACGTCCGGCCCTGCCAGCTAGGTGGGAGCCTGGCAGCGGGATCTGCTAGGGGTCCAAACACATTCCATCGAGTGAATTCCGGCCCTGTCAGCTAGGTGAGAGCCTGACAGTGGGATCTGCTCGAGGCCAAGGATGACAACGAGTGACTTCCGGCCCTACCAGCTAGGTGGGATCCTGGCAGCGGGATCTGTTCGGGGTCCAAACACAATCCATCGAGTGACTTCCGGCCCTGTCAGCTAGGTGAGAGCCTGACAGCGGGATCTGCTCGAAGCCAAGGATGACACCGAGTGACTTCCGGCCATGTCAGCTAGGTGAGAGCCTGACAGCGGGATCTGCTCGAGGTCCAAACTCATTCCATCGAGTGACTTCCGGCCCTGTCAGCTAGGTGAGAGCCTGACAGCGGGATCTGCTCGAGGCCAAGGATGACACCGAGTGACTTCCGGCCCTGTCAGCTAGGTGAGAGCCTGACAGCGGGATCTGCTCGAGGCCAAGGATGACACCGAGTGACTTCCGGCCCTGCCAGCTAGGTGGGAGCCTAGCAGCGGGATCTGCTCGGGGTCCAAACACATTCCATTCCTCTATGCAGGCTAGCTATGACAATACTGGAGGTTTGAAGAAATTTATTATAATTAAAGTATCGCTTACATGCTTCAGGGGAAAAATCATTTTAGGTCGTCACCACTCCAGGTGAGACTCAGGGTCTCGCCCTCTACATTTTGGAGTCGATAGCCTCCTGACTTCAAAGCTTCCTTCACAATAAATGGTCCCTCCCAGCTGGGATTGAGCTTCCCTACGGATGCCGACCTCCCTGCTGCATCCACCTTCTTCAGCACCAAGTCCCCTTCCACGAACTACTTGACCCTGGCATGCCTGTCAAAGTACTTGGCCATTCTTCTTTTCACCTCCTCCTGTCTGATAGCGGGAAGGTCCCTCACCTCTTCCAGCATGTCAAGGGAGAGCCTCAGCTCCTCCTCATTCTCCGCTTGCCATTCCTCCCGGCCTTCTTTGGCCGCAACGACTCGTGGTGTTTGGACTTCAAATTCCACGGGGAGCACTGCCTCGCACCCATGGGAGAGTTTGAAGGGGGTCTCTCTCGTAGCCTTGTTGGGGGTGGTTCTTAGGGCCCAAAGAACCGTGGGAAGCTGCTCCACCCAGCTCCCCTTCAAATTCTCCACCTTCTTCTTGAGGAGGTTGACAATGATCTTATTTGTGGCCTCCACCTGCCCGTTGCTCCTGGGGTGATGGACCGAGGCGAACCTGAGGTCGATTCCAAGCTGTTCGCAAAAGCATGTGAATTCGGCGCTGGCGAACTAGGGCCTGTTGTCCGTGATGATGGCCTGGGGCAGCCCATGGCGGCAGATGATCTCCCCTCAAACAAAGTTCCTGATTACCTGGGAGGTCACCTTGGCCAGCGCCTTCACCTCCATACACTTTGAGAAGTAGTCAATCATCACTAGGAGGAACCTTCTCTGACCACTGGCTTGGGGGAATGGTCCAACCAAATCCATCCCCCAAATTGCAAAGGGCCAGGGGGCCATGATACTTCTGAGTCGTTGCGCCGGCTGTAGCTGGAGGGGGGCAAACAGCTGTCACTTATGACATCTTCTTGCGAACTCTGCGGCGTCTCGGCCCAGGGTGGGCCAGAAATACCCTTGCATGACTATCCTTCCTTCCAGGGTCCGACTCCCGGAGTGACTCCCACATTCCCCGGAGTGGACTTCCTCCAAGATCTTTGCACTTCGCCCTCGGTCACGCAGCGAGCCAACATCCCTGAGAGGGTCTTCCTGTATAGCTGCCCATCCTGGAGGAGGTAATACGCTGACTTGTGCCTAAGCTTCTTCTTATCTGCCCCCTCCGGAGACTCTCCCGTGGAGAGGAAAGCCACAACTGGGTCCATCCACGAAGCTTGTTGATCAATTTCCATGAGCTCTCCCTCTTCGATGGAGGGGCGGAACAGGTCGGTGATGGTACCCCCCACCTGGGGACCATGCTTCGCTAGCTAGTCGGCTTGTTCATTCTCTTCCCTGGGCACGTGTCGGATGGAGAAGGTTTGAAAAGTGCCTGTGACCCCCTTCACTTTGGCCAAGTACGATCGCAGGGTGGGCTCCCTTTCCTCGAACTCCCCGTTGATCTGGGAAGCTACCACCATGGAGTCAGTAAGGACCTCCACGTCCGACACCCCCAGCTCCCTGGCCAGGCGTAGCCCTGCTATCACGGCCTCGTATTCAGCCTGGTTGTTTGTAATGGGGAAGTGTACCACCACCGTTTGCTCAATTCGAGTTCCCTGAGGGCTTTCCAGGATCACCCCCACTCCAAGGGAATGCCTCCCTGAGGCACCATCCACCCTCACGTTCCAAGGAGTCAGGCGAGTGAGTTCTTCCTCCGCCACTTCAACTACGTAGTCGGACAAGAAGTCGGCCATCGCTTGAGCTTTGATCGAGAGCCGCGGAATGAAAGAGACATCAAAATCGCTCAGTTCCACCGACCATTTAGCCAGCCTGCCTGAATGCTCCACCCCCTCAAAGATGTTGCGGAGAGTATGGTCGGTCACCACTCGGATTGAGTGTGCCTGGAAGTAAGGTCGCAGCCTCCTGGCCGAGATGATCAGGGAGAAGGCTAGCTTCTCCAAAATCGGATACCGGAGCTCGGCCTTCCTCAGGACCCGACTCACGTAAAAAATAGGGAGCTGCCTCTTCCCATCTTCGCGAACTAAGACGGAGCTCAAGGCCTCCGCCCCGACGCCGAGATATAAGAACAGGTCCTCCCCATCCTTCGGCCATTGGAGCTGCGGAGCCTGTGTCAACTGCACCTTGAGGGCCTAGAACGCTTCCTCGCACTCCTTGGTCCATTCAAACCTCTGACCACCCCTCAGCATTTTGAAGAAGGGGGAGCACTTATCCCCTGCCCGAGAAAGGAAACGGCTCAGCCCCGCTAGCTTCTCTGTCAGCCGTTGGACCTCCTTAGAATTCTGCGGTGACCCCAGCTCCAAGATAGCCCTGAACTTATCTGGATTCGGCTCGACCCCCGCGAGGGTGAGGAGGTGCCCCAAGAACTTTCCCCTGCTAGCCCCAAAGACACATTTTAGGGGATTCAACCGCATCTTGTATTTGCGTACGGTGGCGAAGGTCTCCTCCAGGTCCCGGAGGTGGGAGTCCACATCCCGACTTTTGATCATGAGGTCATCTACATACACCTCCAAATTCCTCCCCCTCTGCTCCTTGAAGACCCTATCCATCATTTTCTGGTAGGTTGCCCCAGCATTCTTCAGCCCGAAGGGCATCATCTTATAGCAGTAGCATCCATCCCCTGTGATGAACGAGACATACTTGATGTCTGAGGGGTGCATCCTGATTTGATGATAACCTGAAAAAGCATCAAAAAACTCATTACAGAAAAACTGACGGCAGAGTCAACCAGCGCGTCGATCCGAGGCAAAGGATAACAGTTCTTAGGACAAGCTTTATTAAGTAAGGAAAAATCGATACACATCCTCCATCGACCGTCTTCTTTTTTAACTATGACCACGTTGGAGACCCAGCCGGGGTACTGAATCTCGGACACGAAGCCAGCCTTGAGGAGCTTCGCCACCTCCTCCTTGATGGGCTCCGCCAGCTTGTCCGTTGTGGACCTCTTCTTCTGCTGAACGGGGCGTGTTCCCGGGTCCAGGTTGAGGCGGTGGCAAGCCACATCCACGTCAACCCTCGGCATCTCCGCGGTGTTCTAAGTGAAGATGTCCACTTTCTTATGGATGCACTCCATCATCATGCCTTGGTCCTCCGGGGTCAGCCCCCTGCTGATGCGGATCTTCTCCATCCTGCCTCCCCAGGTGAGCACCTCCAGCTCCACTTCCTCTGCAGCCTCCAGCCTTTACTGCTCCCCCCATCCTTCGGCATCCCCTTCCTCCGGAACGGGGACCTCTACCTCCATCTCCTATCCCATGGCCCTCACTTCGGCCACCTCCTCCAGGCCTCCTCCTGCCTCCTCATCCTCTACGCAGTTCTTCATTTCCAGCTCCTCCTTTCTTGCTCCCTGCCCTGCCTCCTCCATCCTGTGCCCCATCTCTTCGGCTCCCTCCATCCAAGAGATGGTGTTCACCGCAGTGACATAGCACTCCCGTGCCACCTTGGGGTCCCCTCTGACCCTGACCTGAATCCCCTCGGTGTTGAACTTTAAGCACTGATGGAAAGATGAGGGGACGCAGCGGAAGGCGCTGATAAGGGGCCTCCCGAAGATGGCGTTGTAGCTGCTGGGGGCGTCCACAATGATGAACCTGCAGTTCCTGGACTGTCCCCCCAGGATAACATGGAGGCCAACTCCTCCCTCTACTTCCTTCCTTTCTCCTGAAAACCCGAACAAGGGTCCATCTGAGGCCATCACCCTCTTTGCCTCCACTTTCATCGCGTCAAACGCATTTTTGAAGACGACGTTGACGGAGCTTCCGTTGTCCACGAGGATCCGAGAGACAGTGAAATTCTCAATGTCTGTCTTGATGACCATCGCATCACAGAACAGATCCTCGTGTTCTGGCATATCGCTCCTGGAGAAGGTGATCCTCTCCTCCGGGGGTGGGGTCTGGGAAGTGGAGGCAACACTCTGGCGATACATGGTGTGGAGACTTGCCTTGCGGGAAGCCTCGACCCCCCCCCCCCCCCCCCCCCCCCCCCCCCCCCGTGGATCACTCCGATTCCCCCTCGGGTTCCAATATCCACCCGGTCGTCGCAACGATCCTCCTCCGCCCGAGGCAGGACCTCCTCAATCCTCACTTCTTGTCGTCCCTGCTGTTGCTGCTGTTCCCTATTCCCTATCATCTCGAGGAACTCCGGGCAGGTGGCTGTGGCGTGCCCCTCTTCCTGATGGAAGTCGCAATAGGGCAGCTCCACCCTGACCTCTCTTCTCCTCCTACTCATAATCCCCCTCCTTGCTCCCAAGGCTATGACCATGGCCTCCTCTTGATCGGGGAGCCGGGGCCTCTGGCCCTGCCTCCAACCCGGAGGGTGGAATTGATCTTGCCTCCCCTGGTAGTGACCCCTTCCGTAGTACCCTCTATTTGGCCCCTGCCCCTGCCACTCAGGTCTCCAGCCCAGCCGACGGTCGGGCTCCTGATGCCCCCACCTCGGCTGCTGCTGCCACTGGAGCTGCCTTTGGTCCCTCTGCCTAGGCTCTCCTCTTTTCTCCTCCTATCCTTTCTCTCCTCTTGACTCCTCTTCCTCCGTGGCCCACCTGGCAAACTTCCTTGCAAACTCCGGGTTCGATACCTCTCGTCAACTTCTCTTGCCGCCCTCTCCATCAGCTCCTCATAGGAGAGGGGGTAACTCTCTTTAGCTCCATCTGGAAGAACCCCTGCTGCAGGCCCAGGGTAAAAGCCATCATCAGACTATGGTCTGGCATATCCTGGACCTGAGTGACCTCCTACTGAAACTGGTCCACATAGCTCCCCAACGTCTCGTTCACCCCCTGCTTGATGTAGAACAGGGACTCGGACTCCTTCTTCCTCTTCTTCGAGGTAGTGAACCTCAGCATAAACCCTCGGCGCAAGTCATCAAAGCAATAGATGGAGCTGGCCGGTAGCTGATAGAACCACTCCCTTGTCTTCTCCCTGAGGGTGATAGCGAAGAGTCGTCATTTGAACCCGTCTGACATCTGCCGGATGGAGACTACATCCTCAAACCATTGTACATGCTGGACTGGGTCTCCCTTCCCGGTGTAGTAGGACATCTCGGGTTCCCTGAACCCATCTGGAACTGGAGCTGAGGAGACCAGCTCGCTGAAAGGACTGCCTCCCCCCACTGGGCGAGCCGGCGAGTCTCGCGAGCCCAACTCGCTGAACCTGCCTCCCACTGGGCGAGCCGGGGAAGAGCTCGCGCCCGGGGAGCTCGCACCCCCGGCCTTCCTCGGCCACCTCCTTCCCTGCTCGCCTACCGGGAGCATCCTCGCCCAAAGAGGGGGCGGCCATGATCTGGGCTGCCGGAGTCGAGCACTCAGCCCGCGTGCCGAGTGCGAACTTGATGAGGCCCAGCACCTCATTCCTGAAGTCTTCCAACATCCCCACCGTTGCGAGAGGCGGGGGGGCGGGGGCGGCGAGTTCTACCTGTCAGATCCTTGTCCTCCTGTCATTGAACTCACTGAAGCTTTTCTGCACTGACCACGATCCACGCTCACTGCACCAAAATGTTGAAACCGATTCCTCGATTTCCCGTGGAGTTCGACCCTTGGGGAAAGGGGTGATCTCGTGCCTACTTCGCCCCTACAAGCAAAACAACAGAGAAGGCAAGGTAAGACTGACCCAAGGGCTCGGCGGGGGAGGTCCCACCACAAACCCGGAAGATCTCAGTGCGCTTCCCCTCCTTAGCCAGAAGCCGAGCTAAGGTACCCTCAAAAAGCACTTGAGATTGGAGCAGGAGAGCACTGGGAAAACCTGCTTTCTGGGGTACCCCTTGGGTCCTATTTATAGTTTTTAGAATCTGAACTGCCAATAACCAAAAGAACTGACCTGAAATTACCAGAAAACCCCTAGTTGGGTCTGCCAACAGCCAAACTCCGCTGTTTTGAAGGGCTATGGGCAGACCAGCGGGGGCAAGATAGTAAAAAGTACCTCATACATCCAGGCGAGATGGGGAGCTTTAACCACCTCGGTATGTTCTGCTTGCCTACCGCTGCCGAGCTCCAATGCGAGGGCGCGAGTTGCGGCTCGCTCGGTGAATGCTGAGCTCGGGGTCGCCGAACGTCAATCTCTGGTCGACAGATGCCGAGCTCGGGCTCGCCGCCTCCACTGCCGAGCTCGCCTATTGTCCTCCGCCGATCTGCCCAGACCCTGGTGACCTTGCTCGCCGGACACGAGGTTGTACACCAGTCCTTAGTTAATGATCTCAGAAACTTATCATTTAACTCATATGTACTGAATACTCTTCCATATGACATCAGTTCATTAACTATTCTGAAGAATTTCTTCTAACATTCAGTTATGCTATCTGTTTTAGATTGTCTAAAACTTTCATACTCCTGATTCAGCGGAGTCTTTCTGTCTTTTCTCACCTCTTCTGAACCCTCCATGTAGACAATCAGGGTGTCCCACATTTCTTTGGAGGTCTTGCAGTGAATAAAATTTTGGAATATTGAATCATCTATGGAACTGGCCATTATATTCTGTGCTCTCTTATCCATAGTAGCCAAGATGATCTCATCCTTTGTCATTTCAGAATACTCCTTTGGTGTCCTGAGATTTGCATCAAGAACTGAGACTTTCATTGGGATGAATGGTCCCTCTTTAACTGTCATGTAGATTCTTGGATCTGAAGCTTCCATAAACAATCTAACTCTTTCTTTTCATATGCCAAAAATCTCTTTCCTGCATATAGGTAACTTCATAGAACCAAACTCCTTGTGATTCTCAATGGAACCCATTTTGTCTAATAGATTTCTACCTTGGAGATCTACTCAAACTGTTAAGTCTATTCTTTGAGTAACCTCCCTCTGATACCACTTGAAAGAATTGATTTCAAGATGTTCTAAACACCTAGAGGGGGGGTGAATAGGTTCAATTCTTTTTCTGACTTAGGCAGATAATTCTATCTAGTTTAGCAATGTATTCAGCAGAAAATACAACACATCATTCATATACAAAGCATTCACATATTGCACACCAGTTTTATAGTGGTTCCCCAAATAATGAGTGCATCCACTTTCCCCCTTTGCCTATCTAGTAGTGTACTAGATTCGGCCTAACTTCTTTCATTCTTCTCAGATCCGCAGATCTTACAGCTCAGAACCAAGAATGGTTCCTACAACTCAGAGTGAATCTACACTTCTACAACTCAGGCATAAGCCCTAACTCAACCTCTTCCATAGGCCTACAACTCAGAGTGACACCCCACTCCTACAACTCAGGCAACAACCCTACCTCAGCCTCTTTCACAGGCCTACAACTCAGGGAACAGATTCCCCTACCTCAGGCACTCAGCCTTTATAATTTAGGCTTATAACTCAGAGATATAAATCTCCTACACTCAGATCTATTACAGATCCTACAAAAATATTGATGAAAAGATGTTGATATCTTCAACAAGATAGAGAGAGAATTGGTTGAAGGCTTCTTGAACAGTTCTTGATAGAACTGATTTCTTAAGGATCAACCTGTCTTAGCTTTCTTCAAAGCTTCTTGAATCTGAACAAAGTAGGGTTGATCTTCTTGATGTTGGAGTTGATCTTCAATCAACTTCCTTTAGAAATTAATCTAAATTCGTCTTCAGACTTGACCTGAATTCTTCAGGCAGACTGTTCAGAATCTGCCTTCATTGGATAAGAACTTCTCTCCTTCTTGTTTTTCTCTCTCTACAATCTGTTGACTGTTTCTTCTTTCTCTTCTTCTGGATTCTCAATCCTTCAGAGATTATAATTGATTGGCTTGATTAACTTCTCTCTGTTCTGTATCTGTTATTCTTCTTATAGTTGTTATTAACCCAATTTTTGAGAGAGTATATCTATTTATAGGCTTCATCCATGGTAACCGGCTGTTCCGGTCCCAAACTGTCTTCTGACACCTCTAACAGATGTGACAGTAATGTCAGTAATGACAGCTATCAAGTCTTCAGTTGTATTACTTCAGACTTCATTGGACTTTGACTCAGCAGCATAGAATGTCGACTGAATACTTCATATGTGTTGACACACATAGTCCATGTGTCGACACAAGTCTTGTTGTTGTCGACACAGCTTCTGTGGAATGTGTAGACACAAGTCCTGTGTGTTGACACAAACACTTCTTGTCTTGACAAAGTTGGTGTCGACAGAATTCTGGTGTGTGTCGACACAAGTTCTGTGTGTCGACACAGTCGTTGTCGACAGAATTCTGAAACGTGTCGACAGCTTCTCTGTGTGTCGACACAGCTTCTGATAATGTCGACACAAGTCTGGCCCTTAGTGTCGACACTGCGTTGTCGACAAATATTCTGTGTCTCGACACAAATTCTAGGTGTCGACACAATCTAGCCATTGGTGTCGACACAGTGTTGTCGACAGATTTTGTGTGTCGACACAAATTCTGGTTGTCCACACAATCTGGCCCTTGGTGTCGACACAGCCATTCCCAAGTGTCGACACTACTACTTAGTGAATTTTCCTTTCCATTTACTTAACCTGCACATGATAACTCAACACAACATCAAATACAACTTGATGCATATCATTGAGTTAGGTGAGGCTTCTCCAAATCTGGTACACATTTTCCAATGTACCCAACATGGGGAAGGGGCGATTCTGGAGGATCTCTGCGCCAAGAGCCTAAACCTGCCAATAAGCCGCAGCAGGATACATGGAAGGGAGGGCGAAAAGGTCCGCATAGAGAGTATAAATGCGGTACGTATGGCCCCCCTTCGAATTGAGAGCAGCTAGGTGAAGCCAAGCAGCCTTGACCGTCTCATCATGGCGAATAATGGGAAGGCACTCATCAGAAAGGCTGTTGGCCAGCCAAGTGTGGACAAGCGAATCACTCGCATCCCAGTAATCAAATTGAGCAGAGTTAAGAGGAGGAGGGTCATCGGTGAGGTGATGACGCTCGCGCTGAGAGCGTAGAAGAAAGTTGAAAGAAACGCTCCAATCCGGATAGTTGGAGCCAACAGGTTTAGAATGCGTGCCAAGGTTTCCAGAAGGAGTAGGAGGAGTAAGAGCCGCAGGGGTGGTGGAGGTAGAGATAACGGGGGTGGAGAGACCGGAATTGTACATAGAGAAGGCAGGAAACCGCGCGAATAGAATAGAAGCCACAGGGAGAGAAAAAAGAGAGAAAGCCGCACGACCTAAGCAGGAGGCCGCAACACGAGAAGGAGACCGCATCAAATAAGGATGAAATCGCAGCGGGCTAAAGAGAAGAAGCTGCAACGGCACGGTGGCAGAACACCAGCGGCCAGGAAGCAGACCAAGGCACAGGAAAAGAGGTCACGCGAACTGAAAGAGGCCGAGCTAACAGAGAGAAGAGGAAGCAAAGGACCTGTGAGAACAGATCAAGAAAAGACCGAAGGAAGTCACGTGAACAGGGCAGCGACAAGGCAAAGAAGCCGCTTGGACAAGCCGCGCGGACAGAAGAGCCAAAGACGGAATCAGGTCGAATCAATCATTGGCTCCGATACCATGTAAAAGTAGCAAACACGCAGCTAACAAGCAGCTAACAAACAGGCAGAAATTTGAATAATTGAAAGTTTTATTATCCAAAAAGATATCATTTACAAAGGTATGACCTCCCTTTTATATAATGGAGGAGAAAGGAGAGAGTACAAATAAATAATGTGGGAATAAAAAATTACAGGGCTGAGCGGCTAGAAAGTAAAGAGACCGCACAGGCCGCGCGGTTAGACAAATGGGCTAACCGCTCGGCAACTCCAGCAGGAACAAAACACGCCGCAATAGGAGACCGCTAGACCGCCCGGTCTCCAAGCTTCTGAGAGAGACCACCAGTCCTCTTGGACTACAAACAGCAATAGTCTGAACACGAACTGCTGGAAATGAACCGCTAGATCGCGCGGTCAACAACCCGCCAGACTAGACCGCCAGGCCACCCGGTCTAATACTTCAACATCTGACAACCTCTTCAGTCTCCTTCCTCGCCTCCTCTAGGCTCATATCCTCCTCTCTGACAACCTCTTCATGCGCCGCCAACTCCTTCTCCAACTCCTCCTCCTCTGCCATCCACGATATGGTGTTGACCGTCGTAACATAGCACTGTCTTGCCACCTTCGGGTCCCCTCTGACCCTAACCTGCACCCCTCCGTTGTTGAACTTGAGGCATTGATGAAACGAGGAGGGGACGCAGGGAAAGGCGCTGATGAGGGGACGCCCAAAGATGGCACTATAGATACTCAGGGCATCCATGATCACGAACTTGTAGTTCTGTTACTGTTGGGTACATTGGTCAAATGTACCTGATTTGAAGAAGCCTCACCCAACTCAATGATATACATCATAATGTATTTGATGTATGTTGAGTTTACTTGTGCATGTTAAGTATTCACTGGACTGAAACAAAAAGTTTCTAAGTCCATGTGTCGACACCCAGAGGGAAAGTGTCGACACTCAAGAAAGCTTGTGTCGACACCCAGACAAGCAGTGTCGACACTTGGAGTCATTGTGTCGACACCTGGGATGCAGAGTCGACACCAGACAGAAAGTGTCGACACTTGGAGCTGTGTCGACACTCAGTGAAGAAAAGTGCAGACAGAAAGTGCCGACACAAGGAGCTGTGTCGACACCCAGTGAAGCTGAGTATACACCAGAAAGTGTCGACACTTGGAGCAGTGTCGACACTCAGCAAAAGTCTGCAGAGACTAAGTACAAGTGTCGACACTCAACACAATGTGTCGACACTAAGCAGAAGAGTCAGCACTTGAAGTAAGTGTCGACACTCAACACAATGTGTCGACACTCAACAGAAGAGTCAGCATTTGAAGTATGTGTCGACACCCAGAACAATGTGTCGACACACAGCTGAAGACTCAACACTTGAAGAAAGTGTCGACACAAGTAACTGTGTCGACACTTAGCAAAGAACAGAATTATCTCCAAAATATTCTAAGTACAAGTGTCGACACTAAGGGAATGTGTCGACACTCAGCTGAAGTCTCAACAAGAAGAAGGTGTGTCGACACAAGGAGCTGTGTCGACACTCAGCAAGTATCAACATAGAAGACTATGTGTCGACACCAAAAAGCAGTGTCGACACTTAACAGATTCAACACAAGAAGTTGTGTCGACACAAAGGAGATGTGTCGACACTTAGAAGAATTCAGCTAAAGCTAGAAGAACAAGTACATGTGTCGACACTCAATTTCAGTGTCGACACATGCAGAAGAATCTGTGTCGAGACATACAAGAAGTTGTGTCGACACCTTGTAGACTTGTGTCGACACTTACACAGCATGTGTCGACACTTGGTCTATAAGTGTCGACACTTAAAGACAGAAAGTCTCGACACTATCAGACAGTTAGAGATTTTCAAGAAATGACTGGATGACATGACAGCTGCCGTTCCAGCCGGTCTACAGCACCTGTCAGAGATGTCAGAAGACAGTTATGAACCGGACCAGCCGGTTACCATGAAGAAGGCCTATAGATAGACTCATACAGTTTACAGAAACTGTTGTTGAAGTTGTTCAAGAAGTTCAGTTTTGTTGAAAAACAAGTCATTAGAGTGGTACACAGAGTATCAACACAAGAAGATCTTGCAGTCCAAGTGCAGATCTAAGAAGTTGGAGAGAGAGGGCTCCATCCAAGAAATCAGCCTCTGGAACTAGGCTGAGAAGAAGGATTCAGACTCATTCTGGATCTTAAGTGGCAGAGGTCAAGGAACTACTGCAGGAGGATTCAGTCTTATTCAGTTCTACTCAAGAAGCTTTGAAGAAAGCTAAGTCAGATTGAATCCAGCTGAGTTCTTCCAAGAACTCATCAAGAAACTCTCAACTCCCCTCTTTTATTTCTGAGTTGTTGAGTTAATATTTGTAATACATTTTTATCTTGTAGGATCTTTTGGATCTGAGTGAATTGTAAGCCTATAATTATAAAGGCTGAGGGTAGGGCTTGAGAGCATGAGTGTAGGAGATTGAGATCTCTGAGTGTAGGCCTTGGTGGCTGAGTGTAGGCTTTGGTGGCTGAGTGTAGGCCTTGGTTGGCTGAGTGTAGGCCTTGGATGGCTGAGTGTAGGCCTTTGTGGCTGAGTGTAGGCTTTGGGATAAAGCTGAGTTGTAAGGCCTTGGGCCTGAGGTGTAGGAACCAATTTGGGTTCTGAGCTAGTGGAGAAGTTTGGCCGAATCTAGTACACTGCTAGGAGAAGGGGGAAAGTGGATGTACCCAAAGATTGGGGAACCACTATAAAACTTTGTGTCTGCTGTGCTATGTTGTGATTTGTTGTGTATGCTGTTTGTTTGCTGTGATAACATAGTCAGAAATCTGTGATATTAACTGTTTGTTGCCATTAAAGTTTAAAAAGGATTAGGTCACCTATTCACCCCCCCCCCCTCTAGGTGTTTAGGTACCATATCTTTCAAGTGGTATCAGAGGCAGGTTCCTCAAAACAAGGACTAACAGTCTGAGGAGATCCTGTTTGGCAGATTCAGTGTAAGGCAAAACACAGATTCAAGAAATTCAAGAAAATCAAGAAACATGGGTTCTTCTGAGAATCACAAGGAATTGGATTCCATGAAATTGCCCATATGCAGGAAAGAGATCTTTGGGATCTGGAAGGAAAGGGTAAGGCTATTTATGGAGGCCTCAGACTCTAGAATCTACATCACAGTAAAGGAAGGGCCTTATGTGCCCATGAAGATTTCAGTTCTAGATGCAAATCAGAGAACTCCAAAGGATTTCTCTAAGATGACTAAGGATGAGATTGTCCTAGCTACCATGGACAAGAGGGCACAAAACATTATAGTGAGTGCCATTGATGATGCAACTTTTCAGAATCTTATACACTGTAAGACAGCCAAGGAGATGTGGGACACTCTTATAGTGTATATGGAAGGATCTGAAGAAGTAAGACAAGATAGAAAATCCTTGCTAAATCAGGAGTATGAGAGTTTTAGACAAGGTAAAGGTGATAGCATAACTGAGTGCTACAAGAAGTTCTACAGAATAGTTAATGAACTCATGTCTTATGGAAGAGAGTTCAGTAACTATGAACTAAATGACAAGTTCTTAAGGTCCCTAACCAAAGATTGGGACACCAAGATCTGTGCCATAAGAGAAATGGCTAAGTTGGGGGAAATTCCTCCTCCTACACTGTTTGGCAAGTTGTTGTCATATGAAATGCAATTGACAGTGAGGAAGGAGGAGGAGAAATCAACTAGGACTGAGCACAAGGAAAGAACTGTTGCTTTCAAGATAGAAGTTCCCAGAAAGTGCAGGAACAAGTCATCAACTCCACCTCCAGAGGTAGTTGAATCAGAGTCTGATGAGTCTGTCAGCACAAAGACTGAGAGCAGTGAAAGTGACGAAGACTTTGCTGCCTTCACTAGACACTTTCAGAAATTCTTGAAGAAGAAACAATGGAGGTCAAGACCTTCTACTTCAAAGGGAAAGGAAGTCTTTTATCAGGAGAAAAAGCCTTCAAAGAAAGACAGGAAGAGGACAAAGTCAAGCAAGGCAACTGGATCTAAGATAGTGTGCTATTGCTGCAATAGACAGGGCCATGTTATTGCAGATTGTCCAGAGAAGAGAAAGGAATCTAGTGACAGGAAAAAGACTCACTTCAAAGGCAAGAAAGAGAAGTCTTTTGTAGCCAAGAAGGAGAAGACTCTATCAGATATCTCTTCTTCAAAAACTGAGTCTGAGGCTGAAGCCTACATAGGGTTGTTTGCTGAAGAAGAAGAGGAAGAATTCATGCAGATCATGGAGTCTATTTATGAACAAGAAGACAGTCAATGCCAAGGGCTAATGGCTTTGACAGAGAGTGCCAAAATCCTGGAGCAGCCAGGACCCAGTCAGGTACAAAGTTCAAGTTTAAATTCAGTTTCTTGTTCTAGTTCAGATTCAGATTCTTCTTCATCAAGTGATGAGAATGTATCTGAGTCTGAGGATGATATTCATCAGCTTATAGATGAATATAAGGTGCTGTTGCAGGCTTACAAGAAAAGCAAGACCCTAGCCAAAAGTCAGGCAAAGGAAATTGCTATTCTTAAAGCTGCAGCAACAGATTTTGAGAAGTCTTTTGATCAAAAACTAAATGAGATAGCCAGGTTGAAGCACATAACAGTGATTCAAATGGGTACTATATCATTTAAAAATGATCAAATCAAGAGTCTGGAGATCAATCTTCAGAAAGAGAGAGATCTTGTTGCTAGGTTTTCTAAACCTAAGTCAGTGCTACCTTTAATTGATGAATTTGTTCATCATAAAGGCAAGGCTGGACTGGGCTTTATTAGTCCTGCAGGGACTGAGCAGTCCAAGTCTAAGTCTAAGGGCAAAGCCCCAACATTAAACAAGCCTGCTGTAGACAAGACAGCCAAGGCAGTACCTAAGCAAAGGTACAACAAGTTTGAATGTTGGTGCTGTGGCAAAGTTGGCCATTTTGTAGTGGACTGTTGGTACAATGCTAGTGCCAAAGTGAGTACCAAACTACCTGTTGGAAAGCCAGTGGGTAGCTTTGTTAGATTGCAGACTAACATGTACCAAGGACCCAAGAATTCTTTGGGTTCTAAGGTTCATTAATCTGTTTTGCAGGTGAGTCCAAGTGGCCATACCCCAACATGGTACTTGGACAGTGGATGTTCCAGACATATGACTGGAACAAGAGGATTACTAAAGGACTACATTCTAGTAAAAGATGGTCCAAAAGTAACCTTTGGTGGTTCTGAAAAAGGAATCATCAAAGGATTTGGTAACATTTATACAAACTTAGTTACCATTACTCAAGTGGCTTATGTTAAAGGGTTGAAACACAACCTAATAAGTATAAGTCAATTAAGTGATGTAGGGTATGACATCTCATTTGTTAAAAATGGTTGTCATATCAAGAGGTCAAGTGATCAAGAGATCATTTTGACAGGTTATAGGAAGAGGAATGTCTACTGCCTAGACATTATGGTTGAGAACAATGGTTCTCCAGTTTGTATTGTAGTTGATGAGACAGTATCTCATTGTGTCAAATGGCACAAGAGGCTTGCCCATCTTAACTACAAGACTATTAGCAAACTCTTTAGCAAAGAGTTAGTGAGGAATGGTCCTCAAGTTAAGTGTGTTAAAGATGGTATTTGTTCAGCTTGTCAAAAGGGCAAGCAGACTAAATCCACCTTTAGAAGCATAGAAAACAAAGATGCTGTGAGGTGTTTATACCTCTTGCATATGGATCTCTTTGGTCCAATGCCAGTTCACAGCTTAGGTAGGAAGGTCTATACCTTTGTAGTTGTAGATGACTACTCAAGGTTTTCCTGGGTGTTCTTCTTAAGACAGAAATCTGAAACACCTAGTGTCTTCTATAGCTTTGTCAAGAAAATTCAGAATGAACTAAATAGTACAGTGGTCAAAATTAGAAGTGACCATGGTACTGAATTTCAGTCTGATAGCATGACAAAACTGTGTAAAGACTTTGGGATATTTCAAGAATTCTCTTCACCTAGAACACCTCAGCAAAATGGCATTGCTGAGAGGAAAAATAGGACCTTGATAGAGGCTGGTAGGACCCTACTAAGTGATACATCACTGCCAGAGTATTTCTGGGCTGAAGCAGTTAACACTGCATGCCATGTTATAAATAGGGCTACCATCACTAAAGGGCTAAACAAGACCCCCTATGAAGTTGTGAAAGGCAGGAAACCAAACCTATCCTACTTCAGGATCTTTGGTTGCAAATGCTTCATACTTAACAATGGGAAGTCTTACTTAACTAAGTTTGCTGTCAAGTCCCAAGAGGGAATTTTTGTTGGGTACAGCAATAATAGTAAGGCTTATAGAGTCTACAACTTGACTACACAAGTTGTAGAAGAATCTGTGCATGTAGTTTTTGATGAGACTAAACTTATTAACAATGAGTTGTCTAGTACTGTATGCAGCCCCACAGGTTTATCAAAGAAAATGGACAAGCTTACTATAGAAGAAGTGCCTGCTGCAAGACAGCAAGGAGAGGAGAGTAGCTGTTGTCCAGGGGAGAACTACATATGCCAATTGCTGAAGAAATACAAGGAGTACAGCATGATGGAGATGCTGAAGAGGTTCAACCAGAAGTTAGGATGCCTCCAGCCAACAGGCATCTAAGAGATCATCCAGTAGAGCAGATTATTGGAGATCCAAGACAAGGAGTACAAACTAGGAGCAGATACATAAATGCAGCAATCTACTCCAGCTTTCTGTCTCAAGTTGAACCTAAGAAATTTGAAGAAGCAATACTGGATCCACAATGGACTGAAGCAATGCAAGAAGAGCTTAATCAGTTCAAGAGGTGCAAGGTTTGGGAACTTGTTCCTAAACCTAAAGACCACAATGTAATAGGAACTAAGTGGATCTACAGGAATAAGATGGATGAACAACGGGTCATCATTAAGAATAAGGCTAGACTGGTTGCTAAAGGATAAAGGCAAGAAGAAGGTATTGACTTTGATCAAACCTTTGCTCCAGTAGCCAGACTGGAAGCCATAAGGATGTTCTTGGCCTATGCAACCTATCAAGGATTCAAGGTATACCAAATGGATGTCAAGTCAGCATTCCTAAATGGTAATCTTAAGGAAGAATTCTATGTGGAGCAGCCTTCAGGTTTTGTTGATCCAACTCTACCTCATCATGTCTATAGACTTAGGAAAGCTTTATATGGGTTAAAGCAAGCCCCTAGGGCTTGGTATGAAACCCTATCTAGTTTCCTCATTGAGAATAAGTTCTCAAGGGGGAAAATTGATAAGACTCTATTCCTTAGGGAATCTAGAGGCAAAGTCATACTAGTCCAAATATATGTAGATGACATTATATTTGGGTCTACTAAAAGCAGCCTTTGCAAAAAGTTTGCAAAACTGATGCAAGGTCAGTTTGAGATGAGTAGTATGGGAGAGCTGAAGTTTTTCTTGGGTCTCCAAGTTAAACAGACTGAAAGTGGTTTATCCATATGTTAGTCCAAGTTCACCCTAGAACTCATAAGGAAGTATGGTATGGATTCATCCAGCACCATGAAGACTCCTATGAGGTCAAGTATGTCTCTTAGCAAGGATGATGCAGGGAAACCTGTAGATGAAACCTTGTATAGAGGGATAGTTGGCTCCCTATTATACTTGACTGCTAGTAGACCTGACATCATGTATGCTACATGTGTTTGTGTCAGGTATCAAGCCTGCCCTAAAGAGTCTCATTTGACTGCAGTCAAGAGAATATTGAGATATCTAAAGGGCACTCCCTATCTAGGCCTCTGGTACCCTAGGAATGGAGATTTTGATCTAACAGGTTATTCAGATGCAGACTTTGCAGGATGCAAAGAGGATAGAAAAAGCACTACTGGAACCTGTCAATTCCTAGGTGGGAGACTAATTTCATGGAGTAGCAAAAAGCAAACCAGTGTGGTTATCTCCACAGTTGAGTCAGAGTATGTGGCTGCAGGAAGTTGCTGTGCTCAACTTCTGTGGATTCAACATCAGCTAGAGGACTATGAATTTCAGGTAAGTAGAACTCCACTTTTCTGTGATTCTACTAGTGTTATTTCAATAGCTAATAACCATGTATCTCATAGTAGAACAAAACATATTGAGATCAAATATCATTTTCTTAGGGAACATGTAGAAAGAGAAGATATTTTATTAGAATATGTTAAAACTGATAATCAAATAGCTGATATGTTTACTAAGCCACTAGAAGAAGCTAAGTTCAATAGATTCAAAATTGAACTAGGAATGATAAACTTAGAGTAAGTTTACAGATTTGAAAATGACTAAGTAAAAAGGTGTCGAAACATAGACAAGTCTATGTCGACACAGAATAATGGTGTCGACACTTCAGGAAAAAGGTGTCGACACATCTAGGAATGTGGTGTCGACACTTCAGAATGTTTGTGTCGACACATGTCAAGTAGGTGTCGACACATCCAATGTGGTGTCGACACTTAAGTTTTACTCAGAATTTTTCTAAGTAAAGTCTCGACAATGTGTCGAGTTATGTTGTGTCGACACATAACCAAGTGTCGACACATAAAATCTGTTGATTGAACTTGTGTCGACACATATGTGTCGAGACATTATAAGTCAGTGTCGACACATTTTAAGTTAGCTGTCCCGCCTGTTCATCTTCAAAATTAGAAAGGTATAAATAGGGTTCTGTCTTTGATTGTCGACACTCTTTCAAAGTTTCGAGACCAAAACTACTGTGTCGACATCTCTCTTTTCTAAAGTCAAATTCTACAAACCCTAATGGCGCCTAAGCTTGATGAGAACGTTAACGAAGGATATGAGCTTGTGCGCGGCGCGTTCGACGATGCAGATCAAGAAATCAGGTCGGTAGTAACCCTAGTCGCCGATTCTGGATTAGAGTACTTAGTTTCAGAACCAACTAAGATATGGAAGAAGGAGGTGCTTGAATTCCTTAATGGAGCTGCAGTAGATGAATCTGGATACAGAATCAAATCCAGAGTTCATGGAACTAAGGTCAAGGTTTCACCTAAAACTCTGAGGAAGGTGATCCAGCTACCAAAAACTCAAGATGAAGAAGAAATTACTGCATCCAAGACCAGGAAAGCTCTTACCTGGTGTGGACTTGATCCAAAGATGAAGCTAGGTTCAGTTTTCAACAGAAAAGGCATGAATAATCAAGGAAAGTTCATGTCTGAGATAGTTGGCAAGGTGATCTTAAGCAAGCCAGGAGGGCATGACAGAGTGTCTGCCTATATGTTTGGTATCATGACAAGAATAATCTTTACTCTGAAAACAGATTGATCTCTAGTGGTTTATGAGAAGATTAAGGAGAGCTTGAAGAAGCCCAATCTGGGCAGAATTATTAGTCTATACCTAGCTGGTGTGATACCAGAGGTAATGAGTACTGCTGCAGGCAGCAAGATAAATCATATGAGGAAGATGTATCTAAGGATCTTTTCAAGATGGGACGGGGTGTTGTCCAAGGAAATGCCAACCCCAGAGAAGACAGTCACTAAGAAAGATACTCCTCCAAAGAAGAAAAGGAAGATAGCTCCTGTGGAACAAGTCTCCACAAGTAGTTCTGGAAGTGAAGAACAGGTTGTTTTCACTCCTGATGATCAAGAGGAAGAGCCAGTGGTGAAGACTCCTGCTGCTCAAGAGATTGCTGAGATCCAGGGGGAGCTGCCTCAAGCTAGCCCTATCCACAAGGATCAAAGCCAGGGGGAGCCTCCAGCTGTAGAAGAACCATCTACACTGGACAGTGAGCAAGCCACCACCATCATACAAGAGGTACTCACTGACCTACATACTTTAGAATATCTTATAGAAGATGCTGATCTGTCTGATGTTAATCAGCATACTCAGCTGGATAGTCCTGTACCAGATGTTGTTGAAGATGACACATCTGCTGTACCAAAAGAGATTCATGATCCAGAAGTTGAAGTGCAAAGAATTTCTCCAGCTTCTTCACCCCCTGAATACACCATGGAAGATTTATTTCTAAATCTAGATCAAGCAGATTTTGACATGGACAAGGATGCTGCTGAAAAAGATCATGCTGCTGCTGAGGGGGAGCCAGTGCAAGTCATGGAAGAGCCTTTAAGGCCAGAAAATGAGAAGGCACCTGATGTGCAAGCTGACAGACCTCCAAGCCCTAAGGATAGGGTTGACATAGCCAGCACTTCTGCCTCTGAAGATGAGGAGAGTGCTAGGGAAAAGAAGAGAAACTGTATATCTTTAAAAGGAGAAGTCAGAGTTATAAGAAAGCTCTGCAATCTATAGCCCCACAGCCTATAGTTCAACAAGCTCCAACTATTGATTATAGTGCTTTACTGATTGCACTGCAGATTAAAATGGATGAACAAAGAAAAGCCATTGAGGCTTATGTTGATGCAGGGCACAGATCATTACAGTTTGATCTTGCCCAAGATATAAAGTCTATAAGGTTTGAAATGAACCTTAACAAAAAGGAAATGACTGATTGCTTCCACAAAGGTGGAAATGCAGTGGTGTATTTGGCAACACACCAAGAGAAGATCAAGGCACAGGTGGATGATATAGCATTGAAATAAGGATATGTTCTTGAGAATCAATTAAGAATGAATGACAATTTGACTGCCTCCCATAATGCTATAGTCACTGAGTTGAAGAACAAGGCTGCTGAACCTTCTACATCTACTGCTGCTGCTAAAGCTGATTTTGATAAAGTATTTTAAGAAGAAATTTCTGCTGTACAGACTGCAATCCAAGCCTCCCAGAAAGCTATATCTGATCAACTGCAAAAGCTCAAACCTTACTTTAAAGATGGAATCAGATACTTGGATAGTCAAATTCGATTTCAGAAGGATGATGTCAGAGATCACATGGCTAGAGAAGTCATAAAGGGGGAGAGAGTACTAGTCAAGGCAAGCTCTGAACATGCTAAGTGGATATCAAATTCCATCAGAGCTACACTTGGATATCCTCCTCTGTGTGATGACAATGAGGTTGCTGAATCTGGACTAAATCCTGCTTATTTTGGAGGTGAGCAACCAGAAGTAGCTCAGGTCATTTATCCACCTCCAGACTTTGAAATGATTTAAGCAGATGTGAGCACAATGTATAGCCCACTTGAGGGCAAGGACAATGTCCACATTGAAAAGGTTGTTCAACCTATATCAGAAGCTATGCAAGCAGCTCTTCAGAAAGAAGAAGAAGCTCTACAGAAAGAGGAAGAGACAAGGTTGTCCAAAAAGAGGTTTAGGGAACAAGCAGAACAAAGGCCAGACTTTGAACAGTGGATCCCTACCTCTAGAAATATAATTTTAACTGTCTGGAAAGCTGCCAAAGACAATACTCATGACAGGAACAAATGGTTTTCTGAAGCAGAATGGAGGAAACATGAGATCAGACAAGAAGCCATTGTTCAATTCAGAAGGAAGGCAAAGATGGGAAAGCTACCTCCTACTGCAGTGGAGCCTAGCAAGTACTTTCCTAAGCCATATCACTATTTTGAGAGGCAGAAGATCAAGGCAGAAGAACTCAAAAAGAAAGAGCTAAAAGGCAAGAAGCCTGCTGATGCTGAAACTGTTGATGCCCCTGTCAAAGCTCAAGTTCAAGCTGGCAAGGGAATAGTTATCAAGGAACCTGACCAGAAATAGATTAAGATTTTACTTGAAGATTATTTTGTAATCTTTTAAATGTAAAACATTTGAAAATGTATAAGACAAATGTTAGAACAATATATGATCAATATATTTCATGGTTGTTCTGTGAATGTGTCTATTTCTTATTTGTTCTGTGATGATATATGTGTATACATGTGTGAATTTATACATGTTTATGTTTACCCTGCTGAATATAACCTGCTTTACATCATTTTGTAATTTTTAATTATGAATGGTGTATATCATTGACTAAGGGTTATGACTTCTCCAAATAGGGGGAGATTGTTGGGTACATTGGTCAAATGTACCTGATTTGAAGAAGCCTCACCCAACTCAATGATATACATCATAATGTATTTGATGTATGTTGAGTTTACTTGTGCAGGTTAAGTATTCACTGGACTGAAGCAAAAAGTTTCTAAGTCCATGTGTCGACACCCAGAGGGAAAGTGTCGACACTCAAGAAAGCTTGTGTCGACACCCAGACAAGCAGTGTCGACACTTGGAGTCATTGTGTCGACACCTGGGATGCAGAGTCGACACCAGACAGAAAGTGTCAACACTTGGAGCTGTGTCGACAGTCAGTGAAGAAAAGTGCAGACAGAAAGTGTCGACACAAGGAGCTGTGTCGACACCCAGTGAAGCTGAGTCTACACCAGAAAGTGTCGACACTTGGAGCAGTGTCGACACTCAGCAAAAGTCGGCAGAGACTAAGTACAAGTGTCGACACTCAACACAATGTGTCGACACTAAGCAAAAGAGTCAGCACTTGAAGTAAGTGTCGACACTCAACACAATGTGTCGACACTCAACAGAAGAGTCAGCATTTGAAGTATGTGTCGACACCTAGAACAATGTGTCGACACACAGCTGAAGACTCAACACTTGAAGAAAGTGTCGACACAAGGAACTGTGTCGACACTTAGCAAAGAACAGAATTATCTCCAAAATATTCTAAGTACAAGTGTCGACACTAAGGGAATGTGTCGACACTCAGCTGAAGTCTCAACAAGAAGAAGGTGTGTCGACACAAGGAGCTGTGTCGACACTCAGCAAGTATCAACATAGAAGACTATGTGTCGACACCAAAAAGCAGTGTCGACACTTAACAGATTCAACACAAGAAGTTGTGTCGACACAAAGGAGATGTGTCGACACTTAGAAGAATTCAACTAAAGCTAGAAGAACAAGTACATGTGTCGACACTCAATTTCAGTGTCGACACATGCAGAAGAATCTGTGTCGAGACATACAAGAAGTTGTGTCGACACCTTGTAGACTTGTGTCGACACTTACACAGCATGTGTCGACACTTGGTCTATAAGTGTCGACACTTAAAGACAGAAAGTCTCGACACTATCAGACAGTTAGAGATTTTCAAGAAATGACTGGATGACATGACAGCTGCCGTTCCAGCCAGTCTACAGCACCTGTCAGAGATGTCAGAAGACAGTTATGAACCGGACCAGCCGGTTACCATGAAGAAGGCCTATAAATAGGCTCATACAGTTTACAGAAACTGTTGTTGAAGTTGTTCAAGAAGTTCAGTTTTGTTGAAAAACAAGTCATTAGAGTGGTACACAGAGTATCAACATAAGAAGATCTTGCAGTCCAAGTGCAGATCTAAGAAGTTGGAGAGAGAGGGCTCCATCCAAGAAATCAGCCTCTGGAACTAGGCTGAGAAGAAGGATTCAGACTCATTCTGGATCTTAAGTGGCAGAGGTCAAGGAACTACTGCAGGAGGATTCAGTCTTATTCAGTTCTACTCAAGAAGCTTTGAAGAAAGCTAAGTCAGATTGAATCCAGCTGAGTTCTTCCAAGAACTCATCAAGAAACTCTCAACTCCCCTCTTTTATTTCTGAGTTGTTAGTTAATATTTGTAATACATTTTTATCTTGTAGGATCCTTTGGATCTGAGTGAATTGTAAGCCTATAATTATAAAGGCTGAGGGTAGGGCTTGAGAGCCTGAGTGTAGGAGATTGAGATCTCTGAGTGTAGGCCTTGGTGGCTGAGTGTAGGCCTTGGTGGCTGAGTGTAGGCCTTGGTTGGCTGAGTGTAGGCCTTGGGTGGCTGAGTGTAGGCCTTTGTGGCTGAGTGTAGGCTTTGGGATAAAGCTGAGTTGTAAAGCCTTGGGCCTGAGGTGTAGGAACCAATTTGGGTTCTGAGCTAGTGGAGAAGTTTGGCCGAATCTAGTACACTGCTAGATAGGCGAAGGGGGAAAGTGGATGTACCCCAAAGATTGGGGAACCACTATAAAACCTTGTGTCTGCTGTGCTGTGTTGTGATTTGCTGTGTATGTTGTTTGTTTGCTATGATAACATAGTCAGAAATCTGTGATATTAACTGTTTGCTGCCATTAAAGTTTAAAAAGGATTAGGTCACCTATTCACCCCCCCCCCCCCTCTAGGTGTTTAGGTACCATATCTTTCAGTTACATACCCCCCAACTTCACATGCAGCCCCACCCCTCCTTCTACTTCCTTCCTCGCTCCCGAGAAACCAAACAACGGCCCATCTGAAGCTATGATCCTCCGGGTCTCCACCTGCATTTCATCGAATGCCTTCTTGAAGATCACATTTATGGAGCTCCCATTGTCCACTAGGATCTTGGATACTGTGAAGTTTTCTACCGCCATCTAGATCACCAAGGCGTCACAGAACGGGTCTTCATAATCCAGCATATCCTATAAAGAAAAGGTAATTTTTTCCTTCGGGGGTGGAGCCTGGGAGGTCGAGGCTACCCCCCTTCAGAACATGGTCTGTAGGCTCCCCTTACGAGCTGCCTCGATCCCAACATATCTGTGGATCACCCTGATCCCTCCCCGGGTTCCTACATCCACCCGGTCCTCGCATCTATCCTCTGTCTCCCTCTGCTGCACTTCCACAGTCCTTACCGGCTGCTCCTGCCTCCTCACCCCCCTGGCTTCTCTTACTTCTAATAACTCTGGGCAGGTGGCCGTTGCGTGACCCTCCTCCTGATAGAAGTCACAGAAAGGCAACGCCACCCTGCCCCTTCTTCCTTCTCCACCATCTCTCCTTCTAGCTCCTCCTCGAGCTCCTCTCATTCCTCCTCCACCTCGACCGACCTCAATCATCTCCTGCTGATGCTGGAAGCGATCCCTCGGCCCCTGCCTCCATGCCGGCTGATCGAACCTCCTCGGCTCGCGAAAGTGGTCTCTTCCCTGGAAACCTCCTCCTAGCTCCTGGGGCGCCCCTCCTGATGCCTCCAACCTAAACGGTTGTTCAGCTCCCGGTCCCCCCATCCTTGATGCAGTCCTTGTTTCCCCTGCCCTCGGGGCTCTTCCCTCCTCCTCTCTTCTCTATGCTCCATCCGCCTTCCTGTTTCCGGCTCCTTCACATCATCCTCTGCCAACCTGGCCAGCTTCCTTGCAAATGCCGGATTGGCCCTCTTGAAGTCTGTTTCCTTTGTCGCCCTCCCCATGAGCTCTTCAAAAGAGAGGGGGTGGGGGGCACTCTCTTCAACTCTATGCTAAAGAAACCCGGCCTCAGTCTCAGAGTAAAAGCGAGCATTAGCGTATACCCTGGGACCTCCTGGACTAGGAGAACCTCTTCCAGAAACCGATCCACATAATGTCCCAACGTCTCGTCTTGCTTCTGCCTCACAGCGAACAAGCACTCTGCCTCCTTCTTACTCTTCTTTAATGTTGAGAACCTCAACAGGAAACCCCGACGCAGATCCTCAAAACTGTAGATCGACCTTGCTGGCAACTGGTGGAATCAGTCTTATGCCTTCTCCTTCAATGTGATGGCAAACAGCCGACACTTGAAGGCATCCATCATCTATCTTATTGAAACAACATCTTCAAACCACTGCACGTGTTGTACAGGGTTATCCTTCCCCGAGTAGTAGGACATGTCGGGCTCCCGGAACCCCTCCGGCACTGGAGCCGAGATGATGAGATCACTGAATGGGCTCTCGCCACCTGCCTGCCAAGAGGGCACGTCTCGCGGCCTCGGCTGGCTAGCCCGATCCATGAGACCATGCCCAGGTAAGAGCTCTCGCACAGTTGCCTCCCTCTCGCCAACTTCTACCGGAATCTCCTTCCTGGGGCGCTGGCCTGGGAAGAGCTCTCGCGCCGCCACATCCCTCTCGCCAGCCTCCGCCGGGACCTCTTTACTCGGGCGCTGTCCAGGGGCGTTCTCGCCCCAGAGCAGGACCTACTCTATCAGAACCTGAGGCGTGGCCCGCTCGCTCCTCGCCGAGAAGGCCAAGCTGATGGTCTGCAAGACCTCTCGCCTGAAGTCTTCCAGCATCTTCCTCGTCGCCTCCTCTCCCCGGGAGGGGGAACCTCCTGAACCAGATCCTTCACCTTCACCTCCTGCCATAGGACTAAACCCAAGCATTTCTTGTATCGTCTATCTTCCACCCTCACCGCACCAGAACTGTTGAAGCCAAAACTTGACTGCGACAAAAGTTCGAAAAATAGGGGCGTAGCCAACACCTACTCGTCCCAAGCTCCATCCCCCGACTGGTCGTGAAGGACTAAAAACTGACCCAAAGCGTCAGCAGGGAGGTCCCACCGCTTACCCGGAAGATCTCTGAGAGCTTCCCCTCCAAAGCCAAAAGCTGGGCTTAGAGCTCCTCAAAAAGAACAAAAACATCCCCTCAAGTCCTGGGAAAAAAGTGAGCGCTTCTAAAGAACCACTATGAGTTTATTTATAGTTTTCTGAGTTTGAACTGCCAATAACCATACTGAGCTGACCTGAAATTACCAGAATACCCCTGGTCGGGTCTGCCAACAGCAAAACTCCGCTGTTCTGAAGAGTTATATGCAGTCCACTAGGGGCAAAAGGGCAAAATTACCCAGGGTAGAAGAGTAAAATCCCCCTTGGGTATATATCTGTAGAAACGTCCTTCTTTTCATGTGGCGAGTGGGGGAGCACCCATCGGCGAGACGGGCCTTCCTGCTCATCTCGCAGGTATCCTTTACTATGGGACCCTCTCGCCGCTAAGAGCCTACTCGCGTCTCAAAAGGGGGTGTCTCGCCCATTTCTGAGACCACCCGTCTCACCTCCTGCGAGTGGACCATCTGGTCCCACACGCCTATCAGCGCCTCTCGCCTATCTTCCTTCTATTCGCGTCTTGAGGGCCTCTCGCGAATCCGAGGTTGTACAGTTCCCTTTAGATGTTTAATGATGAAGGTATACTCCTGAAGATAGGAGACCCACTTAGCATGTCTTGGGCTAGCTTTATTTTGGGAATTAATAAATCTCAACGCCTCGTGGTCGGAAAGAATGACAAATTCCTTAGAGATCAAATAATGTCGCCAATGTTGTAAACACTGAATAACCACATAAAACTCTCTGTCATAATTATAATAATTCAATTTTGGTCCCGAGAGTTTTTCACTAGAGTGTCCAACAGGATGTCCCTCTTGACTCAAGACACCACCAATACCGACTCCAGATGCGTCACAGGACAATTCAAAAACTTTATTAAAATTTGGAAGTCGTAGAAGTGGAGCTTCTGACATTCGGGATTTAATTATTTCGAACGCTTTGGCGGCCAATTTAGTCCACATAAAATGTCCCTTCTTCAAGCACTCTGTGATTTGTGCCATGATACTACTAAAATCTTTGATAAATCGGCGGTAAAACGTAGCTAATCCGTGAAAACTCCGAACATCCTGTTTATTAGTTGGTTCCGACCAATCCTTGATGACTTAGACCTTCTTAGGGTCAACATGGATGCCCTCTGAACTTACAATATAACCTAGGAACTCCACAGATGGAACATTCAACGTACATATCTTAAGATTAACAAATATTTTTTCGTACGCAATGTGCTAAGTACTGTGCTCAAGTGAGACTCATGATCGGTCTGGGAAGAGCTAAAGACTAGGATATCATCAAAGTAAATAACTACGAATTTTACAAAATAAGGCTTGAACACTAGGGTCATCAACCTCGAAAAGGTACTCGGGCCATTAGTGAGCCCTTCCCCGAGCACTAACGACTCATAGATTCCATCATTTGATTTAAACGCCGTTTTCCACTCATCTCCCTCCCTAATCCTGATATGATGGTAGCCACTCTTAAGATCTAACTTGGAAAAAATTATGGCCCCGACTAACATGTCCAATAAGTCGTCCAATCGAGAGATGGGAAACTTATATTTAACAGTTATTTTATTGACGACCCTATAGTCTATACACATCCTCCAAGAACCATATTTCGTAGGGACCAATAATGCGGGTACAACATACGGACTCTTACTATGACGAATGAACCCCTTACTTAGCAAATCCGAAATTAATTTTTGCAACTCTAAGTGTGCGAAGGGGTTTAGTCGATAATGGGGAAGATTGGGCAATGAAGAGCCCGGAATGAAATCAATCTCGTGTTGAATGTCATGCATGGGTGGTAACTCGGACGGTATGTCATCTGGGTGACATCCTTAAATTCCTCTAATAAGGTTTTCAACGTTAGCAGTAAGTTCTCGAAATATGAGCTATCTTCCTTGATTTGCAAACAAACTAGCGCATATATCACACCAACTATAAAAGACTTGCGCTCACACTCTTTCTTACCTATCAAGCTTAACGTCTTCTTCTCTATAGGTACCATAGTGTCTTTGGAATCAACTGATGGATCCTTAAGCGGAGTGGGTTTAAAAATAAGGGTCTTACCATTAAATTTAAACTCATAAGTGTTAGCTCGCCCTAGATGAGTAACATCATGGTCATAAAGTCATGGGCGTCCAAGTAAGACATGACAAGCATCCATGCGGATGACGTCACACCATACCCTTTCATAATAAGCCTCGATGATAAGGGGTACCAAACAACATTTCGACACTGGAAGGGACGTTTTGTTTACCCATGACACCTTATAAGGGTGAGGGTGCGGCTTAGTGGCTAATGACATTCGGGTCACCGCATTTTCAGAAAATACAGTCATACAACTACCACTATCAATAATCAACTTACACCACTTCTCTCCACTCTTAAAATTTAACGAAAATATATTCGTCGGATTCCAGTCATCTAAATATCATGGAGTAGCCAGAATACACCGCATGACCATCATATGATAATCATCCTCTAAATCACTCGGTACTCCTTCTAACTCGCTATCTTCACCTGCCTCATATACATGGCCGTCGAACTCACAAGTGGAATCTAAGAGGGCTAAGGGCTTGGGCTTAGTAGGACACTAACTAGCGTAATGACCATGAATCCCGCAAGAGAAACATGTAGCATTCATTTTGCTAACCCTTCCTACTGGAAATCTCTCACCCATTGGGTTTTTACTATTCCTGGCGGTAACGACTATGGAGTTTGAGTCAGTGGATCGAAACTTCCCCTTATCCATATAGGTGGAAGTGGGAGGTGGTCCTAAGATGGACTTTCCCTTCTGATACGAGCGAGACTTAAATTTAAGATTGTTGTGCTTCTCAATATCTAATGCAGTATTAAAGGTGACGCTTAGGTCGTTGTGACCATAACACAATAATTTTCCATAGATTTCGGGGTTTTACCCCTCACGAAATCTAGCGAGGGTGATCTCTGGCATCTTCTTCACGCCACACCTAACCATCATATCCTTAAGAAGACTCATATACTCAGAGACCGACCTATTCCATTGCTTAAGGGTAGCCAAATCATCAAATATTTGCGTTTGATGGTACTTAGGAACGTACTGTTCTGTCAGCATGTCCTTCATGATTGCCTAACCAATGAGTAATTCACCATTCTCGCCACTTAGACGTCGTTCCTCATTCAACCAAAATATATTTGCTCTACCTAACAACTTCATTCTCGCCACTCGCACCTTATCCGCGTCAATCAGATTGTACCACTCAAAGTAGCACTATATTTCCATAACCCAGTCGAGAAAAACTTGGGGTTCTCCCAATCCATCGTATGATGGGGGTTTGACCGGGACGACCCTAGTAATATCAAACTCGTATGGTGCTCGCGAAACTTGTTCATTATTATTGTTAAGGTTAGGGTTATTATTTCCTTCCACGCGTTGGTTGGCAGGTTGATTACGGGGAGCCGCGATACTTAATCTCAGATCGTGAAGCGTCTCCCTAATAGCCGTCATTTGCTCAGTGAAATCCTGGTGGAGTTCCTCAAGCGTTGTGAGACCGTGTCCCTCATCCCGTTTATCCGCCATATTGGAAGAAGACGGGGAATACTCTGCACCTAATCTAGTGCGCATGCAACCTACACAGTAGTTCTGGCCTAATAATAAGGACAACAAAAAGAATTGTTCCCGCTTACTATCTAGGGTATAAAAATATTTTTTTTTGATTTTCTTACTGGAAATAAATAAGAGACTATTAATTTTTTTTATTTTTTTGCAGAAAAATAAAACATTTAGACCACTATTGGTAGACTAGTGAATTTTTTTCTGTAATTTTAACCAAACGTCGTGCAAGACAAGTGCATGTAGACGAATAAGGGAAGAGGCGGAGGGTGTCAATTAGGAAATTGACGTGAACCTTCCTCTGATACCAAATTGATGTAGGCACACACGTTGACACCGTAAAATCTACAAATTAAGCACGACTGTCTCTCAATGTTCAAATTCTACACTCGCACAATTTTTCAACGCAGCGCACATGCAAGGAATTATTTCAATTAGATGCTAACGTACGGGTAGCCAAACCGATTAGAATCGAATAATAGGCTATATGCCAATATTCTTTCCAGGTAAAAGGACCCACCCCGTCCGATCGAGCGATGGTTGTACTAAAAGAGATCGACCAAAAAATTACAATCCAGAATGGGTAGATCTCTCCCAACAAAAAGTAAATGAGGTTCGTAAATCCTCTCGAAAATTAAATCAATCAAGATAAACACAAAAATCATTCGAAAAAATCCCCGATTATTTAAGCTATCAAGATTCAATGTCAAAGTTCCCACCACAAGAAAAATCTAGGGAAAAGAAATGCACAAAGGTAGAAGTTTTCGTTACCCATTCGGAATGGATGATTCTGATTCACTTACTTGGATCGCTCCTCCATGGCTCCGCAGGAGACACGCCGGATGGAGAGTAACTCGTCCGCCTTCGTCGCTTCACGCCGGAGTTGGAATCACATGGAGTGATCTCTTTTGCCTTGGCCTAATTTCACCCAAGAGATTGAAGGCTGGCCGACTTTGATGAAGGTTGCTATTGGTCGGACTTTGGGGGTGAATGGAGGTGGACGGGTATTGAGAAGGTAGATAGAGAAAAGGTGGTGGCTAGAGAGGTTGGAGAGGAGGTCAGTTGTCATAGAGAGCACGACCGGTTGGGTCTGGTGATGAGGAGGAGTGCTCAGGTATGAGATGGGGGTGGCTTGAAGGTTGGCGGCTAGGGTGAAGAGGAGGGGTTGGCGGCTAGGGTGAGGGAAGGATGGGCTTGGCCAAAATATTGAAAGAGGAGGAGAGAAAGAGAGGAATTCTCAAGGAGGACTAGGGTTCAAATTCTTTTCATTCAACTTAATGAAAGTTTAACAACACAAGGACTTATATAGGCTTACACCCAAATTAGGCTACATGCAGCCCAAAATAAAATGAAAAACACTTCAATGTTTAAATAAAACATAATGAAATAAAATACTCAAAATAGCAAAATAAATTCAACTAAATATTATCATGTCATCTTGCGCCGAGCGCGGAGATTGTAGCGTCGTTCCACAAGATCGCCACGGCGCCACAAGTCTTTGACTGGAGACGGAGAACAATCCTCTGTATGCATGTCGTTGTCGTCTTCATCATGTTGGGCGTCGTCGTCTCCATCAATCCTCCCCTGCTCGAAAGTGCTCATCACTGATGAGTTGTCCTAAAGGTGCCGGCGCAGAAGAGCATCATCCAAGAGAGCCACCTCCAATTCCGGAAGCCAAGAGTCATCGGAGGCCGGACGATCACACCATCGAATCAAGTAGCGGCAAACATCACCACTTGGAGAGGAAAGAACTTCATCCTTGATGATCCTGTCTTGCAAAAATTTGGTCCTAGGAAACCTATGAAAAACATTAGACAATAAATTAGGAAAAGTTTCTTCATCAACAACCAATGTACCTCCATTGGAGACCAATGGAGAGAGCGATCCAGGTACAAGCTCACCCCCAACCCATTAGAAAGTGTAGTGGAGCTAAATGGACAGTTAGATAATTCAATTAGTGGAGAAACATATGGCGTTAAATCAGAAACATTAAAAATAGGGGAAATACCTCAATCAGTGGGTAACTCCAAAAGATATGTGTTTTCTCCTAATTTCTTTAAAATCCGAAAAGGTCCAGCTCGCCGATTCGCCAACTTTTTTATATTGCCCGAAGGCATCCATTCAGGGATGAGACGCACCATGACTAAATCGTCAACCTTAAAATGAGACTGTCTTTTATGTACGTTAACATGAACTTGATAAGATGGATATTGTGTGGTTAGTGCTTCATTTAAGTATTTATGCAAATTATGAATATGAGAGGCAAAATCCTGTACAAATTGACTTGACTTATAAGATGACAGTAATAGAATCAAGTCAAGTGGTACTGGTGCTTTATATCCATGCACGATCTCATTTGGTGATAAACCAGTGGACCTATTTTTTGAGTTGTTGTACACTAACTAAGCATGGGGAAGGATGAGTTCCCACGTACCATTGTGGTCACCCACAAGACAACATAGCAAACTACCCAAACTTATGTTTACCACTTCCGTTTGCCCATCCGTCTGTGGATGGTAGGCCGAAGAAAACAATAATTTAGTGTCCATAATCCTCCACAGGGTCTTCCAAAAATAACTAGAAAATTTTACATCCCTATCGATCACTATAGTTTTTGGAACGCCCCTATGGCCAACAACTTCTTTAAAGAATAGTTTTGCTACATGTGATGCATCGTTGGTCTTACTACATGCAATAAAATATGTCATTTTAGAAAATCGATCTACTACCACTAAAATGGAATCATGGCGTCTAAACGTGACTGGTAGGCCTAAAATAAAATCCATGCTAACATCTTCCCAAGGAATGAAAGAAATCAGAAGAGGGGTATAAACTCTCGCATTTGTTTTATTATCTTTTGCTAATTGACACGCGCGACAACTCCCCACAATTTTATTAACTGTAGATTTAAGGCCTGGCCAGTGGAACTTATCTTCTACTAACGTAATGGTCTTATCTCTCCTGAAATGTCCACCTAGACCACCACCATGTAATTCTCATACAATAAAATGTCGAAGGGAAGAACGAGGAATACAAAGCTTCGACTGTTTAAAAAGATAACCGTCCTGAATATAATATGCTGAAATGGTAGTGGGAGAGTTGTTTTGAGTGGAATAATAGATGTCTTTGAAATCCGGGCAATTAACATACTCATCCTTTATTGTATCGAAACCAATCACTTTGACCTCTAGCATAGACAACAATAAAGAGACACGACTAAGAGCATCCGCCACACGATTTAAAGTTCCCTTTAGATGTTTAATGATGAAGGTATACTCCTGAAGATAGGAGACCCACTTAACATGCCTTGGGCTAACTTTATTTTGGGAATTAATAAATCTCAACGCCTTGTGGTCGGAAACAATAACAAATTCCTTAAAGATCAAATAATGACATCAATGTTGTAAACACCGAATAACCGCATAAAACTCTCTGTCATAATTAGAATAATTCAATTTTGGTCCCGAGAGTTTCTCACTAAAGTATCCAACAGGATGTCCCTCTTGACTCAAGACACCACCAATACTGACTACAGATGCGTCATAGGACAATTCAAAAACTTTATTAAAATCTGGAAGTCACAGAAGAGGAGCTTCCGACATTCGGGATTTAATTATTTCAAATGCTTTGGCGGCCGATTTAGTCCACGTAAAATCTCCCTTATTCATGCACTCTGTGATTGGTGCCATGATACTACTAAAATCTTTGATAAATCAGCGGTAAAACATAGCTAATCCATGAAAACTCCGAACATCCAATATATTAGTTGGCTCCAACCAATCCTTGATGGCTTGGACCTTCTTAGGGTCAATATGGATGCCCTCCGAACTTACAATATAACCTAGGAACTCCACAGATGGAACATTAAACGTACACTTCTTAAGATTAACAAATATTTTTTCCGTACGCAATGTGGTAAGTACTGTCCTCAAGTGAGACTCATGATTGGTCGGGGAAGAGCTAAATACTAGGATATCATCAAAGTAAATAACTACAAATTTTCCTAAATAAGGCTTGAACACTCGGGTCATCAACCTCGAAAAGGTACTCGAGCCATTAGTGAGCACTTCCCCGAGAACTAACCACGCATAGAGTCCATCCTTTGATTTAAACGTCGTTTTCCGCTCGTCTCCCTCCCTAATCCTGATTTGATGGTAACCACTCTTAAGATCTAACTTGGAAAAAATCGTGGCCTCGACTAACATGTCCAATAAGTCGTCTAATCGAGGGATGAGAAACCTATATTTAACAGTTATTTTGTTGACGACCCTATAGTCTACACACATTCTCCAAGAACCATCTTTCTTAGGAACCAATAATGCAGGTACAACACAAGGACTCTTACTATGATGAATGAACCCCTTACTTAGCAAATCCGAAATTAATTTTTGCAACTCTAAGTGTGCGGAGGGGTTTAGTCGATAATGGGGAATATTTGGCAACGAAGAGCCCAGAATGAAATCAATCTCGTGTTGAATGTCATGCATGGGGGGTAACTCAGGTGATAAGTCATCTGGGTAGACAACCTTAAATTCCTATAATAGGGTTTTCAACGTTAGCAATAAGTTCTCGAGAGAGGAGCTATCTTCCTTGATTTGCAAACAAACTAGCGCATATATCACAACATCTATAAAAGACTCGCGCTCACACTCCTTCTTACCTATCAAGCTTAACGTCTTCTTCTCTATAGGTAGCATAGTGTCTTTGGAATCAACCGATGGATCCTTAGGCGGATTGGGTTTAAAAATAATGATCATACCATTAAATTTAAACTCATAAGTGTTAGCACGCCCTAGATGAGTAGCATCATGGTCATAAAGCCATGGACGTCCAAGTAAGACATGACAAGCATCCATGGGGATGACGTCACACCATATCTTTTCAGAATAAGCCTCGATGGTAAGGGGTACTAAACAACGTTTCGACACCAGAAGGGACGTTTTGTTTACCCGTGACACCTTATAAGGGTGAGGGTGCGGCTCAGTGGCTAATGACATTTGGGTCATCGTATTTTCAGGAAATACATTCATACAACTACCACTGTCTATAATCAACTTACACCACTTCTCTCCACTCTTAAAATTTAACGAAAATATATTCGTCCGATTCCAATCATCTAAAGCTCGTGGAGTAGCCAGAATACACAGCATGACCATCATATGTGAATCATCCTCTAAATCACTCGGTGCTCCTTCTGACTCGCTATCTTCACATGCCTTATATACAAGGTCGTCAGACTCAAGTGGAATCTAAGAGGGCTAAGGGCTTGGGCTTAGTAGGACACCTACTAGCGTAATGACCCTGAATCCTGCAAGCAAAACATGTAGCATTCGTTTTGCTAACCCTTCCTACCGGAACTCTCTCACTCGTTAGGTTTCTTCTATTCCTGGCTGTAACGACTATGGAGTTTGAGTCAGTGGATCAAAACTTCCCTTATCCTTATAGGTGGAAGTGGGAGGAGGTCCTAAGATAGACTTTCCCTTCTGATATGAGCGAGACTTAATTTTAAGATTGTTGTGCTTCTCAATATTTAATGCAGCATTAAAGGTGATGTTTAGGTCAGTGTGACCATAACGCAGTAATTTTCCCTTGATGTCAGGGTTTAATCCCTTATAAAATCTAGAGAGGGTGATCTCTGGCATCTCCTTCACGCCACACCTAACCATTATATCCTTAAGAAGAATCATATACTCAGAGACCGACCTATTCCCTTACTCAAGGGTAGCCAAATCATTAAATATCTGCGTTCGATGGTACTGAGGAACGTATTGTTCTGTCAGCATGTCCTTCATGACTGCCCAACCAATGAGTAATTCACCATTCTTGCCTCTCAGACGCCATTCCTCATTCAACCAAAATATTTTTTCTCTACCTAACAACTTCATTCTCGCCACTCGCACCTTATCTGTGTCAATCAGATTGTACCACTCAAAGTAGCACTCTATTTCCATAACCCAGTCGAGAAAAACTTGGGGTTCTTCCAATCCATTGTATGATGGGGGTTTGACCCGGACGGCCCTAGTAATATCAAACTTGTACGGTGCTCACGGAACTTGTTCATTATTATTGTTAAGGTTATGGTTATTATTTCCTTCCGCACGTTGGTTGGCGGGTTGATAACGGGGAGCCGCGATACTTAATCTCAGATCGTGAAGCGTCTCCCTAATAGCTGTCATTTGCTCAGTGAAATCTTGGTGGAGTTCCTCAAGCGTTGTGAGACCGTGACCCTCATCCCGTTTGTCTACCATATTGGAAGAAGACGGGGAATACTCCGTACCTAATATAGTGCGCATGCAACCTACACAGTAGTTCTGGCCTAATAATAAGGACAACAGAAAGAATTGTTCCCGCTTACTATCTAGGGTAGAAAAATATTTTTTTTATTTTCTTACTGGAAATAAATAAGAGACTATTAATTTTTTATTATTATTTTTTTTGCAGAAAAATAAAAAATTTAGGCCGCTATTGACAGACCAGTGAATTTTTTTTTGTAATTTTAACCAAATGTTGTGCAAGACAAGTGCGTGTCGACGAATAAGGCAAGAGGGGGAGGGTGTCAATTATGAAATTGGCGTGAACCTCTCTCTGATACCAAATTGATGCAGACCCACGCGTTGACATCGTAAAATCTACAAATTAAGCATGACTGTCTCTCAACGTTCGAATTCTACACTCGCAGAATTTTTCAACGCAGCGCAGACGCAATCAATTATTTCAATTAGATGCTAACGTACGGGTAGCCAAACCGATTAGGATCGAATAATAGGCTATATGCCAATATTCTTTCTGGCTAAAAGGACCCACCCGGTTCGATCGAGCGATGGTTGTACCAAAAGAGATCTACCAAAAAATTACGATCCGGAAATAGTAGATCTCTCCCAACAAAAAGTAAACGAGGTTCGTCAATTCTCTCGAAAATTAAATCAATCAAGATAAACACAAAAAATCATTCGAAGAGATCCACGATTATTTAAAGTTATCAAGATTCAACGCCAAAGTTCCCACCACAAGAAAAATCTAGGAAAAAGAAATGCACAGAGGTAGAAGTTTTCGTTACCCAATCAAATTTGTCAAGAATCAACACTTAAGAAAAACAAAATTTTGACTAGTCAGTGTCGAGACATCAGAGAGTGTGTGTCAATACTATAGGAAGTGATGTGTCGAGACATACGGATGTCAAGACCTAAGGTATATGTGTAGAAAGACTTAAAACTTGTGTCGACTTGTGTCGACACATCTCGACAGACTTGTGTCGACACTCAAGACTGGTGTCGACACTAGGTCATTTTCAAAAAACTTGGAACAGATTTAGCAGCGCGCCTTTTCAACTTTTGCGGCATCTACTATAAATAGGGAAAGAAAGAAGGTGTCGTCTACGCTTACCTAAATTCCTGAGAGATTGATCCCTGTGTGTCGAGACCTAGAACTCCTTTAGTCGACACATCATCTTTCTTAATTTATCTTAATTCCAATGGCTGCCAAGAACGACGATAACATTTTTGAGGGATACGAGCTGGTTCACAATGGATTCCAATCAGCGGATGATAAAATCAAGGAGGTGGTAAACCTGATCAATGAAGCTGGCTTGGAGTATTTGCTTTCTGAACCAGCAAATATCTGAAAAAGAGAAGTGTCAAAATTTTTCTCCAATGCATCACTGGAATCAAATTCAACAAAGATTAAGTCCAATGTGAATGCAACAAAAGTGAAAATCACAACAAGAAGACTGGCCAAGGTATTCCACATACCTAGAATTAACCAAGAAGAAGACTTAGACTCAGCCAAAATCACAGATGCATTAGAATGGTGTGGATTGACTCTAACCACCAAGCTGGGAAGTACCTTATTCTGCAAAGGTATGAACAATCAAGGGAAATTCCTATCAGAAATAATAGGGAAGATGTTGTTGTGCAAAACATTAGCACATGACAGGATATCAACCATCATGTTTCAGTTAATGACTCGAGTAATATTCAAAGTCAAGAATGATTGGAGAAAAGTAGTCTTTGACAAAGTTATAGAACGCCTTAAGAAGCCCAATCTGGGCAGAATAATAAGCCTCTACTTGGTATAGGTCATTCCTAATTGTCTGAACTTGAAGACTAGAACAAAAATCAATCATATGTGTAGAATGGATATTAGGATTTTATCCAGATGAGATAGATTTCTTTCTAAAGAGACACCTGAAGTGGTAAAGATGTAAGAGAAAAAGAAGAATGTTGTAGTAGTGGAAGAAAATTCTTTCAGTAAATCTGATGGACAAGTGCGTTCAAGCTCAAATGAGCAAGATGTTCCAGCCCCAGAAATTTCTCCTAGACCCTCATCTGGAACTAGGAACAGATGCAGGGGGAGATAATACCAGAGAAGGAACACATTGAAGAAGAAAACCTCAATATGCTTCCAACTTTAGAGAGTGAAATTGCTGTCAAAACAGTGATGGATGTGGTCCATGAACTGAACAAAGAGGAAAGACCGAATGATGCTACTGCACAAGATCTGCAGATGACATATGAAGATACTGAAAATGCAGTCAATAAGGAGACTGAAGAAGGAACTTTATTGGATAAAACAGATGACATCCAGGGGGAGATAATTGTAACTTCTAAGAACCTAGCTCCAGATGTTGAAGTTCTAGAAGATGAAATTCACTTGGAGGGCATCATTACTGATAAAGAAGATGCAAGAGTTGAGGGGGAGTTGGACCAAGATACTGTCAAAGCCAAAGAGACACCAATAGTTGAAGAAGTAAGTTCTTCTGAATCTGAAGAAGGAGAAGCATCTCTACTGAAGAAAATGAAATTATCTGACATGAAAAAGAAGTGTATGAGCTATAAAAGGCTTATTCAGTCTGAAGCAACTCCAGCTCCTCCAGAGGACACAAGCTCACTACATGTGCAACTACAAATGATACTTGACCAACAAAGAACATAGTTTGAAAAGTACGTGGATGAAAGGAATAAGGAGATACAATTTCAACTAGCTCAGGATATAAAATCTATCAGATCTGAAGTAAATCTTCTTAAGACAGACATGACAGATTTCTTCCAGAGGGGAGCAAATGTTGTAGTTTATATAGCTAAACAACATTGAAGGATCAAGCGCATAACCAACTGTTCCAAAAGCCCGGACTGTTGGAAAGGGTGCTACTTAATTTCTTAAATAAGTAGAAGAGCGCCACGGGTCAAGTGAAGGAACGCCGGACCCAACAATCCCCCCCCCCCCGGCGTCTAGCACAACCCGTCGGCTCAGGGGTGGAGTTACCACATGGCTCAGAGGTGGGGTTACCACATGGCCCACACGGCTCAGAGGTGGGGTTACCACATGTCCACGATTTCACGGCTCAGAGGTGGGGTTACCACATGTCCACGGTTGCCTGACCCGCCGGACCCACACAGGTAGAAGGGAAAAATCAGGATTTAAATAGCGATCCCCCGGTCTTGAAACTGTGACCTGCTCTGATACCAATTGAAGGATCAAGCGCATAACCAACTATTCCAAAAGCCCAGACTGTTGGAAAGGGTGCTACTTAATTTCTTAAATAAGTAGAAGAGCACCACGGGTCAAGTGAAGGAACGCCGGACCCAACAATCAAGAAGCAAAGAATACTGAAGATGAAATGATTGTCAAACAAGGTTATGTCCTTGAAAATTAAAGAATCTTGGATGAAAACATGACTACCATGCATACAAAAACATTGGTGAGGCTAACTGAGCAAACTAATAGTTTAGAAAACAAAATAGCTGCTGCTACAAAACACTTTGAAACTCAGCTGACAACCCGTTCAGCCTCATTACTTAAAGATATCAAAGATTCTGACAAAGCTTTGGATAACAATTTGCTGAAAGTAAAAAACATTGTAACCTTGGGAATTAATTATATAGATGGACAAGTAAGGTTTAACAAAAATGATCTTAGAGATCATGTATAAAGAGAAGTCATAAAGGGGGAGAGGGTAATGATAAGGGCCAGTTCTGAACATGCTACCTGGATATATAACAATATCAAAGACACTTTAGGACATCCTCTCCTATGGTATGATGGTGACCAAACTGCTGAGTCTGGTTGTCAACCAACTATATTTGAATCTACTCATGTTGTCGGGCAAACTATGTACAATCCTTCAGTACAACTTCAGTTTGAGGACATTCAAGCTACTGTTCAAAACATGTACAGTGCTCCTCCCAAGTTTAAAATATTATATGTAAAGAAGTGGAGATGTTTGCATCTGCTATGCTTAAAGACAAAGAAGCTCAGTTATCAAAGAAAAGGTTTAGTGAACAAGCTAGAACTTGACCAGACTTTGAATAATGGAGCCCAACCTCCAAATCAATAATCCTCACTGCATGGAAAGCAGTTAATGCTAATGTTACAAATAGGGGAAAATGATACCAAGAGCAAGAATGTGCTAAATATTTAAAGCAACAAGAGGTTATCTAGAAATTCAGACATGATCTGAAAATAGAGAAGATTCCTGCTAATTTAGTTGAGCCCAGTAAATATTTCTCAAAGCCTTATCACTACTTTGAAAGACAAAGGCTCAAGGCAGAACAAATCTCAAAATCCAAAGTTGACAATGGGAAAAATATAGCAGATGACAAGGTGCCTGAAGTAAAAGCAATGATACAATCTGGAAAGGGCCTTGTCATCAAAGAACTAGAGGATCATTAGAATATATTTTCTAGACAATTTTGTACCTTTACTTTTAAATCAGTATAACAAATCAAACAAATGTAATTCTAAACAGATTCATAATGAAAATTTTGGTTACACTATGTTTTATATATGCGTTATCAATTGTATTATTTTATATATTATTCAGGACTGTTGAATCCATAACTCTGTCATCATATTTTGGTATCATGTTGTATATCATTTGTTGAAACCAGAAACTTGGTCTCTGTGGAGTTCGGGGTCCCTTGAAAGGGGTGACCTCACACCTACTACACTCAAGAGAACGTCACGGACCGAAGACTTGGGAAACTAGGAACAGACCCTCGGCTCTAGCGCGGAGGTCCCACCTCACACTCGGAAGGCTACCTGAGCTCTTCCCCTCCCTAGCCAATGCTTGAGCTAGGGTGCCTTGGAGGAGCCCTCTCTACTCTACCAAGGAGGAACTAAGGGAGGAGGAAGCCAAAAAAGCTTGAGCTAGGGTGCCTTGGAGGAGCCCTCTCTACTCTACCAAGGAGGAACTAAGGGAGGAGGAAGCCAAAAAAGATCCTCTCCAAAGGCACCCAAGGGGGTCTATTTATAGTTTTTCCAAGCCCTGGGGGGCAAAAATGACCATAATACCCCTACGGCCAAAAGGCCTCGGGCCAATAGAAAGCAGCCACGCCGGGGGGCAGAGAGGTAATCCCCCACCCCACCCCCCCCCCCCCCCCCCCCCCCCCCCGAGGGCAAGACGGTAAAAGCAAGGGGGCAAGGGCGAGAAGGCTGGGCAAGCTGGCGGCCTGCGAGCTGGGGCGGCCTGCGAGCTGGGCGGCCTGCGAGCTGGGGCGGCTGCGAGCTGGGCGGCCTACGGGCTGGGGCGGCCTGCGAGCTGGGCGGCCTACGGGCTGGGGCGGCCTGCGAGCTGGGGCGGCCTGCGAGCTGGGGCGGCCTGCGCGAGACGGGGCAAGGCGAGCTGCGACCTGGCGAGCTGGCCTACTTGGCGAGCTAGCCTCCTCGGCGAGACGGCAGCCTGGGCGAGGCGGCGGTCTGGCGAGACGGGGCAAGGCGAGCTGCGGCCTGGCGAGCTGGGGTGGCCTGCGAGCTGGGGCGGCCTGCGAGAGACGGGGCAAGGCGAGCTGCGGCCTGGCGAGCTGGGGTGGCCTGCGAGCTGGGGCGGCCTGCGAGAGACGGGGCAAGGCGAGCTGCGGCCTGGCGAGCTGGGGTGGCCTGCGAGCTGGGGCGGCCTGCGAGAGACGGGGCAAGGCGAGCTGCGGCCTGGCGAGCTGGCCTACTTGGCGAGCTAGCCTCCTCGGCGAGACGGCAGCCTGGGCGAGGCGGCGGTCTGGCGAGACGGGGCAAGGCGAGTTGCGGCCTGGCGAGCTGGCCTACGGCTTAGGCGGCCTGGGGCCGGGCTGAGGCGGCTTAGGAGGCCTGGGGCCGGGCTGAGGCGGCTTAGGCGGCCTGGGGCCGGGCTGAGGCGGCTTAGGCGGCCTGGGGCCGGGCTGAGGCGGCTTAGGCGGCCTGGGGCCGGGCTGAGGCGGCTTAGGCGGCCTGGGGCCGGGCTGAGGCGGCTTAGGCGGCCTGGGGCCGGCTTCTCCAGAGTGCCTTGGGGGGAGAAATATTTTCTCCCCCTACTAGTATGTTCCCAAGACCGAGCCAAAATTGGCCACCGAGAGTGCAAAATCTCCAAAAAGCTTAAAAACGTGCTTACCTTGTTTAGGGTCCATCCTTCGCGAATACGGGGTTGTACACAATCCCCGCTCTTTTCGAGGTTAGCACAAGCTCGGAAAGAAACGTCCAACCCCACGTATTCGCGGAGTGTAACTTCCCTGAGGGGTCAACCTGTCAAGCCAGCTAATGGGAGCCTGGGTGACGAGACGGCCTCGGGGTGCAAACACTTAGCCTCCCCGAGGGGTCAACCTGTCAAGCCAGCTAATGGGACCCTGGGTGACGAGACGGCCTCGGGGTGCAAACACTTACTCTCCCCGAGGGGTCAACCGGCCATGTCAGCTAGTGGGAGCCTGACAGCGGGACCACCTCGGAGCAAAGGTCTTGGGCTACCACGAGAGATCAACCTACCCAGCCAGCTAGTGGGAGCCTGGCGGCGGAATCGTCATCGGAGCAAAGGACTAAGGCTACTACGAGAGATCAACCTACCCAGCCAGCTAGTGGGAGCCTGGCTGAGGAGATCCTCTCGGGGGTGGGGCTTGATCTCCCCGAGGCACGTTTGACCCAACCAGCTAATGGGAGCCTGGCTGAGGAGATCCTCTCGGGGGTGGGAACTTGATCTCCCCGAGGCACATTCGACCCAACCAGCTAATGGGAGCCTGGCTGAGGAGATCCTCTCGGGGGTGGGAACTTGATCTCCCCGAGGCACATTCGACCCAACCAGCTAATGGGAGCTTGGCTGAGGAGATCCTCTCGGGGGTGGGGCTTGATCTCCCCGAGGCACGTTCGACCCAACCAGCTAATGGGAGCCTGGCTGAGGAGATCCTCTCGGGGGTGGGAACTTGATCTCCCCGAGGCACATTCGACCCAACCAGCTAATGGGAGCCTGGCTGAGGAGATCCTCTCGGGGGTGGGACTTGATCTCCCCGAGACACATTCGACCCAACCAGCTAATGGGAGCCTGGCTGAGGAGATCCTCTCGGGGGTGGGACTTGATCGCCCCGAGGCACATTCGACCCAACCAGCTAATGGGAGCCTGGCTGAGGAGATCCTCTCGGGGGTGGGAACTTGATCTCCCCGAGGCACATTCGAGCCAACCAGCTAATGGGAGCCTGGCTGAGGAGATCCTCTCGGGGGTGGGGCTTGATCTCCCCGAGGCACATTCGACCAAACCAGCTAATGGGAGCCTGGCTGAGGAGATCCTCTCAGGGGTGGGACTTGATCTCCCTGAGGCACATTCGACCCAACCAGCTAATGGGAGCCTGACTGAGAAGATCCTCTCGGGGGTGGGGCTTGATCTCCCCGAGGCACATTCGACCCAACAAGCTAATGGGAGCCTGGCTGAGGAGATCCTCTCGGGGGTGGGAACTTGATCTCCCCGAGGCACATTCGACCCAACCAGCTAATGGGAACCTGGCTGAGGAGATCCTCTCGGGGGTCGGGCTTGATCTCCCCGAGGCACATTCGACCCAACTAGCTAATGGGAGCCTGGCTGAGGAGATCCTCTCGGGGGTGGGGCTTGATCTCCCCGAGGCACATTCGACCCAACCAGCTAATGGGAGCCTGGCTGAGGAGATCCTCTCGGGGGTGGGGCTTGATCTCCCCGAGGCACATTCGACCCAACCATCTAATGGGAGCCTGGCTGAGGAGATCCTCTCGGGGGTGGGAACTTGATCTCCCCGAGGCGCATTTGACCCAACCAGCTAATGGGAGCCTGGCTGAGGAGATCCTCTCGGGGGTGGGACTTGATCTCCCCGAGGCACATTCGACCCAACCAGCTAATGGGAGCCTGGCTGAGGAGATCCTCTCGGGGGTGGGACTTGATCTCCCCGAGGCACATTCGACCCAACCAGCTAATGGGAGCCTGGCTGAGGAGATCCTCTCGGGGGTAGGACTTGATCTCCCCGAGGCACATTCGACCCAACCAGCTAATGGGATCCTGGCTGAAGAGATCCTCTCGGGGGTGGGGCTTGATCTCCCCGAGGCACATTCGACCCAACCAGCTAATGGGAGCCTGACTGAGGAGATCCTCTCGGGGGTGGGAAACCAGGTGTGCTACTTAAATTCTACCAAATCCAACATCCTCAAAAGGGGAAAGTATTGGGTTACATGATCCCCCCGACTCAGCTGGTCGGGGGCTGGACTCTAACATAAGAAACATACATGACTCAGCCGAGACGTGGTTTCCTCAGGGGGTCTGGGCATGATCGCCGCCATCCTTCCCCTCGGAGATTTCCATCCTGCTCAAGCTCTCCATGATCCTCTCCATCTCCTCCGCCCTCGCCAACCAAGAGATGGTGTTGACGGCCATGACGTAGCACTGTCTCGCCATCCTGGAGTCTCCCTTGACTCTGACCTGGATCCCTCCTGAGCTGAACTTGAGGCATTGGTGGAAGGAAGATGGCACGCAATGGAAGGCGCTGATGAGGGGCCTTCCGAAGATAGCGTTGTAGCTGCTTGGAGCGTCAACAATGACAAACCTGCAGTTCCTTGAGATTCCCCCTAACTTCACCTGGAGTCCGACTCCACCCTCCACTTCCTTCCTCTCCCCTGAAAATCCAAACAGGGGTCCGTCCGAGGCCAACACCCTCCTTGGCTCTACCTTCATCTCGTCAAACGCCTTTTTGAAAACGACGTTGACGGAGCTTCCGTTGTCAACCAAGATTCGGGAGACGGTGTAGCCCTCGATGGCAGTCTGGATGACAAGCGCATCGTAAAAAGGGTCCTCATGATCCGGCAAGTCCTTTACCGAGAAGGTGATATTCTCCTCCTGGGGCGGGGTTTGGGAGGTTGAGGCGACGCTCCTTCGGTACATGACATGGAGGCTTGCCTTCCGAGTGGCCTCAACCCCCACTCCACCGTGGATCACTCCTATACCACCTCGGGTTCCCACGTCGACCCGGTCCTCGCATATGTCATCCCCCCTTCTCTGGGTAGAACCTCTTCAACCCGCACTGGCGGCTGTGGGTGGGCAGGGCCTCTTGCCCCCCTCACTTCCAGAAACTCGGGGCAGGTAGCCGTGGCGTGCCCCTCCACCTGGTGGAAGTCACAGTATGGTAGCGCTCCTCCCCTCCTTCGGCGGGCTGGGTGTTCTCTCTTATTTCCTCTTCTCCCTCCACCTATCGCCAAGGCCTGCTGCGGAGGGGGTAAGAGCTGCCTTGGGGCTTGCCTCTAGAAGTTATATCTCACTTGGCCCCCCTGGAAATTCCCTGCTCCGTGGATGAGGGCTCTTCCTGGGCCTTGGGCGGGTCCTTCCTGCTGCCTCCAGCCTGGCTCAGGACCCTCCTGAGCCCTCCGCTCCTCTCTCCTTCTTCCTTCCTGATGCCTTGAGACACCCTGCTCCTTTGACTCCACCTCCGTCAACTTTTCCAACCTCTTGACAAATGCCGGGTTGGCTGCCTCCATGGCAATCTCCTCTGCCGCCCTTTCCATCAGCTCCTCGAAGGAAAGGGGGGCCTTCCGGGTCAAGCTCATCTTGAAGAAGCCCTCCTTCAGCCCAACGGTGAATGCCATCTGGAGAGCATACCCTGGCATCTCCTGGATCTCCAAGATCTCCTCTTGGAACCAGTCTACGTAGCGGGCCAGCGACTCCTCGGCCCCCTGCCTTATCAAGAAGATGGACTCAGGACTCCTCTTCCGCTTCTTGGAGGTGGAGAAGCGGAGCTGGAAGCTTCGGCTCAAGTCCTCGAACCCATAGATCGACCTCGGAGGGAGTTGATGGAACCAGTCCCTTGCCTTATCCTTCAGCGTGATCGCAAAGAGGCGACACTTGAAGGCATCCGTCATCGGCCTGATGGAGACGGCATCCTCAAACCACTGCAGGTGCTGGATGGGATCATCCTTCCCGGAATAGTAAGCCATGTCTGGCTCTTTGAACCCCTCGGGAACGGGAGCTGAGATGATCAGCTCGCTGAAGGGTGACCCCCTAAGGGGTGGCATCGCCACCTCCACTCGCGCAACCTGCTCGCCTGGGAGGTTGGCACTCGCCGGGCTAGAGAACAGCTCCCGGTCGGTGAGGTCTCGCTCGATCCCATCTCCCATCCTCTCCTTCCCGGGCCTTCTTCCTGGTGCACTTCCTTCTCCCCCTCCTGGGGTCATCTCGCCTAGACCCCTGGGAGTCGACTCATCGAGGGGGGGAGCTAGCTCCTGGGGGGTCGGGGTAGAGCTGCCACCCTGAGGAGCAATGCTTCGCAGCATCTTCATGATACCCTGGATGGAGGCCATGAACTCTTGCCTCCCCACAAAGGGTCCCGAGCTAGGGAGCTCGCCGAGATCATCACTACCTCCCTCACCTCCAGGCATGACTCTCTCCCGAGATCTTCTGTGCTGGTCACTCTCCACGCTCACCGCACCAAAATGTTGAAACCAGAAACTTGGTCTCTGTGGAGTTCGGGGTCCCTTGAAAGGGGTGACCTCACACCTACTACACTCAAGAGAACGTCACGGACCGAAGACTTGGGAAACTAAGAACAGACCCTCGGCTCTAGCGCGGAGGTCCCACCTCATACCTGGAAGGCTACCTGAGCTCTTCCCCTCCCTAGCCAATGTTTGAGCTAGGGTGCCTTGGAGGAGCCCTCTCTACTCTACCAAGGAGGAACTAAGGGAGGAGGAAGCCAAAAAAGATCCTCTCCAAAGGCACCCAAGGGGGTCTATTTATAGTTTTTCCAAGCCCTGGGGGGCAAAAATGACCATAATACCCCTACGGCCAAAAGGCCTCGGGCCAATAGAAAGCAGCCACGCCGGGGGGCAGAGAGGTAATCCCCCCCCCCCCCCCCCCCCCCCCCCCCCCAGGGCAAGACGGTAAAAGCAAGGGGGCAAGGGCGAGAAGGCTGGGCAAGCTGGCGGCCTGCGAGCTGGGGCGGCTGCGAGCTGGGCGGCCTACGGGCTGGGGCGGCCTGCGAGCTGGGCGGCCTACGGGCTGGGGCGGCCTGCGAGCTGGGGCAGCCTGCGCGAGACGGGGCAAGGCGAGCTGCGGCCTGGCGAGCTGGCCTACTTGGCGAGCTGGCCTACTTGGCGAGCTAGCCTCCTCGGCGAGACGGCAGCCTGGGCGAGGCGGCGGTCTGGCGAGACGGGGCAAGGCGAGCTGCGGCCTGGCGAGCTGGGGTGGCCTGCGAGCTAGGGCGGCCTGCGAGAGACGGGGCAAGGCGAGCTGCGGCCTGGCGAGCTGGGGTGGCCTGCGAGCTGGGGCGGCCTGCGAGAGACGGCGCAAGGCGAGCTGCGGCCTGGCGAGCTGGCCTACTTGGCGAGCTAGCCTCCTCGGCGAGACGGCAGCCTGGGCGAGGCGGCGGTCTGGCGAGACGGGGCAAGGCGAGCTGCGGCCTAGCGAGCTGGCCTACGGCTTAGGCGGCCTGGGGCCGGGCTGAGGCGGCTTAGGCGGCCTGGGGCCGGGCTGAGGTGGCTTAGGCGGCCTGGGGCCGGGCTTAGGCGGCTTAGGCGGCCTGGGGCTGGCTTCTCCAGAGTGCCTTGGGGGGAGAAATATTTTCTCCCCTACTAGTATGTTCCCAAGCCCGAGCCAAAATTGGCCACCGAGAGTGCAAAATCTCCAAAAAGCTTAAAAACGCGCTTACCTTGTTTAGGGTCCATCCTTCGCGAATACGGTGTTGTACATCATTGATTTGAGGTTATGACTTCTCCAAATAGTGGGAGATTGTTATGTACATTGGTCACACTGTACTTGATTTGAATAAGCCCTTTCAACTCAATAATATACACATATTTGTATTTGATGGATATTTCAGTTTATGTTTACAGGTTGTCTATTACATATTGATTGGACAGGTGGACACAATAAGCTAACTTGTTTTTGAAGATAAATTGTCAAAGTTCAAAAGTGTCGACATACTTCACCTGTGTCGACACCTTTGCGGTAGCTGTGTCGAGACAAGTCAGCACAGTCTACATTAAACAACTTGCAGTGTAGAAAATTGACTAAGTATAAAAGTGTCGACACACTTCAACTGTGTTGACACCTTTAAAGAAGATGTATCGAGATAAGTCAGTTTACTCGACACATAGAAGATTCAAGACAGTTGTGTCGAGACAAGTTAGTTGTCTCGACACCTTGAAGACAAAGTCAGCATACTTGACACTGAAAAGCTTAAAGCAGTTGTGTCGAGACAATACAATTGTCTCGGCACAAAGAAAACATGAAATTACTAAGTAACATTTTGTCGAGACAAATTAATTGTCTCGACACAATGAAGAATTAAAGATAGACTTTCCAATATCTGGCAGACATGTGTGTCAAGATAGTTGGGTTGTCTCGACACAAGGCAGAACTAAAGATGTCGACACAAACAATGCTTGTGTCAAGACAAGTCAACTGTCTCGATACTCTCAAGTTTCAGATGAAAATTCTTTCAAGAAAAATTATGTCGAGACTGCTAAGATGTCTCGACACAAGTGTCGAGACACTTTGTACATCTTGACACTTATATTTCAAAAAATGTGCTGAGTCAACCCAGAAGTGCCAAGATGGGTCAGAACTATCACATCAGCTACATGGATAAGATATTTCAACTGAAACGGTCTGAAGGAGAATTTGAAGTATGATGTCAGATGCTGATGTCATCATTCAGTAACTACCCATCCATGAAGGCTATAAATAGAGGGGTAGTCTACACCAACAAAAAATAATAGATCAAGGCAATAGAAAATTCTCATTCATATTCCAATCCCGAGGAGGAGGAAGAAGATGAAAGTCTTCAAGAAAATCTCCAGATCCTTTATATAAATCGATCTGAAGATCAAGGTGGATCTAATCTATAATTTCTTCAAGGTTATTAATCCGATCAACATCAAGAAGATATCAGATCCATAAAAGCAACTTTTCAGCCAGCCAATTTATCAAGAAGACATTCATTGCTGCTGATTTAAAGAATCTGTGCTAACAAATATAACAGATTACAGATTTTTTGTTTTCTGTGAAGTAATTTTTCATTTTTTACTTCTAAATTTTGTAAGATCTCCTTAAGATATTAGTGGATAGGAGATCTTATCTCTGAGTTGTAGACCTATTTTATAAAGCCTGAGGTAGGGTTCTTGAGGGACCTGAGGTAGGTGGTTTTGTGTAAATCACTGAGTTGTAGGTCTATTTTATAAAGGCTGTGATAGAGTTCTTGAGGGACCTGAGGTAGGAGATTGGGAGAATCTCTGAGGTAGGACCTATTGGTCTGAGTGTATGTTTCTTAACAGAAACTGAGTCTGTAAGATCTTTAGATCTGAGTTAAAGATGAGGAGCTATAACTTTATCTAGCACATTGTTAGTGAGGAAGAAGGGGGAAGTTGATGTACCCAAGAAAGCGGAACCACTATAAATTCTGTGTGCTGTGTGATGTGGATTAATTTTGCTTATGATGTATTTTGAATTCTCTAATTGCTAAATTTGTTAAGTGATAAAGATTTGCTAAAGTATTTTTAAAAAGTCACCTATTCACCCCACTCTAGATGATTATCTACTTATAGGATTATTTTTCACATTGCACAAATCACCCAATCCGATGTCGGATTTACGACGAACATAGGAGTAGATTGTTAGTTTTTTTTAATATATATCTGCACTTATTGAGACCAACTCAGAGCGTGTTATTAGGTTCGTATCACTTTAGGGCTAGGTTCTACATTGATGATATTATATAAACCATATTCCAAACTTGATAGGACATATGAACTATTTTGAGCTGAGTCAATCCCTCTACAACTTTCACACTCAACGACAAATCAAACAGATAATGAATAAATAAGGAACCACAAGCAATTAGCACTCGACGAACAAAGAAAATAAATAGAGATTGAACTAGCAGTGGCGAATGCCAGATTTACCCAGAACGATAAATGCCACATGTTGAGAGCAATAATATTCCACAAAAAATTCTATTACAAGCTATTACAAGTCATAAAAAGACACAGAAAACTGGACGAACTCGATGACCCAGAACTTGTAACTGCACCTACTACATGGCAGATTCTTGCTCAAGTTCCCTATCCCCTCTAAGCACCTCTTTTGACGACCCAGGGCCGGCCCATTGTGGATCACACTGGATCACTGTGGCCTGACCTGACATCATTTGATCAAGTTCAATAATTATGGAATGAAGATTTTCTAACATTCTCCACACTTTCTATGGTTGATTTCACATTACTAATACGAGTGACAGGCACGGAGCTAAGCCCCTTCGGCCAAATGCGATAGTATCTCAACTACGATAGTGCACAAGGGGCTCCCGTTCCCCTTATGTCATTATCTCGGTCACAACATTGTCCCGACGCGACGGCGCTCCCATCGCTCGCAAATTCATAAGTGTTATACTTCACTCATTGCTCATTTTTTGAGAAGTGAAGCGTCACTATGAAATCAGATTACCATCCATTTTGTTTTCTTTAACTTTTTGTTCCGCCCCTTCTGCCAAATGCGACAGGATCTCAACTGCGCTAGTCCACCGGGGGGGGCTCCCATTTCCCGTACATCATTATCTTGATCATGACATTGTCCCAATGCGATGACGCTTCCTCGCAAATCCTTAAATGCTATACTTTCTTATTGCTCATTTTTTTTTGGGACTTGAAGTGTCACTCTGAGATCAGATTAACATCCATTTTTTTACTCTTTGGAAGGCAATAATTTGGAGTATTAAAAGCAGCAACTTGCGTCCCTAAGCTCACTCCCGTGGAACTATATAACATCCCTCAAAGCTCACCGGATACGGAGCCAAACTTCTCTCTTCTTCTTCTTCTTCTTCTTCTTCTTCTCCTCCTCCTTCTTCTTCTTCTTCTCTTTCTCCGTCCGATCAACCTCCTCCCCAAAGCAACATATTATGAGCGCCGCCGCTTCATCTCCGACATCCAAAGCCACCCTCCGCCAAGTCTACGACAGAGGATAGACCCTTAAATTTTTAATCCTGCATGCCTCACCTACTTCTCCGTTACTAATGGAGAGATCTCGAAGCGTAATAAGTGTTAAAACCATATCCCCGAAAGGCCTCCTATCCAAGACGCTGCAGCGTTGCCGGTCGCTTGCTTGGATTTCCGGCCGCCGTGATGCCAACTGTCCGGTCGGCTGGATTTCGGTTCGGGTCGGGCCGGAGAAGGAGAAGTTCCTGGTTCGGGCCGAGTGGATGAACCACCACCTCTTCAGGCGTCTTCTCGATGAGGCGGAGACGGAGTACGGATACGCGGCGGACGGGCCGCTGGAGTTTCCGTGCAGCGTCCAGCTGTTCCACATGGTTCTTTGGGAGATGGAGCAGGACGCGGCTGATGCCGCCGTGGCAGCGTTTCCGGCCGTGTGTGGCTGCGTGTCGCCTGGCACGCCCGGTTCAAGGCGAGGGCGGTCGACGGGATACCGCCTGCTGAGCCCATCTCGGGTCGCCGCTGTTAGTCCGTTCTAAGCCGGGAACTAACCTGTTCCCGGCAGTGATCTCGCCTCCAAAATCGGACGGACCTCCACTTGCGGCTTATCTAGCCAGCGGGTTCCGCGAGTACAGTTTACTTCTTTTTCGCCTTCCGATTTCAAAGGCGTGATCATAACCGTGAACTGGATCCCGATTACTAACCGGTTTGGAAGGCCTGAAGGAATGTCAATGAGAATAAGGGTTGGCAGTTTGCTCCGAGTGCAGGCCAATGCATTAGGTGTTGTTATTATAATTAATTAATAGTTTTAAGCAATTATTATCAGCACTTCAGCTATGACTATCAGTAAATCAAACTGATATCCGCAATGCAAAATTCGACTTTTTTAAAAAAAAATAGTCTCTACTTAAATCAAATTTTATTTTATTTTAAAACATGGACGACCGATGAAGAAGATCCGTCGGAGATAAGAGAGCCTTTTTATAATATAAACGAATGCCTTGAAATATATATCGATGACACGAAAAACTGACACAATCATGGCGTTGCAGAGAAGATGAAACAAAAACTTCATAGAAGTGGCGCACTTTTGAGTTGACAACAAACTCAAAATTTCACGTTGTTTAAATTCTCGGCACGATGGAAAAGTTTCTCGCAAGTTTGCAGAATTTTTAGTGACTCTCTCCAGCTACGTAGCACGGCTTGATTGAGAAATGCATCGAATTATGAGAGCATGCTCCGGTGTTTATGCCTTTGAATTGCCGGGAAGATCTGAAATGTGAAGAATGAAAGAAATTGTGCTTTGAGATTATCTAAATGAGGAAAAAAAATAATGCCTAATTTTGAGTGTAAATAGCCCAAATTAAAATGAGGATAACAATCACCTATTTTTATGATTATGACTATTTCAAACGGTGGTGAGATTGTGAGCATAGGGATTATAATTGTGGTTTAATCACTTAATGTTCAAACTTCGTTTATATTTTTTTTTATTTAAATCCTTTGTCTTCATGCTAATCATAATCAAATTTTATGATGTTGACATTTTTGCCTAAATTTGGCCACTTGAAACTTGAAAGTTGAATCTGGAGGCAGAAGCATTAAATTATAATACATCCCCATTGGGCCACTTGGTTTACTTCGTTTGGAAATCTCTAATATGGATTAGAGTCCGTTATTTATGTATTGGAATTGGAATTGGAATTTACTTGACAATTTCAATTCCACGGCTCGGCAGTCATAAAATTATGTCGGAATTGAAATTTGTTGTGGTTCGCGACAGTGCTTCTGATAGACCAGACTAACTAGACCGTTTTAGCCCTCAGAGCGGTCGGTGACGCAAACAGTCGCAGAATTAGATCACAGACGAGACAAGTCTTTTTTACGTGATAAACCCTCTGAATAAGGTGAAAAACTATGGTACGGACTGCGCCGATAGGAACTTCACTAGATCGTTTTAGGATACAATGTTTCTCTGGTAGAACCGAGGGCGACAGGACGCGTCTCATTACAACTTGAGGAAGAAAGAGAAAGTGACAATGTTAGACGTGCGGGAGAATGCTCGCGCGCTTCTGGATGATCACCGACAGACTGTTGGACTGGTATGACTGGTATTTTGCAGATGGTGTGCTCTGGATGCTGATGGCTGCAGACGATAAGCAGACAATTTCCTACAAGCACAGAATTGCGTGGAGGGGATCACGAGCGGTCTTTGACTTCTCGGCGAGCTGTTGGGTATTGTATACACAATAACCCTGATTCGAAGAACTGTCCCTTGAAGTAAGCTGAATTGAGATTGTATTTGATAGCGTGTTTTTAGTTATGTGCTCGCAGGACTTTATTGTTAAGTACAACCCAATGTCAAGTTGCAGTACGTCATGAAACACAGAACTATACCATGTAATCCATCATTGTGTAGGCCAATGTGTTGACCCAAGTGTAATCTCTCTATTGGAGTGTACTTCTATTTCAAGTGCATTAGAAGATTCAAAAAGGATGTGTTGCTGTATTCAAAAAGGACAGAATTTTCTCTAAGAAAAATTCGTCGAGTATCGTAGAGTAGACTCGTCAAATTCGTTGAGGTTATCTGTTGATACTCATCAAATTCATCGGGTATACCTACTGAGACCCGTCGAATTCGTAGGAATTAACCCTGCGAATCTTTCCTGTTTCCTTGAGAATCGGCCAAGTAAAATTTGTCGTATATCACCAAACTTACTCGTCGAATTCGGTGAAGTTATCTTTCGATACTCGTCGAATTCGTCAGGTACGATGGTCGATATTCGTTGAATTCGCCGAGTCTCTCTAAGAATGCCCTGAGCTCTCAAATCGATCTGTCTGGATTTGTCTAAGTCCTTTTTGTCGTATTTCAGAGTAGTTCAACGAGTATACCTTTATATACTCGACGATACTCGACGAAAATGACTTAGGGTTTATTTTTGATTTTACGTTTAGCTCATCCCGGCTGCCATGTATAGTAACTCGCGTTTTCTCGATATGGAAGGAATTTCTTGTCATTAAAGAAGAGAAGTTCTCATAAATACCTAGGGTGATTTTCTTTCAACCCTAATCATGCTTTTATATTTTCAAATCGAGAAATTTCAGAAAACTCCTGTCGGCATACGCGATACCGTTCTTCACGATTCTCTTGGCCGATGACTTGACGCACGATTCGTTTCTTCAATAAGAGTGTCGACTAGATCTCTGATCTCTAAAAGTCTAAGTAATCCTCAGATCTAGTTGATCCCGATTGTTCAGATCAAGACTTCAAGGATTTCAAGTTCTCTTTTTCCTCAAGGTTTTCAAGTTCTCCTTTTCAGAGGAAAGGAAGACTGAAGATTTTAGATCTAAAGAAGATTATTCTTAATCTATTGTTGTATAACTCTTTTTATACTATTGCAGGAGGTGTTGCCTCCAAATTGTAGATCCTTGTTTATAGGATCGAGTTTGTAGGAGAGGTTGTTCTCCGAGTGGTAGGCGAGTTGTCTCCGAATTTGTAGGAGTTGAGGATCCGAGTTATAAGATTGTTTTCAATATGAGATAAATGTGAAGTAGCCAAATCTAGCCCTTCGTGGTAGATAGGCGAGGCAGGATAGTGGACGTACCCAACTCGGGGAACCACTATATATTCTCTGTATTTCTATGTGCTAGACTCACCTATTCACCCCCTCTAGGTGATTTTGGTTGACAACTAGACACTTTCAATTGGTATCAGAGACAAGTAGTTCGTCATAAGGTTAACACCTTGAACAAGATATCTGTCTAGTTGTGAAGAGATACCACTGAGTAGAGATGGACAGAAGCAAGGATATGTCTTCGATGAAGTTGTCAATGTGTACTAAGGAGAACTTCCCCATGTGGAAGGAGAGAGTTAGATTTTACATGGAAGCTGCTGATCCCTGCATTTTTCAGATTGTTGAAGTAGGCCCTCATATTCATACTCAAGCCTTTGCCATGAATCCTAACATCCAAGTTCCCAAGAAAATGATGGAATTGAACGAGGATGAAATTGCTCTAGTCTCCCTGGATAAGAAGGCAAAGAATATCATAATCAGTACAGTGGACGACTCGATGCTGCAAAATCTATTTCACTGCAAATATACCAATGATATGCGAGACTGTCTCGCAGTCCTCATGGAAGGAACTGAAGAAGTTAGAGATGACTGAAGATCTCTACTAAATCAAGAGTACGAGGCATTCAAGCAAGGCTCTAACGATACAATTGCAGACAGCTTTGAAAAGTTCTTCAAGATCATCAACGACCTCAGAAACTATGGTCGTACATTCACTACTGGTAAGCTCAACGATAAATTCCTAATATCCCTGACAAAAGACTGGGACACTAAGGTGGTGGCCATTAGGGAATTTGGAAAGTTGACCGAGATTGATCCTTTAAACCTATTCGGCAAGCTCTTTTCCTATGAACTACAAATGAAGACAAGGAAGAAAGAGGAGAAACATAGCAAGACTTCAAGCAAAAAGAAGTCTGTAGCACTGAAGGGCGAAGGGTCAAAGAAACTTAAAGTTGTGTCACTTGTAAGGACACAAGCTTTTGAAGTTCAAGAGGACTCTGAGATGAGCACCTTAAGCTCAGAAATGTCTGATGGAGAGTTCTGTCTGCTCTCCAAGCAATTCAAGAGGATGCTCAACAAAAGGAGGCAAATGAAAAATCAATCCTCCTCCGACTTCAGAAGGTCACATTAGGATAGTGATCGGTCAAAGAAATCTTCAACGACGGGTATAAGTCAAAACCGAACAAACATATTTCTACTGACATTGTGTGCTACTGTTGCAATAAGCCAGGGCACATGATTGCCGACTGCCCCTACAAGAAGAAAGAGAGAAGGAAAGAAGATAAAAAATCCTTCCAAAGTAAGGAAAATGAGGAAAAGAGATTCATAGCAAAGAAGCCAAAAACCCTCAGCTATAGTGCCTCAAGTGAGTCAAGTTCTGATGAAGAAGCCTATTTTGGGCTAATGACACACACCGATGAGAATGAAGGAGAATCTGAGTACAATGGGAAGGTAAACTCTCACACTCTTCTCTCTGAACCAGATATTGCCTCAGAAGGCCATGAAGGCTACTCCTCTGAAGCGGATGATTTTGATTTAATGACTCAGTATCAAGTTTTATTGAAGGCCTTTGACAAATGCCAAAAGCTAGTCAAAGCGCAATCAAAAGAGATTGTTTCCCTCAAGGAAGTGGAATTAAATCTGAGGGAGGAAATTGAAAAATTGACTCCTCTCAGAGACGAAGTCCAATCCTTGAAGGAGGAATTAAAGGACTCTACTGAGCTATTAACTAAGAAGGAGAGATTCCTTAATGAATTAGAAGAGAAGTTAGCGGTTGAAAGGAAGCTGGTAGAAAGCTTCTTGAAGCCAAAGACTGTGCTTCCCCTTATTGATGGATTCTCAGTTTCAAAGAATTTGAATCGTCCTATACTCACTATGTCAGATCAACATAAATGGAACCTATTAAAAGGAGCAAAGGATGGACCCTACTTAGGGATTTCATAGAAAGTGTGTTCAAGGCACCTTATTAAGAAATCACCCGTAACAGTTATGGTCCATACGCTCATGGACCAAGTGGTAAGAAAGCTCCAAAAGCCAAAACTGTTGTTCCCAAGGCTAAGGAGACAGTGAAACCTTATGTTTACTGCAATCATAAGGCTTCCAACTACAAGTCTGTAGTACCTTCTAGAACACCCATTCAGAAGATGAAGCAGGAATATAAGAGAAGGTGCAACAAATTTGACTGTTGGTATTGCGACAAAATTGGTCACTTTGTCGTAGATTGTTTGTTTCATCCAGTGAAAATTGAAACTCCAAGAGTTAACATTGTGAGACCGTCCACTAGAAATATTAATGTTCTTAGTGGTGTTAAGTTAAAAAGGAACCAAGGACCCAAATCAGTTTGGGTTCCTAAGGGAAAATGATTCATAAATGCAGGTATGTCTAAAGGCCAACAAAATCTTAATATGGTATTCAGATAGTGGATGCTCTTGGCACATGATCGGGACAAGAAGCCTACTTCGAGAATATACCCCAGTTGAGGACGGCCGAAAAGTCATTTTTGGAGGGTCTGACCGTGGTACCATTAAAGGCTACGGTATGATAACCAATGGTATAGTCTCCTTCACAGACGTGGCATATGTTAAAGGATTACAACATAATCTCATAAGCATAAGCTAATTATGTGATAAAGGCTATATCGTTGAATTCTACAAGGACAAGTGTCTGATAAAATCGTTTGCCAATTTAGAGATAGTCTTAACAGACACTCGGAGTAGGAATATTTTCTGTTTAAATTTTCTTTATTTAGACACTTCTACAACAGTGTGCTTTTTAGCAAAAGATAGTGTATCTCTCTATGACCAATGACATAAGATATTAACACACATTAATTTCAAAACTATAAGTATGTTATTTTCTCACAACTTAATACATGATGCTCCCAGCATTAAGTGCCTTAAAGAGAGTGCATGTCATGCATGCCGAATGAGTAAGCAGACAAGGGCTACCTTCAAGGGTATTGCTAAAAAAGATTCTTCTAGATGTCTATATTTACTTCATAAGACTTCTTTAGTCATATGTCGGTTCACAGTTTAGGAGGTAGAGTCTATAAGTTGGTTATTGTTGATGACTACTCTCGTTTTACTTGGGTGTTCTTTCAAAAACACAAGTTAAACACCTTCGAGGCTCTCACTAATTTTGTTTGACAAATTTAGAATGAATTAAACTGTTCAGTGGTCAAAATCAAAAGTGATCATGGAATAGAATTTGAATCTGTGGCCATGACATAATTCTATGGAAGTCAAGGTATCTTTCATGAGTTTTCCACTCCACATATTCCACAATAAAATGGGATTGCCGAGAGAAGGAATATAACCCTCATTGAAGCATGTACAACTATGTTGAATGACGCTTCACGGCCAGAGTACTTCTGGGCCGAAGCAGTCAACACAACTTGTCACGTACAAAATAGAGCATTAATCAACAAAAGTCTTCGTAAGACTCTCTATGAACTATTGAAGAGCAGAAAATCGACTGTGTGCTACTTTAGGATCTTTGGCAAAAAAATGCTTCATACTTAACAATAGGAATTATTATCATACAAAGTTTAGTGAAAAATTTTTTGAAGGTATTTTCGTATGTTACAGTGGCTATAATAAGGCTTATAGAATTTTTAACAAGAAAACACTGGTTGTAGAAGAATCTATAAATATTGTATTTGATGAGACAAACATGCTTCATTGCAGCTCGTCTAGTGTTTTTAGCGAAGATGCAAGTACAAGGATAAAGGAACTAAGCTTGGAAGAAGCGATCAAGAAAGATGCTTCAAGCTCAGTCAAATTCATCAATCTAAGTGTGGTGGAAGAAAAACTACTAAATGAAGAACTCCATCAACCTACAAGAGATGCAACAGATGTGGCAGAACCTGCTGTTGGGTTAAAAAGGAATCTAGTATTCAGACACCTAAGGGATCACCCAGTTGATCTGATCATTAGAGAGTCAAACGATGACATAAGAACCAGAAGAGGTACAACTAACAATGTTTTGCATCTTAGCTTCCTTTCTCAAGTTGAGCCAAATAAATTTGAAGAAGTAAAAAAGGATGTGTCTTAGATTATGACTATGCAAGAGGAGCTCAATCAATTTGAAAGATGTAAGGTTTGAGAGATGGTGCCACGGCCTAAAGGATAGAACATAATCAGAACAAAATGTATATTCAGAAACAAGCTGGACGAGAATAGAGTAATTATAAAGAATAAAGCTAGGCTTGTAGCTCAAGGTTACATACAAGAGGAAGTAATTGACTTCGATCGAACCTTTGCTCTTGTGGCCAGATTTGAAGCAATCAGGTTATTCCTTGCTTATGCTGCTCACAAAGGTTTCAAAGTCTATCAAATGGACGTGAAATCAGCTTTCCTCAATGGTAATTTGGAAGAGTAAGTATACGTAGCACAACCCCCAGGTTTTTTCGACTCAACTTTTCCTGATTATGTGTATTTTTTTTAATAAAGCTCTATATGGTTTAAAATAAGCTCCCTGAGCTTGGTATGAGATGCTGTCTAGCTTTCTTCTTGAGAACAAGTTCACAAGAGGAAAGATAGATAAGACATTATTTCTTAGGGAAGTTGAAGACAAGATTTCGTTGGTGCAAATTTATGTCGACAACATTATCTTTGGCTTTACAAATTATCACCTTTGCAAGAGGTTTTCTAAACTTATGCAAGGGAAGTTTGAAATGAGCAGTATGAGAGAGCTGAAATATTTCTTAGTACTTCAGGTGAAACAATCTGAAGAGGGAATTTTCATCTATTAGACGAATTTCACCAAAGAGTTACTTAAGAAATTAAGAATGGAGAACACAACCTCGATGAGGACTCCAATGGGCTCAACTATGTCTCTAGACAAGGATGAAAAAGGGAAACCTTTTGATGAAACCAAGTACAGAAGCATAATTGGGTCCTTACTCTATCTTACTGCCAGTAGACTTGACAAAATATTTTTAACATGTGTGTGCGCTAGATTTCAGGTGAACTCTAAGGAATCTCATTACACCGCTGCAAAGAGGATCTTGAGATACCTTAAGGGTATACCAAATCTTGGCTTATTGTACCCAAGAAGTAATAACATCGAGCTAATTGGGGTTTTAGACACTAATTTTATAGGTAGCAGGGATTATAGGAAAAGCACTTCCAGGACTTGCCAATTCCTCGGAAGAAGGCCTATTTCATGGAGCAGCAAGAAGCAAAATTGTGTGGCAATCTCTACTGTCGAGTCAGAGTACATCTCTACTGGCAGTTGTTGCGCACAGCTTCTCTGGATCAGGAATCAACTTGAAGAATATAATTTGTAATTGAAGGAGATTCTAATGTTTTGTGACTCCTCCAGTGCGATTGAGATTGACAATAATCTAGTCTCTGATAGCCGAACGAAGCACATTGAGATCAGATATCATTTCATCCGGGAGCATGTGGAGAACGAGGACATTAATCTCAGCTATGTCCTGACAGATAAGCAAGTCACAAAAATATTCACTAAGCCACTAGACGAGGCCAAGTTCTCATTCTTCAAAATGGAACTGGGCATGCTCAACAAGGAATCATGAAAATGGCTAAGGAGTCAGAAATCTCTCTGTGAATTTCATCTCAGAGAAGTCAAAATTTTCCAAGGAAAAGTCATCGATAATCTTTTGTGGAAACTCACTGATTCATCGTAACAACACTTATTCATTTGATGAAACTCAGCGATTTCCGGCGAATTTTACTTGGCTTCCGTGGGATTTCGATGAATTAGACTACAGGACAAATTTTTTTGTATTGGATCCGAAAAGTCACTCGGTATATGATACACATATATTTCTCTCTTCTTGAAACATTAGGTATACATATTTATATAGTGCTTTCAGGGCAAATAAGTTCACTTCGTCAAAGAGAACATCCACATCCCGTCGATTCTTCCTTTGTCTTTTCAGATTTCGTGATAGCAAGATTAGTCGTCTCTTCCGTTTGAACGACCTCTCATTTTATGATCTTCTTCATGGCTCCCAGAGGCACTAGAAGCTTGCTCGTAGGGGGAGAGCTCGTCCGCTCAGGGTTTGTCCCGACCATAGACGATTTCTTCATTGTCTTGGAATTCTTTCACAATGCCAAGCTCCGACGTGAAGACACTCTAATCAAAAGCAAAGTCAGAAATGTCTCAGTTAAAGTGAAGGCTTCCCTCCTCACCAGGTATGTAACGCCCCGAAAATTATATTTGAGTTGGTCGCGTAAAAAGGGATTTTTGGTGCCTGTATAGGGGTACACGGCCTAGGACACGGGCGTGTCCAAGGACGTGTCTGGCTGGTGATTTTTGGCCGTTTTCATCCCGAGAAGGACACAACTAGTTACACGGCTAAATGACACGGGCATGTCACTTGACACGGGCGTGTGCCTACCCGTGTCAGTACCCGTGTTCAGTTGGGTCGTGTCTATTGGCGTGGCGGTTATGGGTAACATGCCCCCGGACACGAGCGTGTCGAGGAGCCGACACGGGCGTGTCAGGTGAGACACAAACGTGTCTTTGCCCGTGTGTCTTTCCTTTGTTTGACGATCGTGCCTGGATCGAGGCACACGGCCTGGGACACGGCCGTGTGCCAAGCCGTGTTCGTCCCAGGTCTGGGGAATTTTGTGCAGATCTGAGCCGTTCATTTTCTTTAATTAAGATCCAAGGGCTCAGACGGTTTCCTGCTCTATTAAGGCCGGGAATAGGGGAGTTAATCCTTCATTTCTCTCCAACCATTCTCTCTCGCAAGGAGTTGGAAAGAGGAGGAAGAAGGAAGGGATTCTGGCCATCGGCGAAGCATCGGAGCACCGTTTTGAGATCTGAGAGTGGATCCGTGGAGGAAAGTTCGTTGCGAAGACTTCCATCCGTGTAGTTTTTCCATGGCGCCAAAGCGGACTACAAGGGTAACGATTCTCTACTTGAGCATGTGAATCTCTTCCTTTCTGCATAGGGAATCCCGCTCCCATGAGTGTGCAGTGAGTGTGTGGTGTTCCTTGGGGTTGATGTGAATAGTCCCCCTTGTGTTGCATATAGAGTCCGGAATCGAAGTACGGGCATAGGCATTGTGTGTGAAGCCTACCCGTACGTGTATTGTCTGGATCGGTGATGTTGCATTTGATATGTTTTGTCGGAGAAGACTCAGTGCTTTGGGTTTTCGGGTTTCTACGCGGTAGATTGCAGCAGGGATCCTTGGAGGTTAGCTCCAAGGCACACCCGGAAAACTGAGCGGAATCGTTGTTCTGCTAACTTGGCGGTCAGGGAACCAGCCTTGAACATAACTGGGTTATGTGATTGTTTGAAAAATTTTGGGATCTGAGAGAAGCTTGGCTCGTGCGTACGTCTTAATGTGAACTATGCGGTTGAGCAACGGGCAAGTGGAATTGGACCTGGGCTATGTGGTTCAGTGCGAGAGACCCGAAAAGGGGACTGGCCGTTGGCATAGTCGGGAGCCTTAGACTAGACAGGGTCAGGAAGGCTAAAATGCTCGTGTTGTTGCCATTTTGGGGGTGGTGGTGAAGACGCTGAAGTGTCAGGATTCACCGTTAATGTGCACTGAGTGCACGGGGTGTTTAGCCGTGCGAGCCTACACCTGTGGCGAAGTATGTATTTAAATAATTGTTTAGCTGGGCTAATGTTATGCAGGAAAGGAGCATCGCCGTCCCGAGAAAGGGACGGGGTCGTTATAATTTGGTCGGCTTTAGCTGACTGTTGCTTTGTTTGCCACCGTGCGGTGGTATGTTGCTTACAGGTGCTGCGGAACCGAGTGCAAAATAGGGGGCTGGAGCCCATGTTGCCGTGCTGGCCCTCGAAGTCCGTAAAGAATAGTTGTACTTTACTTTTGTCATGTGTGGCCGGCCTGCGTGCCGATGTATGGAAAACACTATTTATTAAGTGAACTATTGTAAGGCCATGAACCCTTTCAGTGTATTTGGTTTTCATTTCAGTAGTGTGGTTGTGGACATTCATGTTTAATGGATTCAAGTTTTGGGTTCTTTCAACTTTAAAAGCTTCCGCTAGAATGCTCTGTGTAGGACGAGTAGTCTTAATTGGATAGTTTGAATAATCTTATGTAACCCTTCCGATTGTCTGTGGTATATGGCGTCGGGTTCCAGCTGGACCTTCTGTTATATGTCATGTGACGGATGGGGGTGTTACAATTTGGTATCAGACTTCTGGCTACGGTCAGGCTTAAATGAATTCGTGGGCGAATTCGTTTAAGGGGTGGTGAGCACATGTGTGCGTCATCGTTATAACATCAAAAAGAACCCACGAATGTCCACTTAGGAATGAAAAATACACTTGTTTTGTGGAATCTGAGTGTTCCAATGATTGTTTTTAGCAATTTGGTTGTCGTCTAATCGTGTGTCTTTGCTTCTATAGGCAACTAGGAGCGGTGCTGGTCAGTCAGAGCGTCCGCAATCGGCGGAAAGTAGTGCACCGAGAGACATGCCTATTACTCCTCCTTCAGCGGAAACCATCAGGATGGTGGCTGAAGCCGTATTTGCGATGATAAATGCCCAACCTGCAGGGCAAATGCATTGCGCACCTCCTGAGAATGAGCAAGAACCGGTTAGGGCGGCGGAGCCGAGAGTGGTGGAGCGCGCAGCAGTTGATCAGGTAGAGCCGAGGAGAGCTACGGAGAAGCAGCTCAAGTATGTAATGGGCTTTCATGCCCTAGTGTTTGACGGGACTGGAACGCCAGCTCAAGCTGAGGACTGGCTCTCTTCGATAAAGAGGGTCTTGATAGCCATGTTAACTGAGGAATGGCAGAAGACCACCATAGAGACCTTTCTTTTGGCGGGGGAAGCGAGGCTGTGGTGGGATGAGTTGGAGTTTCATCTCTTAGTGGGTAGGCAGCTTGCTGATGTGCCTATGGAGGAATTTTCAAGATTATTCCTAGCCATATTTGTACCCTCTGCTCAGAAGCTTGAGATGGAGAACCAATTTCTTGGGTTGACTCAGGGATCCAGAAGCATGGACGAGTATCTACATGAGTTTACACGATTGGGTCGGTATGCTGGGGCTATGTTTACGGAAGAGGAGAGGAAGACCAACCGATTTTATTAGGGTCTTCGTGGTGACCTACAATTACTCCTTGCTGGGCCTAAGGCGCAGGGTTTCCTAGCCTTGGTCAACTCAGCCCGGTCTTTGGAAAAGGTTGCGAAGAAAGTTCAAGAGAAGAAGCACTCAGGAGAAAAGAAGGCAGATTTCAAAGTGCCTAGTTCAAAGTCAGGATTCTGCAGATGGAACAAGAAGCGGAGGACGTCAAACTCAGCCCCTTCGGCTGATGCGTCGGGGGAAACTACAAGTCGAGTCCCAGGAGCTTGCTACAACTGTAGGAAGACTGTAACGCCCCGAAACTCAAAGGAGCAGAGGGGAATAATTTGGGCCAGTTTGAGTTCTGGCTGCAGGCACACGGCCTGGGACACGGGCGTGTCCCAGGGCGTGTCAAGCCTGTGTCGACACTAAGGCGTGAAGTCGACACTTTGGTCTCGACATTGTGTCGAGACTGGGCACACGGCCTGCGACACGGGCGTGTCACAGGGCGTGTCGACCCGTGTCGACACTTAGCCGTGAAGTCGACACAGTGCTTCGACGTTGTGTCGAGACACGGCACACGGCCTGCGACACGGGCGTGTCGCAGGGCGTGTCAACCCGTGTCGACACTCGTCCCGCGAAGTCGACACTTTGGTGTCGACAGTGTGTCGAGACATGGCACACGGCCTGCGACACGGGCGTGTCGCAGGGCGTGTCGACCCGTGTCGACACTTAGCCGCGAAGTGCTGAGACCTTGTACACGGCCTGGAGCCCAGGCGTGTCAAGGTGACACGGGCAAGGACACGGGCGTGTCCTAGAACCCGTGCAGTGCTCGGGTTGAAAACGGGAGAAAATCATGGGGTACACGGCCAGCTACACGGCCGTGTCAGATGGAACACGGGCATGTCAGCTCGAACACGGGCGTGTTCGATACCCGTGTGAGGTTCCAGGTGATTCGATTTTGACGGCGAATGAGGCACACGGCCCTGGACACGGGCGTGTGCCAGGCCGTGTTTGGTCCAGATTGGGCATTTCAGTCCCGAATCGAAGCCGTTCATTTCTTTGACTGAAGATCCAACGGCTGGGGGTTGTTCCTGAAGGGATATACCCGGGTTTTGACTTAGAAAACCCTCACTTTTTCCACTTGTTCTCTCTCCAAACCCTTGGAGAAAGAAGAGCTAAGGCAAGAAGAAGAGGAGCTAGATCCGCCATTGGAGGAGCTTCGGAGCTCCGAATCGCAAGCCGACTCCGGATCCACGGAGGCAACGCAAGTGCGGTGATTTCCATCCGATTACTTTCGATGGCGCCAAAGAGGACCGCAAGGGTAACGATCCTCACTTGTGAGCATGATAGCTCTCTTTCTTAGCATAGGAAGCCCTCTCTCGCGAGTTTGCGAAGAGTTGGAGGCGTTCCTTCGGGTAGATATGTAAAGTCCCCGTTGTTTAGCGTCCGTATGCGAGAACGGACATAGGCATTTTGGTTGAAGCCTACCCGGACATGTAGTTCGGATCGGTGATGTTGCATTGCATAAGGCCGGAGAAGACTCCGTGCTATTGGGTGTTTTTCAGGGTTTTATACGCGGTAGATTGCAGCAGGGAGCCTTGGGGACTAACCCAAAGGTGCACCCGGAAAACTGGGCGGACACGAGGTCTTGCCAACTTGGTGGCCTGAGAGCCAACTTGAACATAACGGGGTTATGTGACTTGTGTTAGAATGGGACTCGGTGAAAGTTTGACCCGCGCATATGGCTTAAATTGTCGTTGCGATGTGAGCACAGGGTTAGATGGAGCCGTACCCGCTTTATGTCGTTCGGGTTAGAGAGACCTAAAGTTACATGGTACTCGCCGTTGGCATAGATGGGAGTCTTCGGTGGTCGATGGCTTAAATTGACGTGACCAATACCATGAAGACGAATTGCTCATAGGAATGGCCGTCTAAGTGGCGGTGGTGAGTCCGGAATGTTAATGGCTTTAATTGACGTGACATCGACCGGTTCACCGAGAATGTGCCCTGAGTGCACGGGGCGTGTGGCCGTACGAGCCCACGCCTGTGATGAAATGGCTATGGTTTTAATTGCTCGCTTATGCTAATGAAATGCAGGAAAGGAGCATCGCCGCCCCGAATTGGGGGCGGGATCGTTATAATTTGGTCAGCATTGCTGACCGTTGCCTTGTTTGCCACCGTGCGGTGGTTTGTTTGCTTGCAGGTGCAGCTGGACCAAGCGGTCAATAGCGGGCTAAAGCCCTTTTTGCGAAGCTGGCCCTCGAAGGCCCAAGTGGAAATGTTTTATGTTTTATTCATGTATGGCCGGCCTGCGAGCCGAGGTTTGTAAATCATGTAAAAGACAAGTGAAACATTTTGTAAGGCCTTAAGGCCGACTTTTGAGTATTTTGTAATAACATTCCTATTATCATGTTAGTGGACATTCATGCTTGTGCTGGGTTCTTGTTTTGCAACTTATAAACTGCTTCCGCTAGAATGCTCTGTGTAGGACGTTGAGATTGGTTGGATGGTTTCCATAAGTAACCACCCGGTCTGTCTGTGGCATATGGCGTCGGGCCCCGGCCGGACCTACTGTTATATGCTATGCGACGGATAGGGGGTGTTACAATTTGGTATCAGACTACTGGTTTTGGTTGGGCTTGAATTGAATTCGTGGGCGAATTCTTTTTAAGGGGTGGTGAGCACATTGTGTGCGTCATCGTTATAACCGTAAAAAGAACCCATGAATGTCCACTTAGGAATGAAAATACTCGTGTTTGAGGAACCTGCGTGTTCCTATAATTGCTGTTTGCAATTTATTTGGTCGCTTAACGGTGTTTTGTACCACTATAGGTGACTCGAAGTGGCATTGGGCCGTCAGAACGCCGAGTTTCTGAGGCAAGTAGTGCACCGGAAGTTGCTCCCGCAACACCTTTGTCGGCTGAAAATATAAGATTGGTGGCTGAAGCGGTGTTGGCCGTGATCAATGCGCAGCCTGGGAGGCAAGCGCAGCAGCCCGCTCCTGTGATGGAGCAAGTACCTCTTCAAGAGGCTGAGCCGAGGAGGATGGAGCAAGTGGTTGTAGAACCAATAGTGCCAAGGAGGGCGACTGAGAGACAGTTGAAGCATGTAATGAGCTTTAACCCTCCGTTATTCTCGGGGTTGGGAACACCCATCGCAGGCTGAAGACTGGCTCTCTAGGGTGAAGAGAGTCATGACAGCGACGGAGACGGAGGAGTGGCAGATGACCACCATCGCTACGTTCCTGCTGGACGGTGAAGCGAGGATGTGGTGGGAAGGCTTGGAGCTGCATCATCTGAGAGGAAGACAATTGATAGACGTTCCGATGGAAGAGTTCTCGGAATTGTTCTTAGCAAGATACCTCCCTTCTACTCAGAGGATTTCAATGGAGAATGAGTTCCTGAGGTTGGTGCAGGGTGAGCGAAGCGTGGATGAATATCTCCACGAGTTTACGCGGTTGAGTCGTTATGCTAGCTCCACCATCATGGATGAGGAGCGCAAGACTAATCGTTTTTATGAAGGCTTGAGGGATGAGCTGAGATTGTTACTATCGGGGCGAATGACGCAGGGTTTCTTAACCTTGGTCAATACTGCCCGGTCCTTGGAGAAGGACATGAAGAGTGTACAAGCGAAGAAAGGCTTGGGCGAGAAGAAATCTGAGTTCAGAGTGCCGACTACTTCAAAGTCAGGCTATCGGAGGACTTTCAAGAAGCATAGGACTTCGGGTCCAGCTCCTTCTGGCGCTTCTGGGGCGACTACGGGTCGGACCCCGGGTGCGTGCTTTACGTGTGGAAAGACGGGGCACTTTGCCCGTGATTGTTGGAGCGGACGTCCTAAGTCCGAAAGGAGGCCTGGAGCTACTTATGAAGAGAAGGGCAAGGCGGTGGAATCGACCGCATCCCATTATGCTCCGGCCCAACCAAGGGTTTACAATCTTGGCCAACAGGAGGCCATTAAACAAGCTGACGTGGTGACAGGTACGGTTTAATTTATAGCAAGTCAATTCCTTTATATGCTTGTTATGCACATGTTACCTTACCACTACTTGTTTAGGATTTGTGTTGATTTGTGAAAATCCGGCACGAGCACTCTTTGATACGGGAGCTTCACACTCCTTCTTGTCCGAAGGATTTATATTACGCATCGGAGTCCCTTCTTCGATGGCGAAGGATAAGTTGGATGTGTTGTTGCCAAATGGGTGTTCGATGCGAGCGGATAGAATCTGCGAGGTTAAGACTCGTATTGGAGAGCAGGAGTTTGACCTGCGGGCGTCCTTACTTCCGTTGGTGGAGTTCGACGTCATATTTGGAATGGACTGGCTCTCGGAGCAGCAGGCCCATATAGATTGCGGTAGCAAGGAAGTAAAGCTGGGAGCAAGTCGTGAGACGACTTTTACGGGCTTAAAGGGGTCGAGCAAGACGTTGATGTCTGCTCTTCAGGTGGTGAAGGCGGTTCGTGCCGGAGCAGAACTGTTCTTTACACTAGTGGAGGTTGCAAAGCCGAAGCCCGCGATGGATTGTATTTCAGTGGTATCGGAATACCCTGATGTGTTCCCCGCAGATCTTCCTGGAGCCCCGCCACAACGGGAGATAGATTTTACTATCGAGCTAGTGCCAGGTGCAAAGCCTGTGTCACGATCTCCGTATCGACTAGCGCCTAAGGAAATGGCAGAGCTGAAAGTTCAACTACAAGAGTTGTTGGAGCAAGGGTATGTGCGCCCGAGTTCTTCGCCTTGGAGCGCACCGGTCCTCTTTGTTAAGAAGAAGGACGGAAGCTTGAGGTTGTGTATTGATTATCGGGAGCTAAACAAGCTGACTGAGAAGAACAAGTACCCGATCCCCGGATTGACGATCTCTTTGATCAGTTAGTCGGGTCGACGGTGTACTCGAAGTTAGATCTCAAGTCTGGGTACTATCAGCTGCGGATAAGGGAGAGTGATATCCCGAAGACAGCGTTTAGTACGAGATACGGGCATTATGAGTTTACGGTCATGCCGTTTGGGCTGACTAATGCGCCGTCAGTGTTCATGGATTTGATGAACAGAACGTTCAGGGAGTACTTGGACCATTTCGTGATCGTCTTCATCGACGATATTTTGGTGTACTCGCAAAGTGAGGAGGATCACTTCAAGCATCTCCATTTGGTGTTGGAGACACTCAGGAGAAATCAGTTGTATGCCAAGTTCTCGAAGTGCGAGTTTTGGCTATCCTCAGTGGCGTTCCTCGGGCATATAGTGAGTGGAGAGGGTATTGCGGTGGATCCGGCGAAGATTGTTGCGATACGGGAGTGGCCTGAGCTTGCTACGGTAGCAGAAGTCCGGAGCTTTTTGGGGCTTGCCGGTTATTATAGGCGCTTCGTAGAGAACTTCTCGCGGATAGCGTTACCTCTCACTACTTTGACGAGGAAGGATCATAAGTTCATTTGGACGCCGGAGTGCGCGCGAGCTTTTGAGGAGTTAAAGTGTCGGTTGACCACGGCGCCTGTGCTGAGTTCGCCGGTTGGAACCGAAGGCTATGAGATATATAGCGATGCTTCGAGCAGCGGTTTGGGTTGCGTGCTATTGCAGCACGACAGCGTGATAGCTTATGGCTCGAGACAGCTAAAAGTGCACGAGAGGAATTATCCGGTCCACGACTTGGAGTTGGCGGCCGTGATTTTTGCCTTGAAGCTGTGGAGACACTATTTGTACGGTGTGAAGATTGATATCTACACCGATCACAAGAGTCTAAAGTACCTGATTGATCAGAAAGATCTGAATATGCGGCAGCGTAGGTGGATGGAGTTCCTGGGGGACTATACATTCAAGATCCACTACGTGCCTGGTAAAGGGAATGCTGTTGCGGACGCGTTGAGCCGCCGAGCCCCAGCTCAAGCGAATTGGCTATCAGTGCATGATGAGCGGTTGGTGCAGGAGCTGGAGGCGTTGGAGATTGTTTGTGTGGATAGACAATCTAGTGCTGAAGCAGTGCTGAATTGGACTGAAGTCCAATATGACCTGGCTGATCGGATTCGGCAGGCTTTGGATATGGATGCTCATATGAAGCAGTTCATGATAGAGGCTCTGGATGGGTCAAATTCCCAATTCGTTGTGGAGGACGGATTGCTGTGGAAAGACGGTCGTTTGTGCGTCCCAAGTGTGGGCAGTTTACGGGTGGAGTTGTTGTACGAGGCGCACCATACCAAGTACTCGATTCACCCGGGGAGCACGAAGATGTACCGTGATGTTAAGAAGCTATTTTGGTGGCCGGGCTTGAAAAAGGATGTGGCGCTATATGTAGCGAAGTGCCAAACTTGCGCCTTGGTAAAGGCGGAGTGCCAAAAGCCGGGAGGATTTCTTAAGTCCTTGCCTATTCCGGAGTGGAAATTCGACGACATCTCTATGGACTTTGTGCATGGTTTGCCAAGGTCGCAGAAGGGGAACGACGCCATTTGGGTGGTGGTCGATCGATTAACAAAGGTGTCGCATTTTATTCCGCATAGGAAGGATGATCTGGTGGAGAAGCTGGCAAAGCTTTATGTGGATAACATAGTGCGGCTTCATGGTGTGCCCCGTAGCATCGTGAGTGACCGTGATGGGCGGTTCACGTCCAATGATTGGAGGCTGGTGCAGCAAATGTTGGGAACAAAGCTGAAGTTTAGCACAGCCTTCCATCCGCAAACTGATGGGCAGACCGAGAGGGTCAATAGAACCATGGAAGACATGCTTCGCATGTGTGTCTTGGACTTTGGAAAGCAATGGGAGGACCACCTTTATTTGGTGGAGTTCGCATACAACAATAGCTACCAAGCAAGTATTCAGATGGCGCCTTTCGAGGCCCTTTATGGTAGACGATGTCGCACGCCGTTGTCTTGGTTAGAAACGGGCGAGTCGAAGTTGTATAAGCGATCGGAAGTGGAGGATGCTACTTCGTTGGTGAGAACCATTCGGGAGAGGTTGCTTATCGCTCAGGACCGACAAGCAAAGTACTATAATGCCAAGCACAGGAACGTGGAGTTCGCTGTGGGCGATTATGCATACTTGAAGATCAAGCCGTTCAAGGGTGTCTCGCGGGTACGGCGATTGAAAAAGCTAAGCCCGAGGTACCTTGGACCGTTCGAGGTTCTGGAACGAGTAGGAGAAGCGGCCTATCGGCTGAAGCTTTCAGTGGAGCTAAGTGGATTACATGATGTATTCCATATTTCGGTGCTTCGGAAGGCGGTGCAAGAGCCTACGCAAGTGATCGCGGCCAATCAAGTGCCGGTGGATAGTGGGCTAACGACAAAAGTCAAGCCCGTGCGGATTGAGGACTCGGAGGTCAAGCGGCTACGCAATAAAGAGATCAGGATGGTCAAAGTCCGGTGGGACAATTGCGGTCGTGAGGAGCTCTCTTGGGAGCGAGAGCAGACGATGCTTGACGAATATCCGGAGTTGTTCCGCTCAGGTACAAATTTAAGTTTTGTACATGTTTTTCCCTTTATGTAATTTCGTGGGCGAAATTCTTTTAAGAGGGGTAGAGTTGTAACGCCCCGAAACTCAAAGGAGCAGAGGGGAATAATTTGGGCCAGTTTGAGTTCTGGCTGCAGGCACACGGCCTGGGACACGGGCGTGTCCCAGGGCGTGTCAAGCCTGTGTCGACACTAAGGCGTGAAGTCGACACTTTGGTCTCGACATTGTGTCGAGACTGGGCACACGGCCTGCGACACGGGCGTGTCGCAGGGCGTGTCGACCCGTGTCGACACTTAGTCGTGAAGTCGACACAGTGCTTCGACGTTGTGTCGAGACACGGTACACGGCCTGCGACACGGGCGTGTCGCAGGGCGTGTCAACCCGTGTCGACACTCGTCCCGCGAAGTCGACACTTTGGTGTCGACAGTGTGTCGAGACATGGCACACGGCCTGCGACACGGGCGTGTCGCAGGGCGTGTCGACCCGTGTCGACACTTAGCCGCGAAGTGCTGAGACCTTGTACACGGCCTGGAGCCCGGCGTGTCAAGGTGACACGGGCAAGGACACGGGCGTGTCCTAGAACCCGTGCAGTGCTCGGGTTGAAAACGGGAGAAAATCATGGGGTACACGGCCAGCTACACGGCCGTGTCAGATGGAACACGGGCGTGTCAGCTCGAACACGGGCGTGTTCGATACCCGTGTGAGGTTCCAGGTGATTCGATTTTGACGGCGAATGAGGCACACGGCCCTGGACACGGGCGTGTGCCAGGCCGTGTTCGGTCCAGATTGGGCATTTCAGTCCCGAATCGAAGCCGTTCATTTCTTTGACTGAAGATCCAACGGCTGGGGGTTGTTCCTGAAGGGATATACCCGGGTTTTGACTTAGAAAACCCTCACTTTTTCCACTTGTTCTCTTTCCAAACCCTTGGAGAAAGAAGAGCTAAGGCAAGAAGAAGAGGAGCTAGATCCGCCATTGGAGGAGCTTCGGAGCTCCGAATCGCAAGCCGACTCCGGATCCACGGAGGCAACGCAAGTGCGGTGATTTCCATCCGATTACTTTTCGATGGCGCCAAAGAGGACCGCAAGGGTAACGATCCTCACTTGTGAGCATGATAGCTCTCTTTCTTAGCATAGGAAGCCCTCTCTCGCGAGTTTGCGAAGAGTTGGAGGCGTTCCTTCGGGTAGATATGTAAAGTCCCCGTTGTTTAGCGTCTGTATGCGAGAACGGACATAGGCATTTTGGTTGAAGCCTACCCGGACATGTAGTTCGGATCGGTGATGTTGCATTGCATAAGGCCGGAGAAGACTCCGTGCTATTGGGTGTTTTCGGGTTTTCTACGCGGTAGATTGCAGCAGGGAGCCTTGGGACTAACCCAAAGGTGCACCCGGAAAACTGGGCGGACACGAGGTCTTGCCAACTTGGTGGCCTGAGAGCCAACTTGAACATAACGGGGTTATGTGACTTGTGTTAGAATGGGACTCGGTGAAAGTTTGACCCGCGCATATGGCTTAAATTGTCGTTGCGATGTGAGCACGGGTTAGATGGAGCCGTACCCGCTTTATGTCGTTCGGGTTAGAGAGACCTAAAGTTACATGGTACTCGCTGTTGGCATAGATGTGAGTCTTCGGTGGTCGATGGCTTAAATTGACGTGACCAATACCATGAAGATGAATTGCTCATAGGAATGGCCGTCTAAGTGGCGGTGGTGAGTCCGGAATGTTAATGGCTTTAATTGACGTGACATCGACCGGTTCACCGAGAATGTGCCCTGAGTGCACGGGGCGTGTGGCCGTACGAGCCCACGCCTGTGATGAAATGGCTATGGTTTTAATTGCTCGCTTATGCTAATGAAATGCAGGAAGGAGCATCGCCGCCCCGAATTGGGGGCGGGATCGTTATAATTTGGTCAGCATTGCTGACCGTTGCCTTGTTTGCCACCGTGCGGTGGTTTGTTTGCTTGCAGGTGCAGCTGGACCAAGCGGTCAATAGCGGGCTAAAGCCCTTTTTGCGAAGCTGGCCCTCGAAGGCCCAAGTGGAAATGTTTTATGTTTTATTCATGTATGGCCGCCTGCGAGCCGAGGTTTGTAAATCATGTAAAAGACAAGTGAAACATTTTGTAAGGCCTTAAGGCCGACTTTTGAGTATTTTGTAATAACATTCCTATTATCATGTAGTGGACATTCATGCTTGTGCTGGGTTCTTGTTTTGCAACTTATAAACTGCTTCCGCTAGAATGCTCTGTGTAGGACGTTGAGATTGGTTGGATGGTTTCCATAAGTAACCACCCGGTCTGTCTGTGGCATATGGCGTCGGGCCCCGGCCGGACCTACTGTTATATGCTATGCGACGGATAGGGGTGTTACAAAAGACGGGGCTTTTTCTCGTGAGTGTTGGAGCAGACGTTCAAAATCCGAGAGAAAGTCTGGAGCGACTTATGAGGAGAAAGGGAAAGCGGTGGAGTCAACCGCATCCCATCATGCTCCAGCCCAGCCTAGAGTCTATAACCTTGGCCTGCAAGAGGCCATAAAGCAAGCGGACGTGGTGACAGGTATAAGTTAAACTACAGCGGTCTAACTTTTATAGTTGTTACCTTCGTATTTGTTAGCTTACTTTTGTTGGTGCTAGGCTTTGTGTTGATCTTTGAGTTTCCGGCGAGAGCCCTGTTTGATACGGGAGCATCGCATTCCTTCTTATCCGAAAAATTCATATCGCGCATCGGGGTTCCGTCCTCGATGGCAAAAGACAAATTGGATGTGTTGTTGCCCAATGAGTGCTCAATGCGTGCGGATAGGATCAGCGTAGTAAAGTTACGGATTGGGGATCAGGAGTTTGATTTGCGAGCGTCGCTTTTGCCGTTGGCAGAGTACGACGTAATCTTCGGTATGGATTGGCGCTCGGAGCTGGGTGCATGCATTGATTGCAACAGTAAGGAAGTTAAGTTGGGCCTGAACACTGATCGGGAGACTACTTTTGCGGGCATGAAGGTGTCAGGTAAGATTTTTATGTCAGCCCTTCAGGTGTTCAAGGCAGTTCGGTCTGGGGCAGAGATGTTTGTCACTCTAGTGCAGACTTCGACGCCTAAGCCAAGTCTTGACAGTATTCCAGTCGTGTCTGAGTATCCTGATGTGTTCCCAAATGATCTCCCTGGAGCCCCTCCTCAGCGGAGATTGATTTTACCATTGAGCTGGTACCGGGTGCCAAACCGGTGTCACGCTCTCCATATCAGATAACACCACGAGAGATGGCAGAGTTGAAGGTGCAACAGCAACAGTTGCTAGAGCAAGGTTATATGCGTCCAAGTTTGTCGCTTTGGGGCGCACCAGTTCTCTTTGTTAAGAAGAAAGATGGGAGCTTGCGGCTTTGTATCGACTACCGGGAATTGAACAAGCTTACGGAGAAGAACAAATATCCAATCCCCATGATTGACAATCTATTTGATCAGTTGGTTGGGTCAACGGTATATTCGAAGTTAGATCTGAAATCCGGTTACTACCAGTTGAGGATACGGGAGAGTGACATCCCAAAGAAAACATTCAGTACGCGGTTTGGGCATTACAAGTTCACGGTCATGCCGTTTGGTTTGACCAATGCGCCATCCGTGTTTATGAATCCGATGAACAGGACGTTCAGAGAGTACCTGGATCATTTCGTGATAGTATTTATCGATTATATCCTGGTGTACTCGCAGTGTGAGGAGGATCACTACAAACATCTACACATGGTGTTGGAGATGTTGAGGAGGAATCAGTTGTATGCTAAGTTCTCTAAGTGTGAATTCTGCTTATCCTCGATAGCGTTCCTTGGTCATGTTGTCTGTGGAGAAGGGATAGCTGTGGATCCGGCGAAAATAGTGGCGATACGGGAGTGTCCTGCTTTGTCTACAGTGACGGAGGTCCAGAGCTTTCTGGGGCTTGCTGGCTACTACATGCGCTTCGTAGAGAACTTTTTACGGATAGCACTTCCACTCACGATGTTAATAAGGAAGGACAAGAAGTTTGTGTGGTCTCCGGAGTGCGAACAGGCTTTTGAAGAATTGAAGAGGCGGTTAACCACGACGCCTATTTTATGTTCGCCAAGTGGAGCTGAAGGATTCAAGATCTATAGTGATGCTTCGGGAAGTGGTTTGGGCTGTGTCCTGCTACATCATGGGAGAGTGGTAGCCTATGGTTCACGACAACTGAAGGCTCACGAGATAAATTATCCGGTCCACGACTTAGAGTTAGCGGCCGTGATATTTGCTCTAAAGCTTTGGAGGCATTATCTGTACGGTGTGAAGGTCGATATTTACACTGATCATAAGAGCTTGAAGTACCCGTTGGATCAAAAGGATCTGAACATGAGGCAGCGGAGGTGGATGGAGTTCTTAGGGGACTACACCTTCAAGATACATTATGTGCCTGGGAAGGGAAATGCAGTGGCGGATGCGTTGAGTCGCAGGACTCCGGCGTAGGCCAACTGGTTATCAGTACATGATGAGAGATTGGTCCATGAGTTGGAGGCTTTGGAGATATCTTGCGTCGACAAGCAGTTTAGTGCTAAGGCGAAACTGTTTTGGACAGAGGTGCAGTGTGACCTAGTTGATATAGTTCGGCGGACTTTGGTTCAGGATAACAGCATGAAGCAGATCTTGGATGAATCTTTGGATGGGTCAAATTCTCAGTTTGTTGTTGAAGATGGGTTGCTAAGGACGGCCGCCTATGCGTTCCTAGTGCGGATAATCTTCGGGAGGAATTGATGTATGAGGCTCATCATACCAAGTACTCAATCCACCCGGGAAGCATGAAGATGTATAGAGACATGAAGAAATTATTTTGGTGGCCAGGATTGAAGAAGGACGTAGCACTTTATGTGGCCAAGTGCCATACATGTGCATTGGTGAAGGCGGAATGCCAAAAACCCGGAGGTTTCTTGAAGTCCCTACCTATTCCAGAATGGAAATTCGACGACATATCTATGGATTTTGTGCATGGTTTGCTGAAATCGCAGAAGGGAAACGATGCCATTTGGGTGGTCATAGATAGGTTGACAAATGTGTCGCACTTTATCCCGGTCAGGAAGGAAGATCCGGTGGAAAAGTTAGCCAAACTCTATGTGGAGAATATTGTACGATTGCTTGGTGTACCCCGCAGTATTATTAGTGACCGAGATGGATATTTTACGTCGAAGGATTGGAGGTTGGTGCATAGTATGTTAGGAACTAGGCTGAGTTTCAGCACAGCCTTTCATCCACAGACGGATGGTCAGACCGAGAGGGTCAATAGGACTATGGAGGACATGCTTCACATGTGCGTCCTAGATTTCGGAAAACATTGGGAGGATCACCTGTATATGCTGGAGTTTGCGTACAACAATAGCTTTCAGGCGAGTATTGGAATGGCGCCTTTCGACGCCTTGTACGGGAGGAAGTGTCGTACGACATTGTCTTGGTTGGAGACGGGCGAGTCGAAGCTTTACAAATGTCAAGCAGTGGAAGATGCCACCTCAGTGATACGGACAATTCAAGAACGGTTGAAGATCGCTCAGGACAGACAGTCAAAGTATTACAACGCCAAACATAGGAATGTAGAGTTCAATGTTGGCGACTGGGTATACTTAAAAATTAAGCCGTTCAAGGGTGTCTCGCGGGTTCGACGCTTGAAGAAGTTGAGTCCGAGATACCTTGGACCATTTGAAATTCTGGAGCGTGTTAGCGAGGCAGCGTATAGATTGAAGTTGTCGGCGGAATTGAGTGGGCTACATGATGTGTTCCACGTGTCGGTGTTGCGTAAGGCAGTGCAAGAGCCTTCGTAGATCATTGCGGACAATCAAGTACCAGTTGATTATGAGTTGACAACAAGGGTCAAGCCAGTACGTATTGAAGATGTTGTAGTCAAGCGACTCCGTAACAAGGAAGTCCGAATGGTTAAAGTCTGTTGGGATAATTGCGGACGTGACGAGCTTTCATAGGAGTGAGAGCAAGCTATGTTGGAGGAATACCCCGAGTTATTCCACTCAGGTAACTTTTAGATTTGTGTACCTTTACTTAATTTCGGGACGAAATTCCTTAAGTGGGGGAGATTTGTAACCCCCCGAAAGTTGTATTTGAGTTGGTCGCGTAAAAAAGGATTTTTGGTGCCTATATAGGGGTACACGGCATAGGACACAAGCGTGTCCAAGGTCGTGTCTGGCTGGTGATTTTTGTCCGTTTTCATCCCGAGAAGGACACGACTAGTAACACGGCTAAATGACACGGGCGTGTGCCTACCCATGTCAGTACCCGTGTTCAGTTGGGTCGTGTCTGTTGGCGTGGCGGTTATGGGTAACATGCCCCCGGACACGGGCGTGTCGAGGAGCCGACATGGGCGTGTCAGGTGAAACACGGGCGTGTCTTTGCCCGTGTATCTTTCCTTCGTTCGATGATCGTGCCTGGATCGAGGCACACGACCTGGGACACGGCCGTGTGCCAAGCCGTGTTCGGCCCAGGTCTGGCGAATTTTGTGCAGATCTGAGCCGTTCATTTTCTTTAATTAAGATCCAAAGGCTCAGACAGTTTCCTGCTCTGTTAAGGCCGGGAATAGGGGAGTTAATATTTCTCTCCAACCATTCTCTCTCTCAAGGAGTTGGAAATAGGAGGAAGAAGGAAGGGATTCCGGCCGCCGGCGCAGCATGAGAGCACCGTTTTGAGATCTGAGAGTGGATCCGTGGAGGAAAGTTCGTTGCGAAGACTTCCATCCGTGTAGTTTTTCCATGGCGCCAAAGCGGACTACAAGGGTAACGATTCTCTACTTGAGCATATGAAGCTCTTCCTTTCTGCATAGGGAATCCCGCTCCCGCGAGTGTGCGGTGAGTGCATGGTGTTCCTTGTGGTTGATGTGAATAGTCCCCCTTGTGTTGCATATAGAGTCCGGAATCGAAGTACGGGCATAGGCATTGTGTGTGAAGCCTACCCGGACGTGTATTGTCTGGATCGGTGATGTTGCATTTGATATGTTTTTCCGGAGAAGACTCCGTGCTTTGGATTTTCGGGTTTCTACGCGGTAGATTGCAGCAGGGATCCGTGGAGGTTAGCTCCAAGGCTCACCCGGAAAACTGAGCGGAATCGTTGTTCTGCTAACTTGGCGGTCAGGGAACCGACCTTGAACGTAACTGGGTTATGTGATTGTTTGGAAAATTTTGGGATCCGAGAGAAGCTTAGCTCGTGCGTACGTCTTAATGTGAACTACGCGGTTGAGCAACGGGAAAATGGAATTGGACCTGGGCTATATGGTTCGGTCCGAGATACCCGAAAAGGGGACTGGCCGTTGGCATAGTCGGGAGACTTAGACTAGACAGGGTCAGGAAGGCTAAAATGCTCATGTTGTTGCCATCCTGGGGGTGGTGGTGAAGACGCTGAAGTGTCAGGATTCACCGTTCATATGCCCTGAGTGCACGGGGTGTTTGGCCATGCGAGCCTACACCTGTGGCGAAGTATGTATTTAAATAATTGTTTAGCTGGGCTAATGTTATGCAGGGAAGGAGCACCGCCATCCCAAGAAAGGGACGAGGTCATTATAATTTGGTCGGCTTTAGCTGACCGTTGCTTTGTTTGCCACCGTGCGGTGGTATGTTACTTGCAGGTGCTGCATAGCCGAGTGCAAAATAGGGGGCTGGAGCCCATGTTGCTGTGCTGGCCCTCGAAGGCCGTAAAGAATAGTTGTACTTTACTTTTGTTTTGTGTGGCCGACCTGTGTGCCGATGTATGGAAAACACTATTTATTAAGTGAACTATTGTAAGGCCATAAGGCCATGAACCCTTTCAGTGTATTTGGTTTTCATTCCAGTAATGTGGTTGTGGACATTCATGTTTAATGGATTCAAGTTTTGGGTTCTTTCAACTTTAAAAGCTTCAGCTAGAATGCTCTGTGTAGGACGAGTAGTCTTAATTGGATAGTTTGAATATTCTTATGTAACCCTTCTGACTGTCTGTGGTATATGGCGTCGGGTTCCAGCTGAACCTTCTGTTATATGTCATGTGACGGATGTGGGTGTTACAAGGTATCTGCGAATTCCAGAGTGTGAAGAGGCCGACCAATTAGAGGATGATGATTTCATATGGGCTCTTTTATTTTGTGGATTGCCATTAGGAACTACAGCCGTTAAGCAAAAAAGAATTAATGATGAAGGCTAAATTCTTTCAAACATTATTGGAAAAGTCCTTCCATGCAAAGTTGGATCCCATGACTGTCTTTCCTCAGATATGTTCAAGCTTTTGGTTGACATCAACAGCTAGAAAAGAATTGACTGGGGAGCAGTTTTGTTTGGAAAAATAAAAGACAGTCTGCGTGCACCAAACCTTGGAAGAATACTTAGTCTGTATTTGAATCAACTGGACAGAGATACTTTTGACATGACGGAAGGTGTACCAATTCTTCACTTGAAGAAAATAGATTCATCAATCTTCTCTAGATGGGAAAGGAGGAACCCAAGGCAAGGTGGACTCAGAGAATTGCCTGAGGAAGAGGAGGAGGTAGTTCCTGATGATAGGATTCCTACTCCTACCCCCATGAAATTCCTGAGAGCTTGAGTGCAGGAGTTGAGGGGGAGTCTGTTGCAACTTAAGTGGCTACTGATACTCAAGTGCCCTTGATTGTTCCCTCTTCTATAGAGATAGTTGTACCAGATATAGTTGCAGAGACAGTTGATCTACACAGTGATAGTTGAGATTGGTCATGTTGTTGCTGAGGTTGTGCCTGATGAGGCTGATGATGAGCTAGTTGCTGAGATTGTTGCCTCAGAGAACATGATTGTAAGTCTCCCAGAGATTCCACCAGTAATGGCCGAGGGGAAGCAGATTCTACCTTTAAGTTCAATTAAAATAGAGTTAGATAGGTTTGTGCGCAATCTTTAGAAAAGAATTGCAAAGATTCCAGGTGGAGATCCAGTTGAGGAAGAAGAAATTGTTGAAATATCTGATGAGGAAGGATAAGCCAAGATGCTTCCTCCTGCCCTAATAGCTCCCGAACCCTAGCTACTATTGTAAGCCTGTATTTCTCCAGTGGCAGAGTAGTCCAGTGACTCTGAGGAAAGTGCAGATCTACCCTATCCTATAAGTTCTCCACCTGAAGACCTTCCTTGTACTAGTTCAGAAAATTCATTACTAAGGTCTATATAAGCAATGATCGCCAGGCAATAAGTTAAATTTGATTTATCTATGAAGAAAATTCTGAAGAAAGTTAAAGAGACTGAACGATATATGAATAACGGCCTTGCTAAGGTCAAGATGTGTTTTGATAAGCTGGAATTTACTTTGGACAACTGGTTTGTGCAAGGTGGGCAAGCTATTATTCACACAATGCCTGGGCTTAAGAGTAATTGTATGTACTCAGAAATGTTGATGATAATGCCAAGACTGTGATACATGCCCAAAATGCCAGGATGGACAACTTTGACAATCAAATGGTGTATTACAGTAATGCGATTGCTAAGGAGGTGATTAAAGAAGTCAGAAAGGGGGAGGAAGAACTGAAAGCTAAGGTAAATGCCATTGGAAGCTCTATGAAAGAATAGTTTTGACATGTCAACATCTACAATTATGATAACTTCAAATGGCTTCGTGGAGAACTGTTTCTAGTATCTGCTGAAGTAAGGATGCCTTAACCTGTAGTGCCAGAACCAGGGATACCTAATCCTATGCATGACTATGTTCATCCTACTCAGAACTACACTCAGTACTAGACAGACTCTCAAGATTTTTTTCAGGATCACAAGCAATTTGGAATAGAATCTGTTGTTACTACTGTTGGACCAGATGTTCAAGTGGTTGAAGATGTATCTCAACCAGCTCTTAAGAGAAGAAGGTATGGGGAAGAACCTTCTGCTGTCAGGTCTTATCCTAACAGGAAACTATGTGAAGTGTGGAGTCCTGTCTCAAAAAGCATTATCTTGGACACCTTCATGTTAGTTGACTTAGGAAATGAAGACAGGTTGAAACACTACAACAGGGAGGAATGACAGAAGCATGAGGTAGTAAATACTAAAAGAAGGTTACCCTTAAGGAAGTACAAAAGTAATGATCCAGATTATCCTCCTGCTCCGCCATAGTATTTCCCGAAGCTGAAGGCTTATTTTGACAGGAAGTACTAGAAGAGCCAGGGCAAACCAGTTTAAAGTTCTTATTTTTCTTGATATTTGGGAAAACTATTTGCCCCAATTGAACTTATATATTTTTTAATGTTCTGACCGTGATTGTTCTTATTTCTCTATTTTTATTATTTTTCTTTGATTTATTATATTATGTACAATTCACCTTAGTTTGTAGGGTTCTGACTTCTTCAAATCGGGGAAATTGTTGGGAATTGTATGTAACGCCCCGAAACTCAAAAGAGCGACAAACGGCGTTTTGGGCCAAATCTGGTATTTGGCAGGGGGCACACGGCCTAGGACACGGGCGTGTCCCAGGGCGTGTCAAGCCCGTGTCGACGATTGTTCCGGGGAGTCGACATTTTCGCTCGACGATGTATCGAGACAGGGAACACGGCCTGATACACGGGCGTGTCTCAGGGCGTGTCGAGCCCGTGTCGACGATTGGCCCAAGGAGTCGACATTTTCGCTCGACGTTGTGTCGAGACATGGAACACGACCTAGGACACGGGCGTGTCCAAGGCCGTGTCGGGTAGTCGACGAACTTCGCTCGACGAAGTGTCGAGATAGTGAACACGGCCTGGAGTCCAGGCGTGTTCGGGTTTAACACGGGCGGGTCAAATAGGACACGGGCGTGTCCAAGACCCGTATGAGTCTCGGGTTATTTTCGGGGCTGTGTCGATGGGGGCATACAGCCAGCCACACGGCCGTGTCAGTTTGAACACGGGCGTGTCAAGTTAAACACAGGCGTGTCGGGACACATGTAATTTTCGTAACGCGTTGATTTTGACGGCGAATGAGGGACACGGCCCTGGACACGGGCATGTCGCAGGCCGTGTACGGCCCAGGTTTTACTTTTCAGCTACGAATCGTAGCCATTCGTTTCCTTATTTTGGGATTTGACGGTTGGGGGTTGTTCCTACTGGGATATATCCGGGATTGGGCCTTTGAAACCCTCATTTCACTTGAGTGGTTCTCTTTCTAAGTCAAGAGAGAGGGTAGAGCAAAGGAGGAAGAAGAAGCCTAGATCCGGTCACCGGCGAAGCTTCGGAGCTCCAAATCGCGAACCGACTTCGGATCTACGGAGGCAAGGAGAGTGCGGTGTTTTTCATCCGCTTACATTTCCATGGCGCCAAGGAAGAATGCTAGGGTAATGATTCTCTACTTGATCATGCGAAGCTCTACTTCTTTTGCATAGGAAGCCCGCTCTCGCGAGTTTGCGGTGAGCTTGAGGCATTCCTTCGGGTAGATATGTAAAGTCCCCGTTGTTTAGAGTCCGTATTTGAGAACGGACATAGGCATGATGTGTGAAGCCTACCCGGACAAGTTGGTATGGATCGGTGATGTTGCATTGCAAAATGGACGGAGAAGACTCCGTGCGAATGTTTGTTTTTCGGGTTTTCTACGAGGTAGATTACAACATGGAGCCCTGGGGATTAACTCTAAGGTGCACCCGGAAAACTGGGCAGATACGTGATTCTGCCAACTTGGTGGCCTGGGAGCCAACTTGAACATAACCGGGTTATGTGAAGTGTGTAACGGAAACGGGACTCGGGAGAAGTTTGACCCGCGCATATGGCTTCAATTGTCATTGTGATGTGAGCATGGTTTAGATGGAACTGTACCCGTTCTATGTCGTTCGATTAAAGCGACCTAAGGGTACGTGGTACTTGTCGTTGGCATAGATGAGGGTCTTCGGCGGTCTATGTATTAAATTGACGTGACCCATGCCGGGAAGATATATTGCTCATAGTGTGGCCGTCAAAGTGGCGGTGGTGAGACCGGGGTGTCTATGGCTTAAATTGACGTGACATTGACCGATTCACCGAGAATGTGCCCTGAGTGCACGGGGCGTGTGGCCGTGCGTGCCAACGCCTGTGACGTAATGTATATATATTGCTTGGTTATGCTAATAAAGTGCAGGGAAGGAGCATCGCCGCCCCGAATTGGGGGCGGGATCGTTATAATTTGGTCAGCATGGCTGACCGTTGCTTTGATTTCCCACCATTGTGGTGGATTGTGCTTGCAGGTGCTGCGGAGCCGAGCGAAAAATAGCGGGCTATAGCCCATGTTGCTGAGCCGGCCCTCGAAGGCCTAATTTTGAGTGTTTTCGTTTATTCATGTATGGCCGGCCTGCGTGCCGAGGTTTGAAAACATGTAATTGGAGGAAAACATTGTAAGGCCATAAGGCCTGTACTTGTGTATTTGTACTTCATTCCTTTTGGCGTATTAGTGGAGATTCATGCTGGTGTTGGGTTCTTTCTTAATGCAACAATTTTAAATTGCTTCCGCTAGAATGCTCTGTGTAGGACGTTGGATTGGTTGGATGGTTTCCATTGAGTAACCACCCGGTCTGTCTGTGGTACATGGCGTCGGGCCCCGGCCGGACCTACTGCTATATGCTATGCGACGGATAGGGGGTGTTACATTGTATCCACAATAACCCTGATTTGAAGAAGTGTTGCTTGAACTAAGATAAATTGAGATTGTGTTTGATTGCGTGTTTTTAGTTATGTGCTTGCAGAACGTTTTTGCTAAGTACAACCCAATGTCAGATTATAGTGGGTTATGAAATACAAGATTATACAATGTAATCCCTCATTCTGTAGGCCAATGTGTTGACCTACGTGTAATCTCTCTATTGGAGTGTACTTCTATTTCAAGTGCATTGGAAGATTCAAGGAAGGATGTGTTGCTGTATTCAGAAAGGACAGAATTTTATCTAAGGAAAATTCGTCGAGCATCGTAGAGTAAACTCATCAAATTCGTTGAGATTATCTATTGATACTCGTTGAATTCATCGGGTATACCTACTGAGACTTGTCGAATTTGTAGGAATTAATCCTGCGAATCTTTCTTGTTTCCTTGAGAATCAGCCAAGTAAAATTTGTCGTATATCACCAAGCTTACTCGTCGAATTCGATGAAGTTATCTTTCGATACTCGTCGAATTCATCAGGTATGCTGGTCGATATTTGTCAAATTCACATAGTCTCTAGGAATTCACTGATCTCTCAAATTGATCTGTCTGGATTCGTCTAAGTCCTTTCCATCGTATTTCAGAGTAGTTCAAGAAGTATACCTTATATACTCGACGATACTCGACGAAAATGACTTAGGGTTTATTTTTGATTTTACGTTCGGCTCATACCGACTGCCATGTATAGTAACTCACATTTTCTCCATATGGAAGGATTTTTTAGCCATTAGAGAAGAGGAGTTCCTATAAATACCGAGGGTGATTTTCTTTCAACCCTAATCGTGTTTTTACATTTTCAATTCGAGAAATTTCAAAAAACTCCCGTCGGCATACGCAATACCGTTCGTCACGATTCTCTCGGGCGACGACTTGATGCACGATTTGTTTCTTCAACAAGAGTCTCGACTAGATCTCTGATCTCTAAAAGTCTAAGTACTCTTAAGGTCTAGTTGATCCCCGTTGTTTAGATCAAGACTTCAAGGATTTCATGTTCTCTTTTTCCTCAAGCTTTCCAAGTTCTACTTTTCAGAGGAAAGGAAGACTGAAGATTTCAGATCTAAAGAAGATTATTCTTAATCTATTATTGTATAACTATTTTTATACTATTGTAGGAGGTCTTGCCTCCTAGTTGTAGATCCTTATTTTTAGGACCGAGTTTGTAGGATAGGTTGTTCTCCGAGTGGTAGGAGAATTGTCTCCGTGTTTGTAGGAGTTGAGGCTCCAAGTTGTAAGATTGTTTTCAATCTGAGATAAAGGTGAAGTAGCTGAATCTAACCCTTCGTGCTAGATAAGAAGGCGGGACAGTGGACGTACCGAACTCGGGGAACCACTATATATTCTCTGTGCTTATTTTGTGCTAATTTTTTATTCCGCTAAAAGACGCAGAACTCACTTATTTACCCCCTCTAAGTGATTTAGGTTGACAACTAGACACTTTTACGAACGTATCAGCTATGGACTTTGCCTTAGCCATGAGCATGATGACGACGGACCTGTGAAGGGAGAGGGAGAAAGCAAGAGAGAGAAAATCTAAAGAGAGAGACCGTGATTCTGTAGAGATCCGAGTTCCGATGTTAGAGAAATGAGAAGGACTAGGGGTCTATTTATAGGCTTAGGGAGGGGAGACCCGATAATTTACCTTAGTAACCACCTTACGGACCAATAGGAAGGCTCGAAAGTGATCACATAGAACACCATTTTTAGGAAAATACCAAGCCCGCCACTGGGTCCAAAAATAGATCCTCCCGAATTCGGGAAAGGCCCAACAAATAATGGGGTTGGCTATGCACGGTAAACACCCACAACTGCCCACTTTGTGGGCGGTTATGGGCAGCGACCGACCCCTATGGGGGCGCTAGATGGGTGAAAGACCCCTCGGAGGCCAGCCAAGGCCATCAGCCGGCGACATGCCGGCCGACCAAAGGGGCCGGCCAGCCCTAGGGGGTTGGGCGACCCCCCGACCGACCAAATAGTGGGCGGTTGGGGAAAGGAGGGAGGCCGACCATATGGTGGCTGACGCCTCCCCGATCGGCCTCTCCTTAGTCTATTGGGGAGAGGAGGGCGGCCAACCTCGATGTAACACCCTGAAACTCAAAAGAGGGACGAGTGGCATTTTAAGCCAAGTTTGGGACTTCGTAGGTGTCACACGGTCTGGGACACGGGCGTGTCCACGGGCCGTGTTGTGCTCAGGTTCGATGATCTGGCTGTGTGGTCGTCGAAATTGCATTCGACGATCATTGAGACAGCGAACATGGCCTGAGACACGGGCGTGTCCCAGGGCGTGTCCTGCTCGGGTAGTTAGCTGAGTTGTGTTAGTGGAGGAACACAACCTGGAGCCCGAGTGTGTTCGGGTTTGACACGGGCATGTCAAATGTAACACGGGCGTGTCGAGTACTCGTGTTCTCATCGGGTTGTTTTTGGTCCTGTGTCAATGGAGGAACACACCCCGCAACACGGGCGTGTACTGAATGACACGGGCGTGTTAGGTGCGACACAGGCATGTCGAGAACCCATGTCCTGGTCTGGACGCGATGGTTTCGTCGTCAATTGAGGCACACGGCCTTGGACATGGGCATGTCACAAGCCGTGTTCGGCCCATGAATCTGATTTTAAGTGCGAATCGTGGTCGTCCGTTTCCTTCTTTTGGGATCTAAGGGCTCAGGCTGGACCATGTTAGGTTAAGGCCGGGAATAGGGCTTGGAAATCCTCATTTCTTTTGAGATTTCTCTTTCTAAAAGTCTTATAGAGAGGGGAGAGCAAGGAAGAAGGAGGAGGAGAGATCCGGCCACTGGTGTAGCTTCAGAGCCCCAAATCACAAGCCGAGTTCAGATCTATGGAGACGAGGTCGTTGCAGTGCTTTTCATCCGTCTAGATCTTCATGGTGCCAAAGAGAAATGCTATGGTAACGATTCTCATCTTGAACATGTGAAGCCCTCTTTCTTTCTGCATAGGAAACCCGCTCTCGCAAGCATGCAGTGAGTGTGAGGTATTCCTTCGGGTGGATATGAATAGTCCCCCTTGTTTTGCATGTAGAGTGCGGAATCGAAGTACGAACATATGCATGGTGTGTGAAGCCTACCCGGACAAGTTGGTCTGGATCGGTGATGTTTCATTATTCATGGATAGGCGGATAAGACTCCGTGTCAATGGTTATTTTTGGGTTTTCTACGTGGTAGATTGCAACAGGGAACCTTGGGGACTAACTCAAAGGTGCACCCGAAAATCTGGGCAGAAGCGTGATTCTGCCATCTTGGTGGCCTGAGAGCCAACTTGCACATAACTGGGTTATGTAAAATGTTTGATCGGTTTGGGACATGGGGAAGCTTGACCCGCGCATATGGATTAAATTAACGTTGCAGTGTGAGCAACGGGTCAGGCGGAATAGTACCCGCTCTATGTCGTTCGGTTAGAGAGACCTAAGATATGTGGTACTTACCGTTGGCATAGATGGAGGGTCTTAGGCATAGGACGGTAAGACTATAATGCTCACACGATTTGTCGTCCAAGGGGCGGTGGTGAGACCGTGGATTTTGACCGAGTTCACCGAGAATGTGCCCTGAGAGCACAGGGTGTGTGGTCGTGCGAGCCTACACCTGTGATGATGTGTAATTTCATAACTGTTAAGCTATACTAATAAAGTACAGGGAAGGAGCATCGCCGCCCTGAGTTTAGGGACGGGGTCGTTATAATTTTGTCAGCTTTAGCTGATCGTTTCTTTTGTTTGTCACCGCTTCGGTGGATTGTTGCCTATAGGTGCTGCGGAGCCTAGTGGTAAATAACGGGCAAAAGCCCTTGTTGCTGAGCCGACCCTCGAAGGCCTATATATACATGTTTACTTTTATTCTCATGTGTGACCGGCCTCCGTGCCGAGGCTTGGAAGACACTTTTATTTAAGTAAACTCTTGTAAGGCCATAAGGCCAAGTACTTGTGTGTTTGTACGTTCATTCTTGTTGGGTTTATGTAGTTCATATTCATGTTGTGGTTGGTTTCGTAATTTGCAACTTTTAAATTGCTTCCGCTAGAATGTACTCTGTGTAGTACGTTGAGTTTTTTGGAAGGATGGTTCCATTGCGTAACACTTCGGTCTGTATGCGGTATATGGCGTCGGGCCCCGGCCGGACCTACTACTATATGCTATGCGACGGAAAGGGGGTGCTACACTCGATGGGGTCGACGCCTCCCTAGCCGGCCTTACCGTAGGAGGCCTGGGAGAAGAGGGGCAACCGACCTTAGGGGGCTGGGTGACTCCTCGGCCACCCAAACGGCATGCGGCCAGGGAAAGGAGGGGGCCGGACCCGTGCTGGCCAGCACCTCCCTGGCTGGCCTCGTCGTAGGTGTCCGGGTAGAGGAGGGAGTTCGGCCTTGAAGGGGCCAGCTGATACACTCGAAATAGGTATACATAAATTAGGCAAGTGCACGTGCCGGATCAGGTAATAATGAGTGAGCAAAGATCGTTCCCACATAGAGGTGATTAATCTAACACTCACAAATACTAGCTAACCTTTTCTTTAAATCCAAGCTAATCAAATTAAAAGATTTTTAAACTAAATTAAAACTCTAAGAAAAATTAACAATGACTTCCTAGAATTACTTTATATCAAATTGTGAGAAAATAGTTTTGTATTTTGATTTCCTAAGTCTATTATGATGGATCAATAAAAGATATTTATGAGAAGCCTTTGTGAGCTTTCTTGAAACGAATTTAAGGCAGAGATCTGTATCTCTCGATATCAAAAATTATTATATCTTATGTTCCCTTGTCATTTCTAACTCAGACGAAATGAAAAATATGAATAATAATCAAAATCAAAGTTACTAACCGTTGGGTCAATTGATTCCAATGTCCCATATTTGTAAGAAGTCAAACAAGTCAATGGTATACACAAAGTTGTATTTGATGTACGTTTAAGTTCATGCATGCAGGTTGGTCTACGTCATATTGATTGGACAGGTGATCCAAGTGACATTGATAGGTGGACTCAAAGAAGTTGACTGGAAAGGCAGAAATTTGCCTAAATCATCAAGTGTTGAGTGAAGCAAGCTCACTCAATGCCAGATATCAAGGCAGTTGTTGGTGAAAAAAATTTACTAAGTCCACAGGAGTTGAGTGAAGCCAGTTCACTCAATTCCATACAACTAATAACGCTGAGAGAAGGCAGACAATCAATACTTTAAGTGTTGACAAGGCAAAAATGTGGCTAAGTCCATATGCATTGGGTGAAGACAACTCAATCAACGCCATATAGCCAAAAGCGTTGAATCAAGATGCTTTAGTTAAAGCCAATACAAATCTATTAAAGAATTCGGCTAAGTCCAGAAGCATTGAGTGAACCTTGTTCACTCAACGCCTTGCTGTTTCTGTCAAAGCCAAAGAAGAAGGAGACGGAAAATCGACTAAGTTCAAAAGCGTTGAGTAAGGCTTGATCTCTCAACGCCATGTTGTTTTTTTCAAAGCCAAAGAAGAAGGAGACAGAAAGTTGACTAAGTCCAGAAGCATTGAGTGAAGCTTGTTCACTCAACGCCAAGATCAAAAGGATTTGAGGCAAGCTAAGTATAGAAATGTTGAGTGAAGCTTGTTCACTCAACGCCAAGATTAAAAGGCTTTGAATCAAGCTAAGTACAGAAGCATTGAGTGAAGCTTGTTCACTCAACGCTAAGATAAAAAGGCTTTGAGTCAAGCTAATGCAGACAGCCAAGAGGAAACATATAAATCGGCTAAGTCCAGAAGCATTGAGTGAAGCCAGTTCACTCAACGCTCTTAATGCCAGATTTCAGAGGCAAAGGCAGCAAGCTTTGAGTGAGGCCAGCTCACTCAATACCTTCAGACAGAAGAAGATTTGGCTAAGTATAGAGTCATTGAGTGAAGCCAGTTCACTCAACGCTCTCAACGCATAGAGTTGCATAAGGATGCAGAATGTTGACTAAGTTCAAAAACATTGAGTGAAGCTTATTCACTCAATGCTCTCAACGCCTAGCAGAGCAAAAAATTGTCTAAATCCAAATTCGTTAAATAAAGTTTGTTCACTCAACGCACTCAACACCTGGGTACTTGTCTGAAATTTTCTATGTCCAGAATGACTGACGTCACAAAAGTCAAAAAAATTCAAATTGGTTATGAAAGAGCTGCAATTCATCACTAACGTTGTCGTCAGTCTTATTCTGTGAAATGAAGGTTATAATCTGACATTAACACAACAACACGTGTCAATTGAGTCACTGGTTGGAGGAATTATAAAATGTTGGGTATATTGGAAAATGTGTACCAGATTTGGAGAAGTCTCACCTAACTCAATGATATACATCAAGTTGTATTTGATGTTGTGTTGAGTTATCATGTGCAGGTTAAGTAAATGGAAAGGAAAATTTTCTAAGTACAAGTGTCGAAACCTGTGAATGGCTGTGTCGACACCAAGGGCCAGATTTTGTCGACATCCAGAATTTGTGTCGACACACAGAAAATTTGTCGACAACGCTGTGTCGATACCAAGGGCCAGATTGTGTCGACATCCAGAATTTGTGTCGACACACAGAAAATTTGTCGACAACGCTGTGTCGACACCAAGGGCCAGGTTGTGTCGACATCCAGAATTTGTGTCAACACACAAAAAATCTGTCGACAGCACTGTGTAGACACCAAGGGCCAGATTGTGTTGACATCCAGAATTTGTGTCGACACACAGAAAATCTATCGACAACGCTATGTCGACACTAAGGGCCAGACTTGTGTCGACAATATCAGGAGCTGTGTCGACACACAGAGAAGCTGTCGACACATTCCAGAATTCTGTCGACAACGACTATGTCGACACACAGAACTTGTGTCGACACACACCAGAATTCTGTCGATACCAACTTTGTCAATAAAAGGAGTGTTTGTGTCGACACACAGGACTTGTGTCGACACATTCCACAGAAGCTGTGTCGATAACAACAAGACTTGTGTCGACACATGGAGTTTGTGTGTCGACATATATGAAGTATTCAGTCGGCATTCTCTGCTGCTGAGTCAAAGTCCAATGAAGGCTGAAGTAATACAACTGGAGACTTGACAACTGTCATTACTGACATTGCTGTCACATCTGTCAGAGGTGTCAGAGGACAGTTTGAAACCGGAACAGCCGGTTACCATGGATGAAGCCTATAAATAGATATGCTCTCTCAACAATTGCGAAGAAAATAATAACAACGATAAGAACAACAGATACAGAATAGAGATAAGTTATTTAAGCCAATCAATTATTATCTCTGAAGGATTGAGAATACAGAAGAAGAGAAAGAAACAATCAACGGATTGTAGAGAGAGAAAAACAAGAAGGAGAGAAGTTCTCATCCAGTGAAGGCAGATTCTGAACAGTCTGGCAGAAAAATTCAGATCAAGTCTGAAGAAGAATTCAGATTAATTTCTGAAGGAAGCTGGTTGAAGATCAACTCCAACATCAAGAAGATCAACCCTACTGTGTTCAGATTCAAGAAGCTTTGAAGAAAGCTAAGTCATGTTGATCCTTAAGAAATCAATTCTATCAAGAACTGATCAAGAAGCCTTCAACCAATTCTCTCTCCATCTGGTTGAAGATATCAACAACTTTTCATCAATAATTCTTATAGGATCTGTAATAGATCTGAGTGTGGGAGATTTACATCTCTGAGTTGTAAGCCTAAATTATAAAGGCTGAGGTAGGGCTGAGTGCCTGAGGTAGGGAAATCTGTTCCCTGAGTTGTAGGCCTGTGAAAGAGGCTGAGGTAGGGCTATTGCCTGAGTTGTAGGAGTGGAGTGTCACTCTGAGTTGTAGGCCTGTGGAAGAGGCTGAGGTAGGGCTTGTGCCTGAGTTGTAGGAGTGTGGATTCACTCTGAGTTGTAGGAACCAGTCTTGGTTCTGAGCTGTAAGATCTGCGGATTTGAGAAGAAGGAAGGAAGTTAGGCCGAATCTAGTACACTGCTAGATAGGCGAAGGGGGAAAGTGGATGTACTCATCATTTGGGGAACCACTATAAAACTGGTGTGCAATCTGTGAATGTTGTGTATGTGAATGCTGTGTTATACTTTCTGCTGAATACATTGCTGAACACAGTAGGGTTGATCTCCTTTGAAGTTGATCTTCAACCAGTTTTTTTCTTGAAATTCAGAAATCAATCTGAATTCTTCTTGGCAGACTGGTTCAGAATCTGCACTTAAGAGACTTGTTAATGTAAGTCTCTTTCTTCACTTGAATAGATAGAGCTCTCTCTCTCCAAATTCTTCTGAAGATTCTTCTGAATTCTTCTTTGAATTCTCTTGACAAACTCTGAGTAGATCACCACTTAAGAATGTCTTCTTAGATCCTCTATTGAAAATCTTCTTCTATTTTTCGTGTTTTCTCTTTTTTTTATCTCTCTATTATCTATCTTCTGTTGATAGAGAATTTCTTTATATAGACTTTCTCCATGGTAACCGACTGATCCGGTTTCTAACGAACTTCTGACAGCTCTGACAGCTTCAGTAGACTTGTTGAATATCACAGCTGTCAAGTCTTCAGTCACTTCTTGAAACTCTGTCTCTGTCAGCAAAGTGTCGAGACTGAACTTCATCATGTGTCGACACAAGTAGACTAAGTGTCGACACAAGCCTTGGTGGTGTCGACACAGCTCCCTTGGTGTTGACACTTCTTCTCGACACAGCATCTATAGAATGTGTCGACACTAGTTCTGTGTGTCAACATAGTCACTTCTTCTCTTCACAAAAAGAATTGGACTCTTTTAAAATCCGATCGAAAATCTGATCAGACAACATATTTTGTGGCTGCAGCTGCCCGGCCGGCGGCGACTACTCCACCCGTGGAGGCCAGCCGGCGGCGGCGGCGGCCAGTGGTGGCGGCCCGCCGGTGGTTACCCCCCAATGGGGGTGGCTTTAGTGGAGAGATAGGGAGTAGGTCCCACCCCCCATGTTCTCCTCATCATGGGAGGTGGGGTTTGACTAGTCAACCTCATAATCTCCCATTTTGGGGGAAGATCATGAGGGAGCATGCATTATAAATGATGGTGTAACTCATCACTTATGTCTCAAGTTAGTTTGTTTTTTGTAACATTTGTCATACCAAACATACATTTTATGACAGTGATGTTTTGTCCAATCTCACCGGAACAAATAAGTTGTGATAGTCTCCCCAAACGCTGCCTTTGTTGTCCCATGCGTTTTTGTACCTACATGAAAATATAAATATATGTAAAAATCTGCTTCCAATTCATTGTTTAGGAGGAAGAGGAACACTAGCCCCTTAAAGACCACAAGGAACTACTAGTTGATTCACGGGTAGTAGCAGAAGAACTCTACATCTTTGTTTAGAGCAATGATACTCCTGAAAAAGCTCACCGACAATAAGTGCGAGGGGAAGGGAGGTTTGGGATTCCCAGGCACGAGACGCGAGGGGCAGGGCGGTTAGGAATTCACAGACGAATGGGGCTCACGAGAAGGAGATCGGCTTGAAATATTTAGGGCTTCCCGGTGAGAGGCGTTCGGGTGGTGGAGATTGGCTAGGGCACGAGCGAAGCGAGGAGGAAGTATGGTTGATATCGATTTGAGTTCGAACGATTGTCGCTTGGCTCAAAATCAAAATTTACAAATCGAACTCGGCTCAAAATCTAAATCGATTTCAAGTCGAGTCAGCTCGACTCGAAATTCCTCGATTCAGAGTCGGCTCGAAATTGATCATTTTTTCTTTTTATTCCTACTTGTCTTAAACTTAAATTGGGCAACATATAAATTTAGTAAATGAAACACTTAAAAAATTTTATTTTTTATTTAAGTTTAAATTTTATTGTTTTTAATTTTAAAATAAGAATATATTAATAAATACATAATATTTTTAATTAATTCAATCTAATTCGAATAATATTTCGAGCGATTCAGATTTGGATATTCGAGTCAAATTGAATCGACTCAAATTGAGTCAAATCAATTTTAACCGATTCCAATTCGACCAAATATTCAAGTGATTTTCGATCGACTTTCGAGTTTCGAATAATATATTCAGCCCTAGAAGGAAGGGAAATATGAGTCACACGTTTTGCTGCTGCACAGTAATGTTTTTTAGAAAGATGATAAATGGTTCGGTTTTTTTGATGGTTTACAAAGCCATGTACGCGACACACATAACATCATTCTACTTTTCTAAAAAAAATTTGGCGGGATATTACGTCTTTTAAAATCCGACTGGATATTATATCTTATCTTACTTTTTTAAAAAATTGTAAATTTTGCTAGCAGCCTGATCTTTAAGGGGATTGTTAACCGCAGACCGAATATGACTATTCGCAGATTATTACTATTCGCAGACTCAAAGACTCTTAAATTTGTCATTCGCAGAAATCATTGTTATTCGCAGATCAACATTAAAAGTAAAAAAAATAGGGTCAAGATGTGCACCAGCACCAGCACCACAAGTACCACCAAAGTTGGAGCCTACATAAAAGTATACATAACCTGCATCAAAAAATATGAAGCACTGACACCACAAGTGCACAAAAAATATCAAGTCCATCAAAATATATATAACCTGCATCAAAAATATGAAGCACTAGCACGAACATATCCCGCTCTATCACAGCCCAGAATAACGCGGGGGCGTGGTCTACCATCCAATTTATCAGAACTCTGTATGGTGACAACAAAACTAAGTGTTCTGCCAACATTTCGTACTCACGCAATTAACTCATCTTTTGACTCAAATACAACATTGGACTGAAAGTGTGTAGTCATATCTACGCAAAACAGAGTATAAATATTTGCTCCTAACTCACATAAATATTTGGAGAAAATATTTAAATCATTACCATACGTGGAGAAATTTTCTTCGTTGGTATCTGTAGTTGGGTTGATATTCATTGATCTTCAAGAACTATGCCAACAATTCACCTAGAAATCCCATACATTGATGAAGAAGCAGAGATTTAGACAATATCAAATGATTATTACTGAGAAGAATTAAAATCCTCTTAAAGAGAACTGACCTACAGCTGAGAACAATAAGCTAGGGCAAAACCAGTCTAGCAGATGAAAAAAATTAGGAAGGGAGTACCAGGAGCACGGCTAGGGAAAAAACTGTAGATCCCTTCCTGATTGCTAACAGCCTAATAGATTAACAAAACCAATTAATGTTAACAGCCTAACAGATTAACAAAATTTTTCTATCCGAAGAAGAAGAAAGTACCAGGAGCACGGTTAGGGCAAAATCAAGATTCAGAGCAGCGATCAGCGGCAGAGGCGGGCATTTCCTGGGAGATAGATCTACTAGATGGGGCCGGAGAGAAAAGAGCACACCGCCTTCGTGGCCGCGCTTCCCCGTTACATGCTCGGAAATGCCCTAACTCCTGGCGCCTTAAGCTAGGTCCGCCCTTGCACACAGCGGCGTGCGGCGTGGCGATCGACTCTTCTTCGCCGGCGAGCGGGGCGAGAGGCAGATGGCGAGCGGAGCGATCGGCGGATCGCCTCCTTCCAGAGAGAGCATCGGGGGAGAAAAACTAGGGTTTTGGTTTTGGTTTGAGAATAAAAAAAGGAAACCGCCTAAGCCTTTGAACCAAAAAAAAACGTTTTTTTCGGTCTGCGAATAGTCATTCGTGGTCTGCGAATAACAATCCCCATCTTTAATCGCACGATCAGATCTCACCCGACTCGTATCTAGACTCGTGCTAGCTGACGTAAGAATTTCTCAAGGTATAACAGGGCGTTGGTCTGCCTTTGGCTCAGTTTGTTTCGGCGGTGGCGGTGACAAAATGAGTTGTGGGAATAGAGCTGTGGAAATGGAGCTGTTAGAATAGAGCTGTTCAGAAGTAAAAACAGTTTGGTAAAACAGCGGTTATAGAGCTGTTCAGAATGGAGAAACAGTTTGTTTCGGCGGTGGCGTTTCTGTTAATTTTAATGAGTTATAATTAATATGTATTATAAAAATTATAATAATATTATAATATTATAATAATATTATAATATTATAATAATTATAATAATATAATCTAAACCTAGGAGTTTGTATCACCGGGTACAGCTGCAAGGATACAGGAAATCAGGGGAGGAGGAGGCCACCGTGCAGGGGGGAGGGGCATCTCCGACGCAGGGGGGGGGGGGAGGAGGGAGCATCTCTGGTGCGGAGGGACTCATGGCAGCGGAGCAGCGCCATCATCGCGAACATGGAGGAGGGAGCATCTCATGGCAGCGGAGCAGCGCCATCATCGCGAACATGGAGGAGGATGGGGCAGCGGAGCGGCTTCTCTCCGGCGGGATGGGGCAGCGGAGCAGCGCCATCATCGCCATGGATGGAGCAGCAGAGCGGCTTCTCTCCATCGCGAACAGCGCCATCATCGCCATGGCAGAAGAAACATCGAACATGGCGGAAGAAAAGCGCCGGAGCTTGCCTCTGCCGCCCCTTGCCGATGCACGGAGCCGCCGCCCCCTCACCACGATGGCAACGCTGGCGTTGAAAAGTTAATCCCACGAGCTGTCGGAAACTCCCGTTGGCAACGGAAAAAATCGAGCTCCGTTCCATCTGCAACGCCAAAACAAACTGTAAAAAAAAAATAATAACATTGCGGTGGGAACTCAAGGGACAATAAAGCTGAAACAAACGGACCCTTTGCCATTGCACCGTTTGCTCATGCGGCATGATTAATTAATACTAAGAGTCTCATTCAATGGAGCTAATAATATTATTAATTAATATTATTAATTATTAATAGAGTCTAGTGTCTCTATAAAATATTAAAATTATTGATTTGGAACGGCGGTGTGCCTCGAAAACGTAAACTACTCTCCGCTACGATTTCGGTAAGGAACTACTTGTAGAAATATCCTGCGGAGAAATAAAACATTAAATGCTATATTTATTTATTTATTTATGTATGTATGTATGTATGTATGTATGTATGTATAATAGTCAACGGTCACTTGTGCGTGACGCCAAGGCTAAGCCAGATCTGAGAAAAGTGGGCTGGGCAAATGTGGTTCAAGCTCGAAACAGGCCTTGGGGGGCCTATGGAGAAGCCTATTTAACCACAAAGCGTGGCCTTGGGCGTGACGACAAGGCTAGGCGCCAGCCCACTTGTGAGCGTAAGTGCTGTTTGAGCAGAGTTTTAGAGCGCGGTTTGTTAAAATTCAACAAACCGCAGACGCCCCCTTGGATATCTTGTTGACAACTCAACAAACCGAAGGAGAATACGCCCACTTATAATGTTGAAAGTTTTTCCGGATCGTGGAGTTAGCAGGGGTTATCTCAACAAAGCAGTAACAACCAGCAACACATGCAGCACAAGCTTCTTTATTGATCAAGAGCAAACTTCTTTACAAGGCGAGACATACATGGCGAGACATGCTTCACCAAAACCCAACACCGGGAGAGCAGAGACAGTTACAAAGACAAGAACAAAAAACAAGCCGCGCGGACTCAATCAACAAGCCGCCGACCTACTGCTGTGGAGTCCGCTCAGTCCGCCAGGTCGCCAGACCGCAACCCAAGCCGCGCGGACTCACCCTTTCCAATGCCAGCTCTTCACTGCCGATCTGCAGGCCGCCTGACCGCGAGGTCGCCTAGCCGCCAGACCGCACAAGCTGCGTCACCGAATGGAACAGTCCGCCTGAAGCAGGCGACTTCCTGAACCCGACCCAAGTTGCCAAAGAGAAGACCGCCTGGTCGCAATCCACGACCTGCTGTTTACCGCCTGTTGCTTAACCGCAGAGTCCGTACTGTCCCTGACCGCAATCAGAGCCAAGTCCTGGCTTTCCAGCGCTATCCGCACAACCTGCACAGCACAACCGGGTCAACTCTCTATCCGCGCGGACAACAAAGTCCAGACCGCAGCAACTTACGCGAGCTCAAATACTGTTCACTTACTTCGGTCTAGGTCCTTTTTTTCCTGATGTGACATGGGTCCTATTTATAGGCACGATGATGAGTATGGTCACCGCCCTAGCCGATAGGAACACCGCCACATCCCGCAGCTAGAACAAGTGTGTCCGCCAGCCCGCGGACACACATTCCAGTTCGCCGCTCCTGTGCAGATAGCCAGTCCGCCCCAGCTTTTCCAAGGCCGGACTCCAATATCCAGCCCGCCTTGCCGCCAGAGGCCAAGCCAGGACCACCACAGCCGGACTCCACAACAGCCGTGTCCGCCAATCTGCGGACAAGGCATCAGCCCGCAAACCCCGAGCCCGCAGCCTCGCCATCAAGGCACCTGCCGGACTCAGCGGACACCCGGCTTCCGTCCGCACCTCCTGAGTCCATTGCCTCTATCTCCAAGGCACCGCCGGACTCAGCGGACACGCCAATCCAGTCTGCTAACAGCAGACTTCAGTCCGCATGCACTGCAGACTTCTCCAGTCCGCATCCCTGCTGACTGCCTCAGTCCGCATCCTTGAGTCCAAAACCTCATCACAAGGCTAAACCGGACTCAGCGGACTCTGACTCCAGTCCGCACGCTCCTGCACAAGCAATTCTCCAGTCCGCATTTCCCCAAGCTAGCAAACAAGGCAACAGCACTTCTACTACGCTTGGCGGACTGAGAAACCAGCCCGCGCTCCACTGCGCGATCTCCCCGGACTAAGCCAACCTGGACTTGGTTCAGATCACACCAAGTCCAGTCCACTGGCCACAAGGGCCAGTCCGCACTTACTGGCGGACACTAGATCTAGCCCGCCATACCGGGCGACCTCCAGTTTCTGTCCGCGCTGACCGGCGGTCTCCGCGGCTTCCCGCTGCACCAGAGCAAGACCAAGGCAACTGCCAAACCGGTCTGCCGAGCTCCAGTTCTTCAGTCCGCTTCATGCCGGACTCCGCGGATAGCATTTCTATCCGCCCGGTTACTTCCTGGGAGTCAACCGCCTGCTGAGCATACACTGGCCTGTCAGACCGCTGCTACTGCCCGCGTAGTCCGCGCGAACAGACCGCCCAGGCCGCCACAGAGCAAACCGCCTGCAACATCCCTGCCGACCTAGCAGTCCGCCAACCCTGTCCGCGTAGTCCGCGCGGATAGGTTTCCCAAGCCTTCCATTCACCCACTTTCACTTCACAGAATTCAACACTCCCCCTTGAAGTGAGAAGTGGTGAATAACTCCAGCAGCTCCCGTAACCTTGCACCTGGTCCTTCCTATAGCATCTACGAAGAGATGTCCAAGACATAGTCCTTGCCCCGCATATCATGGACCATGAGGGAGCCCTCCAGCATCTCCAAAAAGGAGTCATGCTTCCCTCTGCCTTCTTCAGCTTCAACCTCCACTCTTGCATCACAGGAGTATCACCAACTTCCTTGGACACGGAAGCCCAAGCCTTGTTATCTCTGAGAGAAGTCACCTCTTCAGCCTTGGTGTCAATCACCTCCTTGATTCTAGTGGGGGCATCACAGCCAGAAGAACCTTGCTCGACCTGAGGGCTAACAAGGAAACACGGGACCAAGTCCGCCGTGTTCCCTTCACTATATCGAGCTGGTGGCTTACTGATCCTCTTCGATCTCCGAAGAACCTGATCATGGCTAACCACCTCCGCTGCTCTTGAACCAGCTCCGTTCCCGGGCAAACCCGGAACAATGCTCCCTTTGCTCCCTGAACAAGACGCCTCCTTACTGGAACCAAGAGCACCTGGAGCAACGCTCCCCCTGCTACCTGAACCAGAAGACTCTCCTCTTGAACAAGAACTGCCTGGAACATCGCTCCCCCTGCTTCCTGAACCGGAAGCCTCCGCCTTCGAGCCAGAAGATCCTGGAGCATCGCTCCCCCTACTTCCTGACCCTGACGCCTTTGCCCCGGAGCTAGAACAACCTGGAACACCTGGTGACTCAGGTAACTCCACTTCCTTAGCAGCAACCTCCTTCAGCCCACCATCTGACCTGCTTATCTCTAGCTCCACATAAGAGCTACCCCAATACGGCGTCAACTCATCAAAAACAATGTCTCTCGACACTATGAGTTTCTTCGTCGCAGGATCCATACACCTCCATCTTCTTCTCTGCTCATCATATCCAACAAAGACTAGCTTTGTCTTGAGAGCACCCGGAGAATGTATATAGCAGGTAGATCCAAACACCGGAAGGTGCTTCACTGAGGGCTTCACTCCGAACATCAGCTCATAAGGAGTCTTCACTATGATCGGATTAAGAGGCATCCGGTTGATGACATGAGCAGCACAGGAAATTCCTTCCGCCCAAAGAGCCTTCGGAACGCCTTTACTCAGAAGCCAACACTTGCAGGTCTCCGTTAACCAACGGATCATCCGAGCTGCAATACTACCCTGTTGTGAAGTATGTCCACAAGAAAGCTCCATCCGGATCCCTTGCTTCCTGCAAAAGCGTGAGAACTCGGTTGAGCCAAACTCACCACCGATACTTGTCCTCAACACCTTGATCCTCCGGCCAAGCTGGCCTTCCACAAGCTTCTTGAACTCCACAAACAAGCGTACCATGCTGGACTTCTTCTTCATGAAGTATACCCAAGTATACCCAGAATAGTCATCAACCAATATCAGCATGAACCTGTTGCCTCCAAGACTGGCCGTGACGGTCGGTCCCACCAGAGCACAATGGACAACCGCCAATGGTGCATTACATCTGGATTGTGCTTTGTCAACCATGAAGCGATAGGCTCCACTTTCCTGACATCCCGCACACCCCCGACCATCGCCATAGGATGACAATCTAGGCAAGCCTCTTACGAGTCTTCTTTCCGCCATTGCTTTCAGCTTGTCCATCCCTACATGCCGCAGTCTTTCATGTCAGATAGCCGTACTATCACTGGCATTCATCCGATCAACTCCAGAACTTGTTGATAACCCAACAAGGTTCTTCTCCTTCCTCCCTACCTGAGCAACGTTCGCCGAGAGCAAGACAACCTTGCACTCCTTCCGAAGATGACCTTGCTGCTTGCATTTATAGCACCTTGGTCCTTCCTTCCTCTTCCTATCACGCCTAGGAGAAACACTCCTTTCTTCCTGATACGAAGTAGAGGGACCATCGTCAGCAACAACCTTCACCTCCTTCCTGAACAACCCATCAAGGGAAGTCCAAACCTCTGCAGCTGACCGACATCCACTGATGTGGTCCAAGAGCTCCGATGAGATCACCTGCTTGAGAATAGACTCCGCTTTCGCATTTGCCTCCTTCCAAGCTCTCATCGCCTCAGTATTGCCAGCAGTATCCTCTTGTCTTCCTGCTCCACATACAACCTCCCAAAGGTCCTCGCCAAGAAGAAAGCTCTTCATACAGGACTTCCACCGTTCACAGTTCATCTCTGTAAGAAGATCAATTCCAAGACAACTTGCATCCTCCACTGCCATGGTTCTACCACTGGTTTCCTCTACAGAAGAACAACTACTTCCATTGAGCACTGCTTGACCACTCCAACAACCTCCCTCTGATACCATGTTAAAATTCAACAAACCGCAGACGCCCCCTTGGATACCCTGTTGACAACTCAACAAACCGAAGGAGAATACGCTCACTTATAATGTTGAAAGTTTTCCCGGATCGTGGAGTTAGCAGGGGTTATCTCAACAAAGCAGTAACAACCAGCAACACATGCAGCACAAGCTTCTTTATTGATCAAGAGCAAACTTCTTTACAAGGCGAGACATACATGGCGAGACATGCTTCACCAAAACCCAACACCGGGAGAGCAGAGACAGTTACAAAGACAAGAACAAAAAACAAGCCGCGCGGACTCAATCAACAAGCCGCTGACCTACTGCTGTGGAGTCCGCTCAGTCCGCCAGGTCGCCAGACCGCAACCCAAGCCGCGCAGACTCACCCTTTCCAATGCCAGCTCTTCACTGCCGATCTGCAGGCCGCCTGACCGCGAGGTCGCCTAGCCGCCAGACCGCACAAGCTGCGTCACCGAATGGAACAGTCCGCCTGAAGCAGGCGACTTCCTGAACCCCGACCCAAGTTGCCAAAGAGAAGACCGCCTGGTCGCAATCCGCGACCTGATGTTTACCGCCTGTTGCTTAACCGCAGAGTCCGTACTGTCCCTGACCGCAATCAGAGCCAAGTCCTGGCTTTCCAGCGCTATCCGCACAACCTGCACAGCACAACCGGGTCAACTCTCTATCCGCGCGGACAACAAAGTCCAGACCGCAGCAACTTACACGAGCTCAAATACTGTTCACTTACTTCGGTCTAGGTCCTTTTTTTCCTGATGTGACATGGGTCCTATTTATAGGCACGATGATGAGTATGGTCACCGCCCTAGCCGATAGGAACACCGCCACATCCCGCAGCTAGAACAAGTGTGTCCGCCAGCCCGCGGACACACATTCCAGTTCGCCGCTCCTGTGCAGATAGCCAGTCCGCCCCAGCTTTTCCAAGGCCGGACTCCAATATCCAGCCCGCCTTGCCGCCAGAGGCCAAGCCAGGACCACCACAGCCGGACTCCACAACAGCCGTGTCCGCCAATCTGCGGACAAGGCATCAGCCCGCAAACCCCGAGCCCGCAGCCTCGCCATCAAGGCACCTGCCGGACTCAGCGGACACCCGGCTTCCGTCCGCACCTCCTGAGTCCATTGCCTCTATCTACAAGGCACCGCCGGACTCAGCGGACACGCCAATCCAGTCTGCTAACAGCAGACTTCAGTCCGCATGCACTGCAGACTTCTCCAGTCCGCATCCCTGCTGACTGCCTCAGTCCGCATCCCTGAGTCCAAAACCTCATCACAAGGCTAAACCGGACTCAGCGGACTCTGGCTCCAGTCCGCACGCTCCTGCACAAGCAATTCTCCAGTCCGCATTTCCCCAAGCTAGCAAACAAGGCAACATCACTTCTACTACGCTTGGCGGACTGAGAAACCAGCCCGCGCTCCACTACGCGATCTCCCCGGACTGAGCCAACCTGAACTTGGTTCAGATCACACCAAGTCCAGTCCACTGGCCACAAGGGCCAGTCCGCACTTACTGGCGGACACTGGATCTAGCCCGCCATACCGGGCGACCTCCAGTTTCTGTCCGCGCTGACCGGCGGTCTCCGCGGCTTCCCGCTGCACCAGAGCAAGACCAAGGCAACTTCCAAACCGGTCTGCCGAGCTCCAGTTCTTCAGTCTGCTTCATGCCGGACTCCGCGGATAGCATTTCTATCCGCCCGGTTACTTCCTGGGAGTCAACCGCCTGCTGAGCATACACTGGCCTGTCAGACCGCTGCTGCTGTCCGCGTAGTCCGCGCGAACAGACCGCCCAGGCCGCCACAGAGCAAACCGCCTGCAACATCCCTGCCGACCTAGCAGTCCGCCAACCCTGTCCGCGTAGTCCGCGCGGATAGGTTTCCCAAGCCTTCCATTCACCCACTTTCACTTCATAGAATTCAACACGGTTATGTGCAGAGCACATTTGACAAAGTGCATGCTGAAAAAAAAAATCAAAATCAAAATTCTATTTTCCTTATAAACTTTAGGTGCCGCTCATGCTCTCCTTTCGCAGCTCCCCAACGGCGGACAATTGTTCTAGGGTTTGCTTGTTACCATTCGCCGTCGTTTCCAGCGTCTCCTTCCCCCACTTCTTCCTCCTCGCCGTCGAAGCCGACAGCCTCCTGCGCGGCGGCTCCCACCTCCTCTGCCCCATCATCTTCGTCGTCTACAAATTCTTTTCAGAAGAGGCCGACATCCAGATCATGATCTACACCGCCATCCCAGCATCCCGATTTCTCACATGAAGGTCCTCCCACGCGCCGTCCTCCTCCGATTCTAAGTCGTCGACGTCCGTGCGGATATCTACTGGATCTTCCATGCTTGCCGGCGGACGCGGGTCGTGTTGACCGCTAACCCAGTGGTGATGGTGGTGCTATTCGTGAAGGAGTATTTCGGCGGGGATCGAGTGCTAGGGACAGAGCACAATTTTGGCACACTATTAATGCACAATTTTTTTTATATAATTGGTTTGCACCTAACATTTGTCGTTGCACTTAAATTTTCTGGGTTTACACCTAACCGTGGTTTGCACATAGCCAAAGTAGGTTTGCACTTAATATTGTTCTAATTTTATTTTGAGTAATTTTATGTGTAGATTCATTTTGTCTATGTGCAAATCATGGTTATGTTCATATCAAAAAAAAATTAAGTACACTTATCTAAAATTGATTTGCACTTAACAAAATTGGTTTGCACTTATCTAAAATTGATTTACACTTAACACCGCTTTTAATATTTTATTACTATTATTTAATTTTTAAATAAATTAATATATTAGATCCTTAAGCATTCCTAGGTCTTGGCCCGGCCCGGTCTAAGCCTAGCAAAAGCCATGCAATCAGACCCTCCCAGTGCCCCCTCGGGAAGAGAGGCGTGGGCAGCTGAAAGCCTGAATCTGTCAGACTTTTTGTGCACCTCAGAAAATATATTCTTTTTGACAATATTTGTCTTATCATGATAAACTTTTTATGTTTGAAGATTTTTAGTATTCTAAGTTAGTTTGTTTTACATGCAAAATTGCATATACATCTAACGTACTTGATTTGTCAGAAAATCGTTTTAGCGCCTCTAATTTTGTCAGGCCATGTTAATACGCTTCAATCATACCTACGTAATTGATAGGTTTTTGTACTTTTAGGTAAAAACATGTATCGTTAGGGGCAAAACTAATAAAGGGAGAGAGTGGGCGGCCGCCCACACTCAAAAAAACAGCGAAATAGGGTTCGTTCGCGAGTGGGAGCGAGCGCCAAATTTCCTTCCTCTCTTTGTCAGGCTCCCGTCAAATGTTGATCCTTTGAAAGTCTGTGTATCTTCCTTCTCTCTCAAAACAATGTCAATCCTTTGCATAGCTCTCGATCTTCTGGCTGTCTTAGGATTTGCAACTTTATCGATGTCGATCTTCTGCAAATTTGACTTCCGAGCAACCTCTATCTTCGAACGACCACTGCAAATGTCTTAGGATTTGCAAATGTCTTAGGGGACAGACTATCGATACTTCCCCTCAGAACGGGTGTTTTCCTGGAGGCCAATTCTAGTACTCTCTCCGTAGCAACCTGCGCACTCAGTGACTCCGAAATCTACATGCTTACCACGGAGTCTTCTCCGACATACAAAACAATCATCACCAATCCAGACCAACCTTTCCGGATGGGCTTCACACAACATGCTTATTCCGTACTTCGATTTTGAATTCTAAATGCAAAGATAACGAGGATATAATAGATCTACCTGTCGGGAGAACTGCTTTCACATGTTTGTGGAGAATCTACCCTCACACGCCAAAACAAAGGACTTCGCATGTACAAGAAGAAGGATCGTTACCCTTGACGTTCGTTTTGGCGCCATGGGAGGGGATCTAGTCAGATGAATACGATCAAAATGGATTTGCCTCCGCGGATCCGAACTCGGCTTGCGACTTGAAGCTCTGGAACTCCAACAGCGATGAGATCTCCTTCCTCTAACTCTCGCCCTGTAAGACCCCTCCCGTTACCTAGGAGTTAACCCGGTCTTATGCCCAAAACCGCCGTATTACGGTGGCACTAACGCACGTGGTTAGCCGTCACCACAACACATCGATCTTGCCGACTAGTACGATCATATAACCTGTTCGGCCAAAAGAGAGAAAGAAGTAAAGGCAGTAGAAAACAATCATTAGTCCACAAGTCACAACACTATCACATAACAAATAAGACTACACAGTCCATAATGAGTTCATCGAAAATAGAGAAAAGGGCTTATGCCCAGTACATAATGACAAATATCTCTCATAAATGACAACAAGCGGAAGCTACACAATAATCAGAAGACGTGTCCCACCTGAAGTTGGGCTGAAGTAGTAGTAGTAAGTGGTGGTGGTATCAGCTCCTCACGTCCTGCCACCTCGTCCTGCTGGTGCTCCATCTGCTCGAGCTCCTAAAATGTTTGGTCACACTGACCGTTAGTCAAAATACTAAGTCGTTTCCTCCACACCTCGCTCCCGCAACTCCTAAGCATCGGGCGGGAGGACGAAGCGGAGGACAACAAGGGATATAACAAAAGAAACATGTGACAGTGGAGTTATACTAAGAGAACGTATATAACAAATATTCCTACTCTAGCAGTTCTATATATTTAGTGCAAGAAAAGTAAGAAGAGCTAAACAGAAACAAGTAAAGTGCAGTAAGTAAACAAGTACTGTAGGTAAGCTAAGTAAAGACATCAAGTATAATAAGTTACTACTATCATCACAGAAGTACCTTAGCCTATATGAATGCTCATACAAACTTATAAGTTAAGGTTTCCAGAAATATAACTTATCATATAAAAGAGCTCATACTAATTTATATGATAAATATCCATGGTGCGTATGACCTAGTTATGAATGTATGATATACATGCGTTTTATGGTTCATGCAAGTGCAACTCACGCACACGACTCTGTGATCACAGACCTTTAGTTCCCACTTTTTGGAGCTAGCATCACTCTCTGGTACCACCATTATGGCTACGGCAGCAGTGGAGAGGGCGTCTCCACTCCTAGGCGGGTATCACACTATCAGGCATAGACCTCTCATACGTCTCTATACACGTCCTAGGTGCACTCTAGAGTCTCTGCGTACTATTTGCTGGCTACCCACCAGTCTTTTTGGTCGAGTGCGTGTTTTTAGGGATCGTCCTCCAAACCACAGCATAAAACTACCCACTGGCCCCTCAAACCATCACACCTCGCCAGAGCCACCGTACTGCCATCGGTGTGACGATTGGCCCAGTACTGCATGACCCGCCACAAGTTTATGCACATGCAAGATATTCCAACCCGAGCCTCCAGCTCGCAGGACCAACCCATCTCGAATCCCTCCAACCCATCGCGGGTGAGATTGCACATTAGTGCCTTTATTCATAATCCCTCAAACCCGTCACGGGTGAAATTGCACATTAGTGACTTTATTCATAATCCCCTAAACCCATCACGGGTGAGAATGAACCACAATGTCTTATCCTATTAGACTATCCTTGCCTAATGTTGTTATACCTAGCAATTTAGGGTTAATCCCAGGACTACCCACGACATGCCCGGTGAAGGGCTCTCTGGGACACTAGGAACTACGATGAGCTGAATCCCAAAGCTCCTTTTCTCAAGGATATTTACTTTTATTAATGTCTACCCCTTAACCATACCAACTCTCATTGTTACTCTGGACAAACCTAATAATTTATGATGTTATCAGGAGAGCGGCGGTCTTCCGCCGATCTCCGTTCTAGCCACTATCCTTGGGATTTGCTCTCTTCCACTCGTAATCAGGAAGTGACCTATTGGACACCAACCAGGGTTTGTCTTCCCAATATAGTTCCCAACTCAACCTACCATCGTATCATCTGTGGGTCCCAGTGAAACGAGTTATATTTTTCTAAGCGCACCCATAACCTAATGATGACCCGTATAGTAGAACTTCTAATCCCTTGGTCCAAATGCCCCTAATTAATTATCATGGACTAGTATGGTGTATGATATTGACCATTTGAGATTTCACCATTTTTCTAAGTAATTAAGGGCCTAATTTAATTCCCTTAATTGTGTGACCTATGTCGCATTGCACATGATGTACTACTTATATTGATTCATTATACTTAAGAAATTTATCATGTGTTCTAAGAAGTAAAATATGGCTGCCCACCAGATTTCCCAATTTTCCCATGACATTTCAATTTAATTTTCATTTAACAACAAAATCACAATTTGCCTACTTTCCAAATGAAGTATAATATATCTGCCACCAAAAATTTTGGGAAAATTACTGGAGATTTAAAATTATAAAATCAAACTAAGTACAAATTTTTAAAGTCCTAAACAGTAATTCGACCTAACAAATATTCAAAATACCATTATTCCTAAAAAACCATTTTTAGGATTTTCATCATACTGGAACTCCCAAAACTTCTTAGAAAATTATAGAAGGAGTAAATCATATGTATAAATCACTGCAAAATTTTCCATATTATTCCAACCAAAATTTCCTTTATTTTAAATTAATTTGCATAATGGTAAAAATTATAATTCTACTTAAATTTCAAGATAAAATTAACCAACAACCCCATAAGTTTTTTCAGAGATACGCTATGAGTCATTTAAGCTTGTGGCAAAATTTGAGAATTTAATATCATCATTATCCTTGGTTTCAAATTTTTATTTCTAAATGGCCTAATTTTAAAGAATTCCATTTAATGGGATTTTTGATCCCAAAAATCTCATTCTTCCTGTGGGAGGTATATATCACCCATAAAAACTTCTATCCAGAGTTTCATGATCATGCAATGTTCTAAATGGGCTGAATTTCTCATTTTTGCTAAATTTTACTATATGCACCCTAAACCTAAACCTACCTTTCTCATGCAAGTGGGATTACCCAACATGCATGGATCAACAGAGATTGAAATTTCTACCATGGTCTAACATTGACCCAATGGACATGCCACCAAAATTTGGGGTCATTTGGAGTTGTAGTCATAAGGACTTATAGTTTGGCATGGGCACACATTTGAAAATCTACCCTAGCCTTGGACCAGTCTTGGTAGAATGGCCCTACAGGGAGCCCTACTACTCCAAATCTCAAGTTTAGGGTGTCAAAATAAAGGTAAGACCTAGGCCTACAATATGCATGGTGCCTGTCTTGTTCTGAAATTGCATTTAAGAGGCCTATTTTTAGCATAAAAGAACTATGTAAAAGTGTGACATATATTTTACTGTTCATATCAAATTAATTCATTAATCAGATCAAATCAGATGGACGACATCAGTTCATCGTCTCCAGGTGGCTAACGTCTGCGATTAATTTTCCTGGGACATTTTTGCAGGCACATTCCGGCCACCTGGGCCAGCGCCACCGCCGGCAATTATTGCCACCACCTTCGTTGAGGTGGTGGCTAGCGTTTCCCGATGGTGAGGCTGCGGGAGGCGGCTCCTCCGGTGATCCTGAGCAAGAAGAAAAGCTTGGTATTTTTCACACATTCTCCCATGGTATTGTGCTCAATTGAGCCCGATGTCTCACCTAAATGAGCTACAAAGCTAGCACGGGGTGAGGTCAAGTGAAACGGACATGAAGTCGGGCTTGGCGGCGCGTGCGGTGGCGGTGCTCCATGGCCGACGCTTGCTCCGGCGAACTAGCCCGATTCCTTGATTTTCCAGTAAAACCAGTGCTCCAGATGTCGATCTCCACTCCCCTGAGCTCACTGAAGGTGATGGTGGGCTTGTTTTTAGCTGGGGGTGGCTGTGGGAGGAGTTGGAGTTAAGGGGGTGGCCGGCCAAGCTTTGGAATTTCCTCCTGGCCACCAGGTGTCCCAAAATCCCTCCACCTTGCAGGAATAATCCTGAGGAGCTCAGCCAACTGCTTGGGCAGAGAGAAGGAGGGCCACATGGCCACCATTTCTTCTCTTCCCCCCTTTCTCTCTCCTCTTTTCCTCCAAAAAGTCCAAATTGCCCCCATGCATGCATTCTCTCTCCATTTTCAGGAGGGTAGGGGTTGTCATTAACCCTTTAGGCTGGTCTTGGGCCTTGGCTTGTGGTCCTAGCCCATGGGAAGTGGGTTTGGTTTCTTTTTTCTTCTTTTAAGCCTTTTTTTGTTGACTTGTTGACTTTTGGGGTGGACTTGGTAAACCTGGTGAGTGGGCTGACCCCATTTGAAGGTCATGGACCCCAGGGCACCACCCAACTTGGGTTGGGCCATGGTGGTGCCCCACTTGGACTAATTGTTCCTTTAGGTGTGGGTTTGACCAATTTAAAGTTAAGGGTTGACTTGGGTCAACTTGGATCAATAAGTGACTTAGTGATATGACTTAAGGTTCCCTTAGGTTGGTGTTAGGGTTATGGGTGTAGTGGTAAAGTCAATGTGTGGCTAGGACCCCCAATTTGGGTTGGTTTGACTTAGATTACCTTGGGCCCTGTTGTGGGCCCCATGTGACTAAACCCTAACCCCATGGTTCAAACCTAACCTAAACCCATGCCCCCACCACATGTCCTAACCCAACCTAAGTAGAGGGGTCTAATTGAAAGTGGGATGTTACAAACCCCAATAAACAAAAGAAATAATTTTGTCCCTGAAATTCAAGTTCTGGTCTACGGGGTTTCTAAGCTTAAAAATTTTAAGTACTTTAGCCAATAATTAAAGTGTTACCTGATGTGAAAAGCTCCGGGTGCTGCTCTAGCATCAGATCCCTCAGCTCCCAAGTGTGCTCCTCCCGTCCATGGTTGGACCACAACACCTTCACCAGGGGGACCTTCTTCTTCCGCAGCACTCGGATCGCCGTATCATCGATCCGGAGCGGCTCTAGATGAACTGATCTGTCGGATGCTAATGGGCCTGCTGTAGTGGTGATATGCTGCTCCAGCTAAAGGAGAGCTCTCTGTAGCGAGGAGACGTGGAAGACGTCGTGCAAGGTCCCCAGCTCTGGCGGCAGCTCCAGCCTATAGGCCAAGGGGCCAATCCGCTCCAGAATCAAATAGGGCCCCATATATCGAGGGCTGAGCTTCTTGTGCCTTCGTACCCGAGACACACCATGCACCGGACATATCTTCAAGAACACTCTGTCCCCCAACTGGAAGTCCACCTTCCGATGCCGCGCATTGTAGTATTTAGCTTGCCTACTCTGAGCCTCTAGCATCCGTTCCCTGATCAGTCGTATCTGAGCATCTGTATCCTTAATATATTCCGATCCAAGTCCCCTGGGGTCCTCATCCTGGAACCAAGATAGCGGTGTCCGACATTTCCTCCCGTAAAGAGCCTCATAAGGTGTCATCCCAATGCTCGTCTGGTGACTGTTGTTGTAGGAGAACTCGACCAGTGGCAACAGTCTCTCCCAGGGCCTCCCCGTATCCAGTATACATAATCGTAGCAGATCCTCCATGGTCCTGTTTGTTCGCTCTGTCTGATTGTCGGTCTGTGGATGGAAAGCGGTGCTAAAAGCAAGCTGAGAACCCAAGTACGCCTGCACCGCTCTCCACTCCCTAGAAGTGAATCGACCGTCACGATCCGAGACAATCGCCCTGGGGACCCCGTGGTACCTGACGAACTGTTCCCCAAACAATCTCACCAAAACAGTAACTGGGTTGTCCTTCTTGATAGGTATAAATCGGGCCACCTTGGTCAGCCTGTCGACAATGACCCAAACAGAATCGTGCCCCGAGTAGGAGCGAGGCAATCCGTGCATAAAATCCATAGTAATATACTCAAACTTCCACTCAGGGACCGACAATGACTGTAGCAGCCCTCCGGGGCTCTTGCATTCTGCCTTTACTCACTGGCATGTCTCGCAGTGTGTCATATAAAAGATGATCTCCCTCTTCATTCCCGGCCAATACATGCTCCTCCACAGATTCGCTGTCATCTTGGTGATATAGGGGTGCACTGAGTACCGAGTATAGTGAGCCTCCCTGAGTATGTCCTCCCGGATACCACCTCCTGCGGGTATGTAAAAACGACCACGGAAATGAATGAGGTCCTCAAGCAAAGTATAATCACCTGACCTGCCCCCTTCCAGGGCCCTGAACACCGGCACCAAAGCTGTATCTAACCTCTGTTGTACCCTAATGTGCTCTCGTATATCACATTCCACGATCAGGGAGTTCAAATACTCCTGGTAGATCTCCGGCTGGGACTCGAAAATGACCGAAATGTGTATATCCACTAACATCTGCAACAGCTCCATAGACATCACCTGAGGCTCCGGTACTGAGGTGCTGGCTCTCCTACTCAGGGCATCTGCCACTGTGTTCGCCTTCCCCTGATGATAATGCATGGTGTAATCATAATCACATAAGAATTCAAGACACCTTCTCTGGCGTAGGTTCAGGTCTTTCTGTGTGTCAACATATTTGAGGTTCTTGTGATCCGAGAAGATATTATAATGAACCTCATATAAGTAATGTCTCCAGATCTTTAATGCAAACACCACTGCCCCGATCTCTAAATCATGTACGGGGTAATTTTGTTCATGCTTCTTCAACTACCTTGAAGCATAAGCGATGACGTGCCCGTGCTACATCAAGACCGCACCCATCCCCTGATGTGAGATGTCAGTATATATGTGAAATCCTTCCTTCCCAGATGGAAGTGCAAGGATGGGGGAAGAGGTGAGCCTATCCTTTTGTAATGCCCTGAAACTCAAAAGAGCGACGGGAGGCGTTTTGGGCCAAATTTGGAATTTGGCAGGGGGCACACGGCCTGGGACACGGGTGAGAATGAACCCGTCATGGGTGAGAATGAACCCGCAAACCCGTCACGGGTGAGATTGCACATTAGTGTCTTTATTCATAATCCCCCAAACCCATCACGGGTGAGAATGAACCACAATGCCTTATCCTATTAGACTATTCTTGCCTAATGTTGTTATACCTAGCAATTTAGGGTTAATCCCAGGACTGCCCAGGGCATGCCCAGTGAAGGGCCCTCGGGGACACTAGGAACTACGATGGGCTGAATCTCAAAGCTCCCTTTCTCGAGGATATTTACTTTTATTAATGTCTACCCCTTAACCATACCAACTCTCATTGTTACTCTGGACAAACCTAATAATTTAGGATGTTATCAGGATAGCGGCGATCTTCCGCCGATCTCCGTTCTAGCCACTATCCTTGGGATTTGCTCTCTTCCACTCGTAATCAGGAAGTGACCTATTGGACACCAACCAGGGTTTGTCTTCCCAATATAGTTCCCAACTCAACCTACCATCGTATCCCCTATGGGTCCGAGTGAAACGAGCTATATTTTGCTAAGCGCACCCATAACCTAATGATGACCCGTATAGTAGAACTTCTAATCCCTTGTGCCAAATGCCCCTAGTTAATTATCATGGACTGGTATGGTGTATGATATTGACCATTTGGGATTTCACCATTTTTCTAAGTAATTAAGGGCCTAATTTAATTCCCTTAATTGTGTGACCTATGTCGCATTACACATGATGTACTACTTATATTGATTCATTCTACTTAAGAAACTTATCAGGCGTTCTAAGAAGTAAAATATGGCTGCCCACTAGATTTCCCAATTTTCCCATGAAATTTCAATTTAATTTTCATTTAACAACAAAATCACAATTTGCCTACTTTCCAAATGAAGTATTATATATCTACCACCAAAAATTTTGGGAAAAATTACTGGGGATTCATAATTATAAAATCAAACTGAACAAATTTTTAAAGTCCTAAACAGTCATTTGACCTAACAAATATTCAAAATATCATTATTACTAAAATGCCTTTTTTAGGGTTTTCATCATACTGGAACTCCCAAAAATTCTCAGAAAATTACAAAAGGAGTAAATCATATGTATAAACCACTCCAACATTTTCCATATTATTCCAACCACAATTTCCTTTATTTTAAATTAATTTGCATAATGGGAAAAATTATAATTCTACTTAAATTTCAAGATAAATTTAACCAACTGCCACATACATTTTTTCAGAGATAAACTATGAGTCATTTAAGCTTGTGGCATAATTTGAGAATTTAATATCATCATTAGCCTTGATTTCAAACTTTTATTTCTAAATGGCCTAATTTTCAAAAATTCCATTTAATGGGATTTTTGATCCCAAAAATCCCATTCTTCCTGTGGGAGGTATATTTCACCCCTAAAAAGTTCTATCCAGAGTTTCATGATCATGCAATGTTCTAAATGGGCTGAATTTCTCATTTTGCTAAGTTTTACTATATGCACCCCAAACCTAAACCTACCTTTCTTATACAAGTGGGATTACCCAACATGCAGTGATCAACAGAGACTGAAATTTCTACCATGGTCTAACATTTACCCAGCGGACATGCCACCAAAATTTGGAGCCATTTGGAGTTGTATTTCTCCAAATATTCAATTAATTTAAATAAGTGTATTTTACCAAATACTATAGAAAATATTTTTCCAAAAATTCTAATTTTTGGTCCGTGTCAAGGTATGACTTTGTCACATGCATGAACAAAATATCAGGTCATGAGGACTTATAGTTTGGCCTGGGCACACATTTGAATATCTGTCATAGCCTAGGACCAGTCTTGGTAGAATGGCCCTACAGGGAGCCCTACGGCTCCAAATCTCAAGTTTAGGGTGTCAAAATAACGGTAAGACCTAGGCCTACAATTTTTATGTTGATGTATGGTTCTAAAATGGCCATTAAGAGGACTATGTTTAGCATAGAATAACTATGTAATAGTGTGACATATATTTTACTGTTCATATCAAATTAATTCATTAATCAGATCAAATCAGATGGACGACATCCGTTCATCGTCCCCAGGTGGCCAACGGCTGCGATTGATTTTCTTGGGACATTTTTGCTGGCAAATTCTGGCGACCTGGGCCGGCGCCGCCGCCAGCGATTATTGCCACCACCTTCGTTGAGGTGGTGGCTAGCGTTTCCTGGCGGTGAGGCCGCCGGAGGCTGCTCCTCCGGCGATCCTGAGCAACAAGAAAAGCTCGGTATTTTTCACACATTATCCCATGTTATCGGGCTCGATTGAGCCCGATGTCTTGCCTAAATGAGCTAGAAAGCTAGCACGGGGTGAGGTGAGGTGAAACGGACCTGGAGTCGGGCTTGGCGGTGCGTGCGGTAGCAGTGCTCCATGGCCGGCATTTGCTCCGGCGAACTAGCCTGATTCCTTGATTATCCAGCAAAAATAGTGCTCCAGATGTCGATCTCCACTCGCCTGAGCTCACTGAAGGTGATGGTGGGCTTGCTTTTAGCTGGGGGTGGCTGTGGGAGGAGTTGGAGTTAAGGGGGGTGGCCGGTCAAGCTTTGGAATTTCCTCCTGGCTACCAGGTGCCCCCAAATCCCTCCACCTTGCAGGAATAATCCTGAGGAGCTCAGCCAGCTACTTGGGCAGAGAGAAGGAGGGCCACATGGCCACCATTTCTTCTCGTCCCCCTTTCTCTCTCCTCTTTTCCTCCAAAAAGTCCAAATTGCCCCCCATGCATGCATTCTCTCTCCACTTTCAGGAGGGTAGGGTCTGTCATTGACCCTTTAGGCTGGTCTTGGGCCTTGGCTTGTGGGCCTAGCCTATGGGAAGTGGGTTTGGTTTCTTCTTTCTTCCTTTATGCCTTTTTTGTTGACTTGTTGACTTTGGGGTTGACTTGGTCAACCTGATGAGTGGGCTGACCCCATTTGAAGGTCATGGACCTCAGGGCACAACCCAACTTGGGTTGGGCCATGGTGGTGCCCCACTTGGACTAATTGGGCCTTTAGTTGTGGGTTTGACTAATTTAATGTTAAGTGTTGACTTGGGTAAATAAGTGACTTAGTGATATGACTTAAGGTTCCCTTAGGTTGGTGTTAGGGTTATGGGTGTAGTGGTAGTGTATAACCTCGTGTCCGGCGAGCAAGGTTGCCAGGAACCAGACAGACCAGGCTAAATATAGTGGGCGAGCTCGGCAGCAGAGAAGCCGAGCCCGAGCTCGGCATTCGTCGAACGGAGATCGGCATTCGTCGAACGGAGATCGGCATTCGTCGAATGAAGATCAGCATTCATCGACCCCGAGCTCGGCATTCGCCGGGCTAATCCAAGCTTAGGTCAACTGATGGCGACCAGAGGATGGGCGAGCTCACCGTCCCAGCTCGTGTACTCGCAACGGAGCTCAGCAACAGCAGGCGAGCAGAACCTGCCGAGGTGACCAAGCCCCCCAGCTCGCCTGGATGAATGAGGTACTTTTTACTGTTTTGCCCCCGCTGGTCTGCCTATAGCCCTTCAAAACAGCGGAGTTTGGCTGTTGGCAGACCCGGCCAAGGGTTTTTTTGGTAACTTCAGGTCAGTTCATTTGGTTATTGGCAGTTCAGATTCCAAAAACTATAAATAGGACCCAAGGGGTACCTCAGAAGGCATGCTTCCTGTGCTCCCCTATTCCAGTTTTCAAGTGCTTTCTGAGGGTACCTTAGCTCGGCCTCTGGATAAGGAGGGGAAGCGCTCTCAGATCTTCCAGGTGTGTGGTGGGTCCTCCCCGCCGAGACTTTTGGTCGGTCTTTCTTTGTTCTCTTTGTGGTTTTGCTTGCAGGAGTAAAGTAGGTGCGAGACCACCCCTTCCCCAAGGGTGAACTCCACAGGAGACTGTTTTTCGGTTTCAACAGGTAGAGTCAATGTGTGGCTAGGACCCCCAATTTGGGCTAGTTTGACTTAGATTACCTTGGGCCCTGTTGTGGGCCCCATATGACTAAACCCTAACCCCATGGTTCAAACCTAGCCAAAACCCATGCCCCCACCACATGTCCTAACCCAACCTAAGTAGAGGGGTCTAATTGAAAGTGGGATTTTACATGCCCACTCTCCTCTCACGCTGCTAATCAGAAGGAGGAAGTTATGAGAGAAAGAAATGAATGGAAACGTAACTTCCCTAGCCTTAAACTGAGCTCACTCGTCTGATTCCTTGGAAGGTAAAGGTGGACGGTGCCTCAGGGAGACATTCCCTAGGAGTGGGGGTGATCTTGGAGAGCCCTCGAGGGACTAGAATTGAGCAAATGGTGGTGTTACACTTTCACATCACCAACAATCAAGCCGAGTATGAAGCTGTGATAGCAGGGCTGCGTCTGGCCAGGGAGCTGGGGGTGTTGGACGTGGAGGTCCTTACCGACTCCATGGTGGTAGCTTCCCAGATCAACAGGGAGTTTGAGGCAAGGGAGCCTACCCTGCGATCGTACTTAGCCAAAGTAAAAGGGGTCATCGGCACATTCCAAACTTTCTCCATCCAGCACGTGCCCCGGGAGGAAAATGAGCAGGTCGATCAGCTCGCGAAGCATGGTCCTCAGGTGGGAGGTACCATCACCGACCTATTTTGCCCCTCCATCAAAGAGGGGGAGCTCATGGAGATAGATCAACGGGCTTCATGGATGGATCCAGTTGTAACTTTCCTTTCCACGGGAGAGTATCCGGCAGGGGCAGATAAGAAGAAGCTAAGGCATGAGTCAGCATACTACCTCCTCCAGGACGGGCAGCTGTACAGGAAGACACTCTCGAGGATGTTGGCTCACTGCGTAGCCGAGGGGGAGGTACAAAGAATCTTGGAGGAAGTCCACTCCGGAGAGTGTGGGAGCCACTTCGGGAGTCGGACCCTGGAAGGAAGAATTTGTTGGATCCATAGTTTGGATTTGGGCTAGGTTCACTGAGTTGGGATGTCTTTGACCCACCTTGTATAGTCAGGGTCATTGGTTGTGTCCTAGAGTCTAGGGTTTGTGCTTAGAACATCATCTTGTGGACCAGCCATCCTCCAGATTGCCAAAGAAACTCAAGACTTAGAGATATTTTTGGCCCAAGGAAATCTGTTCGACGTTCGTCGATCTCAGCTCAACGAACCAGCGACGTTCGTCGATCTCAGCTCGATGAACCTCATGCCTCGGTCGACGATTTCTGGTCTATGATTTGAATTCTTCTCTGTCAGAGACTTCTCAGATTCTAAGTCCACAATCATTGTCAGCTCGACGAATTTGGATCTTTGCTCGACGAATGATAATTGTCAGTTCGACGAAGGTTGAAGCAGAATTGACAAGTTTCCCTTGAAGACAAACTGCTATTGTCTGGTCGACGAACTCATCAAGCTCAGCTCGACGAACTCATCAAGCTCAGCTCGAGGAACTGTGAACTCAGCTCGACGAACTCATCAAGCTCAGCTCGACGAACTCATCAAGCTCAGCTCGACGAACTGTGAAATCAGCTCGACGATTTGTGTTCTTCGTTCGACGATTCCAGACTAGGTTTTCTCCAGTTTTCCGTCCCTTTTCTTGGCGATGATTCCTGAGTAATTAATGCCCAACCTTCTCAGAATGTTACCGTTAGAACGAGCATTGATCAAGGATTATTACATGCCGTTTTTCCATAGGACAGTTAGGGAATTCATTGATTGTCGCTTCCTTCCCAGGCCGACTGCATTTACTGCTAAAAGATTCAAATTCCGGGTGTTCTTCAGCTAGTCTCAAGAAGAAAAAGAAAAGATCAAGCAGTGACAGACATACACATAAATTACATTCAAGAAGTCTTTCAGAAATCAAAAAGTTTGATACTGCACTCAGTCTCAGTCAGAGAACATCATCATCAAGAAGAAGAAGAACAATCAATCTCTATCAAGAGTCTTCTTCTTTCAACCCTACAGGACAACTTCAGAAGGACAACAATAACTCTATATGTCAAAGAAGTTCCTGAAGCATCTCTGGTCAAGGCAATCAAGTCTTTGAAGACCTATCACCCTGAAGCAGTGCTCCAGATATCCTGATACATTCAAGATCTCAGGGGGAGCAATCTGCTGAAATCAATCCACTTGTCTTCTCAGTTGTTATTGAGAAAGAGAAGATACCATCACCCCCTTTTCCATCTTCTATACAGGGTTTTAAGTCTCTTCAAAATTATTCCTGATTGCAAGTCTCCTACCAAAAGACTTGAGGTTTTGGTTTTTAAGTACCTGAACAAAAGCTCATTGGTGTCAGGCACCTGATCAAAAACCTGAGTGGATTCCTACCAGGGTGGTAGAAGAGTGGATGTACCCAAGTTGGGGAACCACTATAATTTCTTGTGTCGTCTGGTTGCCCTTTTCTTTTGTTTTTGGCTGTGTTCTGTGAATTTATATGTTGCTGTTTTTATTATTTTATTTTGCTAACCTGTTCACTTAGGAGTACAACAAAAGTTGTAAGGTTTTTTTAAAGAGACCACAATACTCTATTCACCCCCCCCCTCTAGAGTATTTCAGATCTACCCTTCATTTTCAATTGGTATCAGAGGGAGGTTGGTTAAACTACCACACCTTAAGAGGTTAATTGGTTGTACAGGCTAACACCTGAACCATAAAGATCCCTCTGGTTAGATCTTATTGTTCTGTTTCCTTTATTAGATTTATTTCTTCACAGAAATGGCTCAAAACAAAGATTATGCAAGCATCAGACCTCTAATATGCAATATTAACAGATTTGCCATCTAGAAGGCAAGAATCAAACTATACATGAATTCTATTGATGAAGATATTTTTTCTTCCATCTTGACAGGAGTACCTCCAGCACCTGCAGCTTCTACAAGCACCTCTACAAACTTGACTGCAGTACCTCCTCCAGATAATAATGAGGCTTACAGGAAATCCAAGATGGCTGGTGCAAAAGCCATGAACATCCTTGCTCAGACTATGTCAGATGACATATTTCAGAAGGTAGCTGAGTGCACCTCAGCCAAGGCCATTTGGGACTCCCTCAACCAAATGGTAGCTGGATCAGCTGATGAAAGGAAAGACAGGAGATCAAATCTCATATCCCTGTATGAGAATTTTAAGAAGGATGAGGCTGAATCAGTTGCTTAAATGTACAATAGGTTGAGCTCAATCATCAATGAGCTTAAAACCTTGGATAAAGATATCACCCTTACAGAGGTGAATGACAAAATCTTGATGTGCTTCCCTAGCTCTTGGGACTCAAGAATCTGGCCTATCAAAGATGCCAGAAGTCTAAATGAGATATCAACTGAATCACTGCTAGGCAAACTAAAATCTTATGAGCAGTTGATTAAATCAAGAGAAGCAGCTGAACAGAAATCAACAATTCCAGTAAGAAAAGATCACAGCATAGCTTTCAAGGCATCAGAGGAAAGTGAGACTTCAACATCCAATGAAGAACTAATGAGCCTCTTTGTAAAAAGATTTTATAAGATGGCTAGAAAGGACTTCAGAAGAAAATCATCCAGGCAGGATGATAAGCGCAAATTTGACAAGACTCCAACCAAGGAGGTTGTGTGCTTTGGATGTAGAAAGCCTGAACATTACATCTCTGAATGTCCAGAAAACCAAAAGAAGGAGAAAAGCAGAGAAAAAGACTCCAGGAGAAAACACAGCAGCAGACCCTCCTCTAGCAAATACAAAAAGAGAGACAAAGGCTTTATTGCTGAAACATGGAGTGATACTGAAGAAGAATCATCCTCTTCCAGCTCAAGTGAAGAAGAGGAAGAAGCCAGATCCAAGGAGGTTTGCCTTATGACAATTGATGCCTCCAGGAGCAGTTCAGGATCAGAAGGAGAATCTGAAGATGAGGCAGCCTCAGTGTCAGAGGCAGATCAGGTTCTTTCAAGTTTTAATTTTAATTCTGATTCATTTAAAATTGAATTCAAAACTATGTGTTTAGATTTAATTAACTCAGAAAAAGAAATAAAAACCCTTAGAGAAAAACTAGGAAACCTTGAATCTGTTAACTCAGAAAATCTTAAACTAAAAGATCAACTAACTTTAGCAAATGAACAGATAATCAAATTAAAATCTGATTTATGTGAGGCTAAACAACTTGAGCAATCTCTCAATGGGAGAAGTCTCAAGCTGATGGACATAACAAGTACAGTAAATGCCAGATTAAATGGCAAGCTAGGCTTGAGTGCATCATCAAGTTTGCCCCTCCCCATAATTAAGAAAAATATACTTACAACACCCATTAAATTTGTTTCTGCCAAGGGAAAAGAGAAGATAATAGACAAACCAATGTCTGAAAACAATTCAAAATCCATAAATAAGAGCAATAAAAGTCAGAAAATAGCTAATAAAAACAAGGTTCAGCAGCATTCGTCGAACCTAGATTGACGAAATGTGGCCCGTTCGTCGAACCTAGATTGACGAACGCTGAACGCAAACTTCAGTAATAACAATTCGTCTAACTGCGATCGACGAACTTTATATAGTTCGTCGAGCAGAGGTCGACGAACATGGGGCGCAGAAAATGACTACTGTTATTCTCTGAGCAGAGATCGACGATCTCAGCCCTATTCGTCGAACTCTGGTCGACGAACTTATAGAAATTCGTCGAACCCAGAAGGACCAAACATAAATCATTTCTCTTACAGAAATTCTAAGCCAGCTAATAAACCATTCATTCCAGTAGCTGATTGGGTTATTCCACCTAGGAGATATCACCCCTTAGGTTATAAATCTCAACCTACTTTGTCAGTTATATCTAGCTTTTCATTTCAACCAAATAAAGGACCCAAGGTAACCTGGGTCAAGAACAATTAACTTTTGTTTTTCATTTCAGGAAAAGAGCTGTCCAAGGGTGAGTCAGACCTGGTACTTGGACAGTGGTTGCTCAAAGCATATGACAGGCAGCAAGGACAACCTATCCAATTACAAGTCCAAGCTAGGACTAAAGGTGATTTTTGGTGACTCAAATAGTGGCCAGTCTGAAAGATATGGAGCAGTAAAGATTGGGACAATTACTTTCAAGAAAGTAACATATGTAAGAGGACTCAAACATAACCTAATATCCATAAGCCAATTATGTGATGAAGGTTATCAGGTACACTTTAACTCTACCCCCTGTTCTATTTTTAATAATGAAAACAAAACTGTTTTAATTGGAATTAGACAAGGTAACATATATCTAGTAGACTTTATTTCTGCCAAAACTGATGTTTGTTTACTCAATATCACTAGTAACCAAAATGAGTTGTGGCATAAAAGATTAGGTCATGTAAACCTTAAAAATATAGCTAGGTTATCTAAAGACAATCTTGCTAGAGGCTTGCCTTCTGGTCCCTACAAGAAGGAAAACCTATGCAGGGCTTGTCAATTAGGCAAGCAAACTAAAACTAGTTTCAAATCCATTAATAAGAGTGATTCACCTAGGATTTTGTATTTGCTTCATGTGGACCTATTTGGACCCATTGCAGTACAAAGCCTAGGAGGGAAGTCTTATACTTTAGTAATTGTTGATGACTTCTCCAGATTCAGTTGGGTGGCCTTTCTGAGAACTAAGTCAGATACATTCAAGGTTCTTACAGATTTTCTCAGGACCATACAGATTGAGTTCTCTACTCATGTTGCATTGATCATAAGTGATCATGGCACAGAGTTTGAGTCTCTTCTTATGCATGAGTTCTGTGAGAAGGAAGGTATCAGGCAGTGCTTCTCAGCTCCTAGAACTCCCCAACAAAATGGGGTAGCTGAAAGGAAAAATAGGACACTCATTGAGGCTGCAGGTACATTGTTGGCAGATGCTTACATGCCTCTATCCTTTTGGGCAGAAACTGTAAATACTACTAACTATGTCCTAAATAGAAGCCTTATACATAAGCTGAAAAATAAGACCCCCTATGAATTGCTTAAAGGAAAGAAACCTAAAATCACATATTTTAAAGTTTTTGGTTGTATATGTTATATTCACACAAACAACAAAAGATATATTAGAAAGTTTGAGGCTAAGGCTGAAGAAGGGATTTTTCTAGGATACTCCCAAGTAAGCAAGGCCTATAGGGTATTTAATAAATCATCTCTTAAAATTGAAGAGTCAATCCATGTATCTTTTGATGAAGCTAACATGTCTTATAAGGAGAAAGAGATTTCTACCAATAGCTCTTTGCAGGTTCCACAACTGTGTGAGTCTATGGATGGACTAAACCTTACCCAAGAGGTGTCAACCCATCCTTCTCCACAGGTTGCTGAAGATAGTGAAGAAGAAAATCAAGTTGAAGTGGCTGAACTTCCCTCAACAGCTAATAACATTCCTCAAGAGGAATTAATTATAGAAGCTGTTGCTGAACAAACTCCACCAACTGATCTTGTCACACTTAGAGATCACCCCAGATCTCAAGTAATTGGAGACATTTCAGCAGGTGTATAGACAAGGCATCAACTCAACCAAGACTTGATGCATGCCTGTTTTCTCTCTCAGATTGAACCTCTCTCCATCCATGAAGCTGAGCAAGATCCCCACTGGATCATTGCAATGCAAGAGGAACTAAATCAGTTTGAGAGATGTAGAGTTTGGAATTTGGTTCCAAGACCTCATAACTACCCAGTTACTGGAACCAAATGGGTCTACAGAAAAAAGCTGGATGCTCAAGAAAACATAGTGAGAAATAAGGCTAGGCTTGTTGCTCAGGGCTACAGGCAAGAGGAAGGAATTGACTATGACCAAACCTTTGCCCCTATTGCAAGGTTAGAGGCCATAAGAATATTCCTTGCCTATACAGCTCACAGGAGATTCAAAGTTTTTCAAATGGATGTCAAGAGTGCATTTTGAATGGAGTGCTTCAAGAAGAGGTTTATGTGGAACAACCTCCAGGTTTTATCTCTCTAACTTAACCCTCTTTTGTGTTTAAATTGCATAAAGCTCTCTATGGTTTAAAGCAAGCTCCAAGAGCTTGGTATGAGACCTTAGCAAGCTTTCTTTTAAAGCATAAATTTACAAGAGGAACCATAGATAAAACTCTTTTCACTAGACGTCATAAGGACCAAATTTTATTAGTACAAATATATGTGGATGACATCATCTTTGGGTCTACTGATCCCAAATTATGCAAGAGGTTTGCTGACCTCATGCATTCCAAATTTGAGATGAGTATCATGGTGAGCTTTCCTACTTCCTTGGTCTCCAAGTGAAGCAGCTCCTTGATGGTATCTTCCTCTCCCAAGCTAAGTATGCTAAAGAGCTTATTAAGAAGTTTGGGATGAGTGATGCTTTAGGAATGAAAACACCTATGGCTACTAATGTTGTTGTGGATTCTGATGCAGCAGGGAAACCTGTAGATCAGAAGCATTATAGGGCAATTGTTGGATCCCTATTATACCTAACAGCTAGCAGGCCTGATATCATGTTTGTCACATACCTTTGTGCTAGGTTCCAAGTGAACCAAAGAATCTCACCTTATTTTCTTAAAAATAATTTTGAGATATATAAAGAGTTGTCCTAATCTAGGACTCTGGTATCCTGTAGAGTCAGAATTTGAGTTAACTGGATACTCAGATGCTGACTATACTGTATGTAGAGTTGACAGGAAAGGTACCTCTGGAACTTGCCAGTTATTGGGTATGAGACTTGTCTTGTGGTTTTGTAAAAAGCAAACATCTGTATCTACATCAACTGCAGAAGCAGAATATATGGCTGCTGGCAGCCGCTGTTCACAAATGTTATGGATACAAAACCAACTCCTGGACTATGGTGTCAACTTAAATAATTCAACATTATTTTGTGATAATACTAGTGCTATTGCTATAACACAGAATCCAGTTCACCATTCTAGTACTAAACATATTGATATAAGGCATCATTTCATTAGAGATAGTGTAGACAAAAAGAAAATTAACCTAATCCATATTCCTACTGATTTACAGAGAGCAGACATTTTCACCAAACCCTTGGATGAGTAAAATCATCTGATCTTTATAAATCAACTGGGAATGATCAATGGAGAAGAGCTAAATTAGTTTCTATCTGCATTTGACGAATTTTCCAGAGTTCGTCGAACGGAGTTCGACGAATTAGGGAAAGTTTGAGAGATGCTCGTCGAACGGAGATCGACGAATTCTCTGTGTGGAAACAACTTTCGTCGACCGAAGATCGACGAACTTTGCTTCAGAAGATATTTCGTCGAACGGAGTTCGACGAACTGTTTTCGTTTCTTCTGGATGAGATCGGCGAATTATTTGTCTATAATTTACTTCGTCGACCTCAGTTCAAAGAATTTTTTTTATTTCGTGGAACGAAGATTGTCGATTCATATTCTGGAAAACCTTATATCTAGGTTTTCTTCGACTTCCATCCCGCGCTTTCTGTTCCCTTGCTCTTGATCTCTGTTTTCTCTATCTATCTTGCAGGTGATCTCAATGGCGATTCCAGCAGGAGCTCTAGCCGCAATGAAGTTTGACACTGGCTTTGATGTCGACTTCGACTCATTCCAGCACTCAGATCCAATCTTCCTCTATATTCTGGAACTTCTGGAAGAACAGAATCTGAAGAACTCGATGACCACTAGGATAAAGTTGGCCGGAACAGAAATCAGGGAATGGGTCTATACTTCAACTGCTTCTGAAGACAATACCATGACAGGATCAATCGCCGGTAACTCTGTCTCCTTAACCCCCGCGGTTTTAACTGAAATATTCGGTTTGACAACTGGAGAAGAGGAATTAGAGATTGATTCTGCAGAGTTTACTATGATGTTAAATCTGATGGGTTATGCTGGTGACAACCCTAACAAACTATTGAAGAAACATCTGTCTGCGCCATATAAATTCTTAGCTGATTTGGTTGGTAAAGTGCTACTCGGAAAACACACAGCACACGACTACATTACCAGATAACAGTTTCTGGTCATGTGTTCCATTGTTAACAAGAAGCAAATAGACTGGGCACAACTACTGTTTGACTTGATAAAGAAGAAGAATACCAAGAAGGAAGTATGTTTTGGAAGGCTCCTGGGGATCTTCCTCAAGGAAAAGGCTGCTGAATCCCTGGTCTCCCAGACCATATTCATTAATGCCAGTAAAAGGCTCACCTGTGCCTTATTTGGCAGGTGGGAGAGGACAATCACCAAGCCCATTAAGGCTTCAACCTCTTCCACCCAAGCTTCTGAAGGCACCATGGTTGTTAATGCCACTCCCACACTTGCTGAGGAGATTCATCCCACTCCACCATCTCTTCCAGCACCCCTTCCAGCAAAATAACTCACTTCCTCTCCCATTCTCTCTTCAACACCTCAATCACAACAGCATACTCATGTGCCTACTCCACCTCCATCTCCACCACTTGACATCACTGACATTCCATCTTCCCCTCTTCAAGCAATTCAACAACCAACTCCTCCTGCTTCCCCTCATGACACATATATTCCTACACCACCACAGTCTCCACTTCCCCCACATTTATCCTCCATCCCATCTTACATCCTACCCTCAGACACTGTAATACCAGATGTCACCCTTCCATCCTCATCACCATCAACTCCTCACATACATGTTGTTCCACCCTCCATTCCATCACTAGTTGCTCCCCCCTCCACACCAAATGCAACACCCTCTCCCACTTCCTTATTTGATCCCACTACCATATCCTCTATCCTCACCATCATCACCCCCTTCTGAAATCCCTTATAGTAGAGGCCATTACACCTCTTGCTACCTCCATTCACTCTTTATCTGCCCAAATCTCTGCTCTTACTGCTGCCCCCTCCTCAGTCAAGGGCCTGGCCTCAGTTCCTACTGAAACCAGGCAGGGGGAGATGCCTGATGATGAAGCAGCAGCACCAGCTTTAGATACTTCAGCTCCAGCAGATATTGCAAATACTCCAGTCCCCATAGAAGTATATACAGATTGTACAGATAAAGATTTACTTGATTTACTTGATTTTATTGATACTAATATGGACATGGATGAAACTATTGGTTATTTTATCCTCAATCCCACAGTTAATTTACAAGCATTGCTGAAAAGTTTTGACACTGTACATATGTAGTATCTTCCAGGAGAACTTACTAAGCCACAGTTGGCTATTGTACCTTATACTCCTCCTATCAGTCCAGCAGTTGCTAAGCAACTCTGTGATAGTTTTGCAATTCCAGTTTTTGCTCCAACCTCTACAGTTATTCCATCCTCTCCAGAAGCTATCTCAGCACCAATCTTTGTGATGGATGGCTCACCTATGCCAGATCAAGATGAGCTAATCTTGGCTGATATTGAAGAAGAAAATAAGGCAGCAGCTGCAAGCTCTGTCCCAATTACTTCTGATGCTTGTACAGTCTCCTCTTCAACTACTGCTGAAACTCCAGTTTTTGAAATTTCTGCTTCTGCTACAGAAAAGGCTGTCATTGATGATAAAGCATTGAAAGCATTGGATGCTTTATATGATAACCCTCAGGATTCTGGCAGTGAAGATGATGAAGATCATGATGAAGATAATTCAGATGAAGAAGCTGCCAAGAAGAAGAAGCAACTGTTGTCAAAGAAAAGGAAGGCTCCTCCTCCTCCTGCCCCTAAGCCCAATCCAGCAGCTGACACTCCCTACTACATCTTGCACAATGTTACTCCTTATAAGGGAATGTCTGCTTGGATGTGGCTGTCAAAGAATCAGCAAAAGAAAAGGAAAAGAAGTAGGAGATACTCTCCTCCACTAGTTCATAGATACAGAAAAGACCCTCCTCCTCCACCTCCTCCAACAGTTGGTGCCACTGGCTCTAGCTCTCAGGGATCTGCCCCTATGCAAACCTATCAGATACATCAAGACAGATCCTCTGGAAGCAGTCAGCAAAGATATCAATCTTCAGGTAGTCAACAACATCAACAGCAACAACCTCAGCAGCAACAACAAAATGTATCTGTAGAACAGTAAGCTGACAGTCCCAAAAGACCTTATTCTCCTCCTATTCCTTTTGAGGATCCTGAAACAGCTAATACTACTAAGATGGCCAGATTCCAGGAGCTAATTGGCCTCTCACTGATTAACAAAGCAAAAGCTGAAGGAAAGGATATATCAGAATACTCGACCATGTCAAAGTATAGAAAAGAAGAACTTAAAAGGTTTGACAAAGGCAACAAACTTTTCAATGTTGATGACTATATGAAGCTCCATCCAGAGGCTGTTGTTCCCAGAGCTTCTAGTCAGAAAATGCTTGGGATAGCTGATATGAAGATGACTGCAGCTCAGGCAGCTAATCCAAACAGAGAGATCAAATTCTCAAAGCTAGGAGCTAGCAGTAGCAGCAACAAAGAGAAGGAAAAAGACAAATCCAAGAAAAGCAAGATATGATCTAAGTCTTTCTTTTTTTTCTGTTCTTTTGTTTTTACAACTCTCTGGTGATGTTTCTGAACAAAGCTTTTATATATATCTGCTACAAGTGTTATAAATTCTCTGTCAGATATATGCTTTTTCTGCTTTGTTTTGTTTCAGTCTGTGTCTTCACTTAGTGACCTCATCCAAATAGGGGAGATTGTTGGATCCCTAGTTTGGATTTGGGCTAGGTTCACTGAGTTAGGATGTCTTTAACCCACCTTGTATAGTTAGGGTCATTGGTTGTGTCCTAGAGTCTAGGGTTTGTGCTTAGAACATCATCTTGTGGACCAACCATCCTCCAGATTGCCAAAGAAACTCAAGACTTAGAGATATTTTCAGCCCAAGGAAATCTGTTCGACGTTCGTCGATCTCAGCTCAACAAACCAGCGACGTTCGTCGATCTCAGCTCGACGAACCTCATGCCTTGTTCGACGATTTCTGGTCTACGATTTGAATTCTTCTCTGTCAGAGACTTCTCAGATTCGAAGTCCACAATCATTCTCAGCTCGACGAATTTGGATCTTTGCTCTACGAATGATAATTGTCAGTTCGACGAAGGTTGAAGCAGAATTGACAAGTTTCCCTTGAAGACAAACTGTTATTGTCTGGTCGACGAACTCATCAAGCTCAGCTCGACGAACTCATCAAGCTCAGCTCGATGAACTGTGAACTCAGCTCGACGAACTCATCAAGCTCAGCTCGACGAACTCATCAAGCTCAGCTCGACGAACTGTGAACTCAGCTCGACGATTTGTGTTCTTCGTTCGACGATTCCAGACTAGGTATTCTCCAGTTTTCCGTCCCTTTTCTTGGCGATGATTCCTGAGTAATTAATGCCCAATCTTCTCGGAATGTTACCGTTAGAACGAGCATTGATCAAGGATTATTACATGTTGTTTTTCCATGGGACAGTTATGGAATTCATTGATTGCTGCTTTCTTCCCAGGCCGACTGCATTTACTGCTAAAAGATTCAAATTCCGGGTGTTCTTCAGTTAGTCTCAAGAAGAAAAAGAAAAGATCAAGCAGTGACAGACATACACAGAAATTACATTCAAGAAGTCTTTTAGAAATCAAAAAGTTTGATACTGCACTCAGCCTCAGCCAGAGAACATCATCATCAAGAAGAAGAAGAACAATCAATCTCTATCAAGAGTCTTCTTCTTTCAACCCTACAGGACAACTTCAGAAGGACAACAATAACTCTATCTGTCAAAGAAGTTCCTGAAGCATCTTTGGTCAAGGCAATCAAGTCTTTGAAGACCTGTCACCCTGAAGCAGTGCTCCAGATTTCCTGAGCCATTCAAGATCTCAAGGGGAGCAATCTGCTGAAATCAATCCACTTGTCTTCTCAGTTATTATTGAGAAAGAGAAGACACCATCACCCTCTTTTCCATCTTTTGTACAGGGTTTTAAGTCCCTTCAAAATAATTCCTGGTTGCAAGTCTCCTACCAAAAGACTTGAGGTTTTGGTTTTTAAGCACCTGAACAAAAGCTCATTGGTGTCAGGCACCTGATCAAAAACCTGAGTGGATTCCTACCAGGGTGGTAGAAGAGTGGATGTACCCAGGTTGGGGAAGCACTATAATTTCTTGTGTCGTCTTGTTGCCCTTTTCTTTTATTTTTGGTTGTGTTCTATGAATTGATAGGTTGCTATTTTTGTTATTTTATTTTGCTAACCTGTTCACTTAGGAGTACAGCAAAAGCTGTAAAGTTTTTTTTTAAAGAGACCACAATACTCTATTCACCCCCCTAGAGTATTTCAGATCTATCCTTCACTTTTAGAATTTTTAGGCAGGGGTACTTCTGGCCCACCCTGAGCCATGATGCAACGGAGTTCACAAGAAGGTGGCATAAATGCCAACTGTTTGCCCCCCTCCAGCTACAGCCGGCCCAGCGACTCAAAAGTATCACGGCCCCCTGGCCCTTTGCCATTTGGGGGATGGATTTGGTTGGGCCATTCCCCCAGGACAGTGGGCACAGGAGGTTCCTCCTAGTAATGATCGATTACTTCTCCAAGTGGTTGGAAGTGAAGGCGCTGGCCAAGGTGACCTCCCAGGTTATCAGAAACTTCGTCTGGGGGGAGATAATCTGCCGCCACGGGCTGCCCCAGGCCATCGTCACGGACAATGGGCCTCAGTTCGCCAGCGCAGAGTTTACCAGTTTCTGCGGGCAGCTCGGGATTAACCTCAGGTTCGCCTCGGTCCATCATCCCAGGAGCAACGGGTAGGTGGAGGCCGCGAACAAAATCATCATCAACCTCCTCAAGAAGAAAGTGGAGAATTTGAAGGGGAGCTAGGTGGAGCAGCTTCCCGCGGTTCTCTGGGCTCTAAGAACCACCCCTAACACAACTATAGGAGAGACCCCCTTTAAGCTATCCCATGGATGCGAGGCAGTGCTCCCCGTGGAATTTGAAGTTCAAACGCCTCGGGACGTCGCAGAAGGGGAAGGCAGGGAAGAATGGCAAGCCGAGAATGAGGAAGAACTGAGGCTCTCCCTTGACATGGTGGAAGAGTTGAGGGACCTTTCCGCCATCCGACAGGAAGAGGTGAAAAGGAGAATGGCCAAGTACTTTGACAAGCATGTCAGAGTCAAACATTTTGTGGAAGGGGACTTGGTACTAAAGAAGGTGGATGCAGCAGGGAGGTCGGCATCCGTAGGGAAGCTCAACCCCAGCTGGGAAGGACCGTTTATTGTAAAGGAGGCTTTAAAATCGGGAGGTTATCGACTCCAAAATGTGGAGGGCGAGACCCTGAGTCTCACCTGGAGTGTGACGACTTAAAATGTTTTTTCCCCTGAAAGATGTAAGTGATACCTTGATTCTAATAAAATTCTTTAACGCTTCGATACTGTCACGGCTAGCTTGCATGAAGAAATGGAATATGTGTGGACCCCGAGCAGATCCCGCTGTCGGGCTCTCCCCTAGCTGCAGGGTTGGAAGTCACTCGGTGTCATCCTTGGGCCTCGAGCAGATCCCGCTGTCAGGCTCTCACCTAGCTGACAGGGCTGGAAGTCACTCGATGGTAGTGATAGTGGACCCCGAGCAGATCCCGCTGTCAGGCTCGCACCTAGCTGGCAGGGCTGAAAGTCACTCGGTTTCATCCTTGGGCCTCGAGCAGATCCCGCTGTCAGGCTCTCACCTAGCTGACAGGGCTGGATGTCACTCGATGGTATTGATAGTGGACCCCGAGCAGATCCCGCTGTCAGGCTCTCACCTAGCTGGCAGGGCTGGAAGTCACTCGGTGTCATCCTTGGGCCTCGAGCAGATCCCGCTGTCAGGCTCTCACCTAGCTGACAGGGCTGGAAGTCACTCGATGGTATTGATAATGGACCCCGAGCAGATCCCGCTGTCAGGCTCTCACCTAGCTGGCAGGGCTGGAAGTCATTCGGTGTCATCCTTAGGCCTCGAGCAGATCCCGCTGTTAGGCTCTCACCTAGCTGATAGGGTTGGAAGTCACTCGATGGTAGTAATATTAGACCCCGAGCAGATCCCGCTGTCAGGCTCTCACCTAGCTGGCAGGGCTGGAAGTCACTCGGTGGCATCCTTGGGCCTCGAGCAGATCCCACTATCAGGCTCTTACCTAGCTGACACGGCTGGAAGTCACTCGATGGTAGTGATAGTGGACCCCGAGCAGATCCCGCTGTCAGGCTCTAAACTAGCTGGCAGGGATGGAAGTCACTCGGTGTCATCCTTGGGCCTCGAGCAGATCCCGCCGTCAGACTCTCACCTAGCTGGCAGGGCTGGAAGTCACTCGATGGTATTGATAGTAGACCACGAGCAGATCCCGCTGTCAGGCTCTCACCTAGCTGGTAGGGCTGGAAGTCACTCGGTATCATCCTTGGGCCTCGAGCAGATCCCGCTGTCAAGCTCCAACCAAGCTGGCAGGGCTGGAAGTCACTCGATGGTATCGGCCTTGAATTCGCCAGGTAAAGACCAAGAAGTTTCGAATTCCAAGGAATAAGGGGGGGAGAAGTTCTGCACAGGCGAGTTTGGACTCGCCAAACCCAGCTCGACATCGACAAATGGATGGCGAGCCAGGTCTCAGGACCTCGCTGAAGGAAGTCGAGCCAGGTTAGGGCACTTCACCCCTTTATCTATTTTACTTAGAAAAAACTTCTTCTGAGTTCAACCCGGATGGCTCGCGGGCGAGCTGGGGTGGCGTGACAAGGGCGGAGAGCAGCCCACTCCCGAATTAATCGCCTGAAGCTCGGCAAGCACTCAAAACATACCCACTCGCGGGCGCGCACTAATGACTGTCTTACTCGCAGTATCTACCTACGCGAGGTCGCCTAGGGAAGTACTCGCGGACATACAGAGCACAACAAGTAGAAAACATAAAAATGGCACTGGTATGATCAAAAACCTTTTTTTCATTAATTAAAGGTGTTTACAAAAGATGTTTATAGAGGCTCGCCTCGACGAGTAAAGCAAAACGAAGAAATATACAAATTCAGGCCTCGCCCCCCCACCCCCCCCCCCCCCCCCCCGCCGGACCGATCCTCCCCTTCACCTGAATGATCCTGAAAGCTCTTCCCGAACATCGCGTCCAGGCTGTCCTCTTTCTCACTGGGCGGCGTCGCTGGGAACAAGCTCAACATCAGGTCCTTGGCAGAGATCTCCTCGCACCCCTGCACCAGCACCCCTGTGTCCTTCATCATTTGGAGGGTGCATTTGGCGGCCTGGATGGAGTTAATTCGCAGCCCCTCGGCGAGATTGGCCTCGCCAAATATCCGCGGCCTCTTGTAGGGGAGGGAAGGATCGGAGCAGCTGGCCGGGAAGAAGATCTCCTCCTGGCGGCGGACCTCGCGGTTGAGGTGCTGATTCTCCTCTTTCAGCTTCGCGTTCGCCCCCTCCAGCTCGGTAAGGCGGGCGCGTAGCTGGCTAATCTCCTCCCCTTGCTCGTCATTGCGAGCCTGAAGCTCCCCTGCGGCCTTGGCATCCTGGAACAGAGAAAACCCGGTTAGCATCAGCGCAAAAATTTCTAAAGAGCAGGGGAGAACTTGACACTTACCAGTTCGCCGGCGGCCTGGGCGAGGAGGCCCTCGGCGATGACGAGCTGCTTCTCCTGATCAGCAACCTTGTCCTTAGCGACATCGCAGGCCTGCTCGGCTTTTAGGAGTTGATTGTTGAGGGCAAAGCTGCGCCGGGTCAGCATATGGTGGAGCTCCATGGTTCGCAGGTGGGCCTGCAGACCCTCATGGCCGAGCTGCCGGAGGGTCATGTTCTTGTAGGCCTCGGCATCCTCATGGCCATAGAGTCCAAAGCCTAGGGCATAAGCATGGCCGGTGGCGGGCTCGCGGTCATGCCAGGACAGATGCAGAGTGGAGATGGAGACCCGATGGGCCAGCTCATCCCACTGCACCATGGGCTCGCCCGCCGAGTTCCTCCACCTCCCCCCCCCCACCCCCGAAGTTAAAGAGGGGATGCTGTTTTGGCGCCCCGCGCTCGCGAGCCGCCCTCTTCGCCGAAGGAGGCGGAGAGATCGCTGCCGCAGAAGAAGGGGCCTCGCCGCCCTTCCGGCCTCTGCTGGTAATCTCTTTCAGCGGGCTCTCCAGCGACGCGTCGGGGGGGGGGGGGGGGGGGGGGTCTCAGACGAGCTTATGTATTTTGGGCTAGATTAATGTTGTTGTTGTTGTTGCCCCCGCGGAGCCAGCAGGGCCCTCCTCATCTTTTTTGGCAGTCGCTGGCAGTGTGGCGGGTTCGACCCCGCATCCTCAGGTTGCCTCTTGCTGGAAGAGGGTTGAGAGAGGGCCTCCTCATCTCGACAGGCCGCCGCCGCCGCCTTCTCGCGAGCAAGGGGGCCCGGGTGCGACCCCGAGTCCGCAAATGGCGGGTTCGCGGGAATTATCCGCTCCCCTGCAAGAAAATACTTGGAAGAAGTTAGAAAAAATTCAGCAGTAACATGGCGAACCCGGCAATCGGGTGAGCTTGGCAAGATGAGGAAAGAACAATACCTTCGCCAGATGGAACGGGGAGAAGCGCGTCTAGGCCCCTTCGCAGGAAGGCGACCTCGAAATCCTTGTGGAGGAAGTATTGGTGGAGCTCGGCATCATTGCCGGATACGGCCGGCGAGCGGTACAACTCCTCACCTTTTTGCTGTGGCGAGTACGGGATGTTGTCAAGGTCGCCCTTGATGAAGGCGACCCTGGTCATCCAGTTATGATGCTTGTTCGCGATCTCGCGAACCTTGATCAGCGAGCCACTGAACTAGGCGACCCCATCTGGCGTCGCCTTGTAAGAAAAGAGCTTCCTGAACACTGTCAGGTTGAACTCAATCCTCTCCCACCGGAGGTAGCTCGCGAACGCCACCATCATCGTGATGGCGTTGGAGTTTAGCTGCGCGGGTACTGCGCCGTAGTACTTCAGGATCTGTCGGATCTCCGGCCAGAGGGGAAGACGCAACCCCACCTCGAAATGCGAGATGGGGAAGGCGAGCTCATACTCGTAGAAGGTGTTTATGGCCTCCCCCCACCTCGGCCTGCGCGCCTCGAAGCCCGGCGGCACATACTCAGCCTTGGACTCCGCAAGCTCCTCCTCGCCGGTATGCCCCTCAAAGAAGCAATAGTCAGTGAAGTGCTGCACGCACTTGGAGCGGCCGTCGGCATCAGGGTTGGCCTTGCCCATGTCCGCAGAGGAAGAAGCAGAACGCGAGCAAAAAAAAGAGAAAAGCGCGAGAAGAGAGGGAAAGAGCGATAAAAGCACAGTACGGTGGTTGGTGGGGTGGGGTGGGGGCTATTTATAGAAAGCGAAATCTGGGGTCAGGCCGTCAAATCGCCCCAGCTCGCCGCCCCAGCTCGCCACCCCAACTCGCCACCCCAGCTCGCCGACTCCCGGCGCGTCCCAACCAAGGCTAAGTCAAACATCACAGTATATTATTTGAATATCACATGTCCAAGAATATTCTAAAAAACTACTTATTACAGATACCAAGTTCAGGAATAAAAAGCGGGACGCGCGAGCAGGGGGAGCATCGGGATGCGAGTACCGATCGGCTCGGCAAAGGAGCCGCCCTCTTACCTACCCAGCCTCGCGGCTCCTGCCCCCCCCAGACTGCCGCGCGCGGAGCAGCTCGCGGATCCTCCACGAATTCCTCTGCGCCACTGAGAGGCCATCATCTATCTCGTCCAGAAGCCGGGAGGGGGACATCAGCTCGCCAGCCCGGCCGCTTCGCACCTCATCGGTGAGACGCGCGTAGTCGCGTTGTAGCTTCTCGTTGACCCCCTGCACCTCGCGTAGCCCGCACACCAGCTTCTTGAGAAGCTTGACCTCCCTCCTCGTCAGCTCGCCTTGATCCACTTCAGGGCCCAGGTAAGAGTCCAGCGAGCTTGGGGAAGGGAGGGGAGAGTAGTGGGCTGCCCGCGAAGACTCCTCGACAGCAGATTAGCTGGGTGGAACTGTGGAGTCAAACGTCAGCAAAAATAGGAAGGCAGGAAAAGCTCATGAAGCAAGAATCCAAGCAAAATTGACCTGACGAGCTCGGCAACTCGAAGGAGATGCCTGGAGAGGAACCTAAGATCCTTCCCGCGACCTGTACCGTGAGTCCCCGGTGAGAGAAGCTCGAATCCCGGGGTGGGGATGGCCCCCAAACCCGCCCCTGCGGCCACGTCAGTTCGCCGAGGAGAGGGGGGGTGCGCCGGCGAGCTCGGCCTCTGCGAGCTCATCCCCAAGGTCCCGAAGGGAGGGGACGGCTCCCGGTGGCGATTTTCCGGAGTCACGAATCGCGAGTCCCCAAGAGTGGTCTTGGCACGCGGGGTGGCATCTCGCGGTGCGTCATCTTCTGCACCATCAGGGCCGTGGTCTGGACCGTTGCAGACCTCGACAACGTTCCTCCCTCTTTCAGAGGCGGGCAGAGTGGAGGAGCTGGTCACCTGCTCCAAGGTGGCCCTCAGGTCGTTATAGATGGGCTCGGCCGCATGAGGGAATGATTTCATCTTTTTAGAGCTGGGCTCGGCAGAGCCACCCTGCGGCACAGTGGCAGGAACCGCCATCAGGGCGGCCATGCGAGCTGCAGAATCCTAGCGAGCTCGGTCCAGATGCTCCTGAATCTCCTTGGGGAGCGACATCTTGGCAGGGTTGGAGTAGAGGGAATGGCAAGAGTCAGGCTGGTGAGCACGTGCATATATATAGCCGCAGGTGGACTCCACCCAAAGATTCCCTCCAACTCGCCACCCAGCGCTCGTCGCACACTTGGGGTTGGATGTTTCTTTCCGAGCTTTGCCAAGCTAAAAAGAGCGGGGATTATGTACAATCCCGTGTCCGGCGAGCAAGGTCGCCAGGAACCAGACAGACCGGGCTAAAGATAGTGGGCGAGCTCGGCAGCAGAGAAGACGAGCATAAGCTCGGCATTCGTCGAACGGAGATCGACATTCGTCGAATGGAGATCGGCATTCGTCGAACGAAGATCAGCATTCATCGACATCGAGCTCGGCATTCGCCGGGCTAATCCAAGCTTAGGTCAACTGACGGCGACCAGAGGATGGGCGAGCTCACCGTCCCAGCTTGCGTCCTCGCAACGGAGCACGACAACAGCAGGCGAGCAGAACCTGCCGAGGTGACCAAGCCCCCCAGCTCGCCTGGATGAATGAGGTACTTTTTACTGTTTTCCCCCGCTGGTCAGCCTATAGCCCTTCAAAACAGCGGAGTATGGCTGTTGGCAGACCCGGCCAAGGGTTTTTTGGTAACTTCAGGTCAGTTCATTTGGTTATTGGCAGTTCAGATTCCAAAAACTATAAATAGGACCCAAGGGGTACCTCAGAAGGCATGCTTCCTGTTCTCCCCTGTTCCAGTTTTCAAGTGCTTTCTGAGGGTACCTTAGCTCGGCCTCTGGCGAAGGAGGGGAAGCGCTCTCAGATCTTCCAGGTGTGTGGTGGGTCCTCCCCGCCGAGCCCTTTGGTCGGTCTTTCTTTGTTCTCTTTGTTGTTTTGCTTGCAGGAGAAAAGTAGGTGCGAGACCACCCCTTCCCCAAGGGTGAACTCCACAGGAGACTGTTTTTCGGTTTCAACAGGTAGAGTCAATGTGTGGCTAGGACCCCCAATTTGGGATAGTTTGACTTAGATTACCTTGGGCCCTGTTGTGGGCCCCATATGACTAAACCCTAACCCCATGGTTCAAACCTAGCCAAAACCCATGCCCCCACCACATGTCCTAACCCAACCTAAGTAGAGGGGTCTAATTGAAAGTGGGATTTTACATGCCCACTCTCCTCTCATGCTGCTAATCAAAAGGAGGAAGTTATGAGAGAAATAAATGAATGGAAACGTAACTTCCCTAGCCTTAAACTGAGCTAACATCACGGGGTAACTATCTACCGCCGCGCGGTACCTCAAATGTCAGCTTGTTCCGCAAGCCCACCGCCCAAAACCTCCAATCATGGGCCGACACATGGTCACGTCGTAATTGCCCCGCTACCGCCGCGCGGTATCAACCTACCGTCGCGCGGTAGACGATGCATCGCATCAATAAGCCGCTCTCTACGAACAGACGCTACCGCTCCGTAATATTACTATCGTTGCGCGGTACCTCACAGAGAGGAACTCCGGATAAATCAGATCCACTACTGCCAGTATTAACGTCAATGTCGGGTGGTAGCTCACAAAGAGCTCTGAAAATTTATCTACCGAGCTATCGCCACGCGGTATAATCCTACCGTCGGCGCAGTAACTCACTGAGAGCTTAAGCAACAATTCTGCAGCGCTACTGCCGGCATTAACCCTACCATCGGGCGATATCTCACATAATCCCACTCCAGTCTACGGAAAACTCGGGGCGTTACAAATCTTCCCTACTTAAAGAAATTTTGTCCCAAAATTTATATGTTTTAGGAAAAATAGAGGTATCAATATTATAAAAGCACACCTCAAGGAAACAACTCAGGATACTCTGATCTCAAGGTTTGCTCGTGCTCTCATGATAATTCTTCACGACCACAGTTATCCCACTGGATCTTGACCATTCTGATCTACTTATTCTACAGCTGCTTGGCTTCTGTGTCTTCTATTTGAATGAGTTTGACCTTCGTTGTAAACCCACTATCAATCTGCACATGATCCACAACAACCACTTGCATAAGCTCCTACACCGCCTTCCACAATACAGATATATGGAATACATCGTGCAGACCATTCAGTTCCGTCAAAAGCTTCAATCGATAGGCGGCTTCACCAATGCGCTCAAGTATCTCAAACGGCCAAAGGTACCTCAGACTTAGCATTTTCAAGTGTGAATCCTTGATAGACCCTTGAACGGTTTGATCTTCAGATAAACTCAATCGCCTACGACGAACTTAACATTTCTGTGCTTGGCATTATAATACTTAGCCTGTCTATCCTGAGCGATCAACAACCGCTCCCGGATTGTATGAATAATAGAAGTAACATCCTCGACTTCCTTCCACTTAAACAACTTTGATTCGCCCTTCTCCAGCCATGACAGGGGAGTATGACACTTTCTACTATAGAGGGCCTCGAAGGGCGCCATTTGAATACTTGTTTGGTAGCTATTATTGTAGATTAACTCGATCATAAATAGGTGGTCCTCCAACCTCTTACCGATATTTAGGGCGCACATGCGAAGCATGTCCTCTATCGTCCTGTTTACCCTCTCGGCCTGACCATCCATCTGCGGATGAAAGGTCGTACTGAACATCAGTTTGGTACCCAACAACTGATGGATAAGCCTCCAGTCTTTATACGTGAATCTCTCATCTCGGTCACTAATGATGCTACAGGACACACTGTGCAATCATACGATATTATCAACAAAGATCTTTGCCGGCTTTTCCACAGAATCATCCTTCCTATCCAGAAGGAAGTGTGATACCTTCGTTAATCGATCAAAAATCACTCAAACGACATTGTTACCCTTTTGAGATCTCGGCAAGCCGTGCACGAAATCCATAGATATGTCGTTGAATTTCCACCCCAGTATAGGCAATGACTTCAAAAATCCACCGGGCTCCTAACGTTCGGCCTTTACTAGGGCACAGGTCTGACACATTGCCACATATAGAGCTATGTGCTTTTTCAATCCTGGCCACCAGAATAACTTGTTTATGTCCTTAAACATCTTTGTGCTCCCTAGGTGGATTCAGTACTTCGTGCAATGTGCCTCGTACATCAACTCCACTCGTAATTTGCCCACATTTGGGACTCACAGTCGGTTGTTTTTCAACAAAAGGCCATCACTAACGATAAATTGGGCATTTGACCCATCCAAAGACTTTGCCAAGTAGCGCTTCATGCTGTCATCCCGCTCCAGTGCTTGTCGAATCCGGTCTGCAAGGTCGTACTGCAATTCTATTCAGTTCAAACATGCTTCAACATTAGACCTCCTATCAACATACGAGATCTCCAAGGCCTCCAAATCTCCAATAAGATGCTCACCATGTATCTGTATCTAGTAGGCCTATGCAAGAATCCTACGACTTATCGCATCCACCTCCACTGGGGCATATTCAAGTCCTTCTAATCTAACAGATACTTCAGGCTCTTATGGTCTGTAAAAATATTGACCTTTACGGCATACAGGTAGTGTGTCAAGAGCTTCAGAGTGAATTTCACGCCCGATAACACCAAATCATGGATCGGATAATTCCTCTTGTGCACTTTCAATTGGCGTGAGCCATACGCTATCACCTTCCCATGTTGAAGTAAAACGCAGCCTAAGCCGCTCCCCGAGGCAACATTGTATATCTCATAGCCTTCTGATCCACATGACGAGTGTTGGGTACATTGGTCAAATGTACCTGATTTGAAGAAGCCTCACCTAACTCAATGATATACATCATAATGTATTTGATGTTTGTTTGAGTTACTTGTGCAGGTTAGGTATTCACTGGACTGAAGCTAAAAGTTTCTAAGTCCATGTGTCGACACCCAGAGGGAAAGTGTCGACACTTGAAAAAGCTTGTGTCGACACCCAGACAAGCAGTGTCGACACTTGGAGTAATTGTGTCGACACCTGAGAAGAAGAGTCGACACCAGACAGAAAGTGTCGACACTTGGAGCTGTGTCGACACTCAGTGAAGAAGAATGCAGAAAAGCTGTGTCGACACTTAGCAGAAGTGTCGACACCTAGAAGAGCTGAGTCTACATTAGAAAGTGTCGACACTTGGAGTTGTGTCGACTCTCAGCAAAATTCTGCAGAGACTAAGGACAAGTGTCGACACTCAACACAATGTGTCGACACTCAATCAGCAGAGTCAACATATGAAGAATGTGTCGACACTCAGCACAATGTGTCGACATACACTCAAAGGAGTCAACACTTGAAGTATGTGTCGACACTCAGCACAATGTGTCGACACACAACCAGAAGAGTCAACACTTGAAGAAAGTGTCGACACCCAGCACAATGTGTCGACACTTAGTTGAAGACTCTACACTTGAAGAAAGTGTCGACACAAGGAGCTGTGTCGACACTTAGCAAAGAACAGAAAAGTTTACAAAATATTCTAAGTACAAGTGTCGACACTAAGGGAATGTGTCGACACTCAGCTGAAGAAACAAAATTGAAGACTTGTGTCGACACCAAGAAGCAGTGTTGACACTTGACAGTTTCAACACATGAAGATGTGTCGACACAAAAGAGCTGTGTCGACACTTAGAAGAATTCAACAAGTTACAGAAGATCAAGTACTTGTGTCGACACTTAATTTCAGTGTCGACACTTGAAGAAGAATCTGTGTCGAGACATACAAGGAGTTGTGTCGACACCTTGTAGACTTGTGTCGACACTTACACAACATGTGTCGACACTTGGTCTATAAGTGTCGACACTTAAGAACAGAAAGTCTCGACACTATCTGACAGTTAGAGAATTTCAAGAATTGACTGGATGACATGACAGCTGCCGTTCCAGCCGGTCTACAGCACTTGTCAGAGATCTCAGAAGTCAGTTATGAACCGGACCAGCCGGTTACCATGAAGAAGGCCTATAAATAGGCACAGACTGTTTACAGAAACTGTTGTTGTTGTTGAAGCTATTTGAAGTAATTGATCAGATTATTCAAGTAATCAGAAAAGTGGTACACAGAGTATCAACACAAGAAGATCTGGCAGTCAAACTGCAGATCTAAGAAGTTGGAGAGAGAGAGCTCCAATCAAGAATTCAGTCTTTGGAACTAAGGCTGAGAAGAAGGATTCAGAATCATCTGGATCTCAAGAAGCAGAGGTCAAGGAACAACTGCAGAAGATTCAGACTTATTCAGTTCTACTCAAGAAGCTTTGAAGGAAGCTAAGTCAGTTTGGATCTAGCTGAGTTCTTCCAAGAACTCTTCAAGAAACTCTCAACTCCTCTCTTATTTTCTGAGTTGTAGAGTTAGTTATTGTAATTCAATTTTAACTTGTAGGATCCATTGGATCTGAGTGAATTGTAAGCCTATATTATAAAGGCTGAGGGTAGGGCTTAGTTGCCTGAGTGTAGGAGTTGAAGAACTCTGAGTGTAGGCCTTGATTGGCTGAGTGTAGGCCTGGGTGGCTGAGTGTAGGCCTTGGTGGCTGAGTGTAAGGCTTTGGGCCTGAGGTGTAGGAACCTAGTTGGGTTCTGAGATAGTGGAGAAGTTTGGCCGAATCTAGTACACTGCTAGATAGGCGAAGGGGGAAAGTGGATGTACCCAAAGATTGGGGAACCACTATAAATTTATGTGTCTGCTGTGCTGTGCTGTGCTGTGGATTAGCAGTTTATATTTTGTTATTGCTGTTAGCTGTAGAAATCTGTGAGATAACTGTTTTGCTGCCAACAAAGTTTTAAAAAGGTTTAGGTCACCTATTCACCCCCCGCCCCCCTCTAGGTGTTTAGGTACCATATCTTTCAAGTGGTATCAGAGCCAGGTTCCTCAAAAAGGACTAACTGTCTGAGGAGATCCAGTTTGGCAGATTCAGTGTAAGTCAGAACACAGTTTCAAGAAAATCAAGAAACATGGATTCTTCAGAGAATCACAAGGAATTGGGTTCAATGAAACTGCCCATATGCAGAAAAGAGATCTTTGGGATCTGGAAAGAAAGGGTTAGGTTATTTATGGAGGCCTCTGACCCTAGAATCTACATCACAGTCAAAGAGGGGCCATATGTGCCCATGAAGGTCTCAGTATTGGATGCAAATCAGAGGACTCCAAAGGATTTCTCTGAGATGACCAAGGATGAAATTGTCCTAGCCACTATGGACAAGAGGGCACAAAACATAATAGTGAGTGCTATTGATGATGCAACTTTTCAGAACTTAATTCATTGTAAAACAGCAAAAGAAATGTGGGATACCCTCATTGTCTATATGGAAGGTTCTGAAGAAGTTAGGCAAGATAGGAAGTCCTTGCTTAATCAAGAGTATGAGAGCTTTAGGCAAGGAAGAGGAGATAGCATCACTGAATGCTACAAGAAGTTCTATAGAATTGTTAATGAACTCATGTCCTATGGAAGAGAGTTCACTAACTATGAATTGAATGATAAGTTCTTAAGGTCCCTAACCAAAGATTGGGACACCAAGATCTGTGCCATCAGAGAAATGGCAAAGTTGGGAGAAATTCCTCCTCCCACACTGTTTGGCAAGTTGTTGTCTTATAAGATGCAGCTGTCAGTGAGAAAAGAGGAGGAAAAATCAACAAGGACTGAGCACAGGGAAAGGACTGTTGCCTTCAAGTCAGAAGTACCTAGAAAGGGCAGGACTAAGTCATCAACTCCTCCTCCAGAGGTAGTTGAATCAGAATCTGATGAGTCTGTTAGCACAAAGTCTACAAGCAGTGAAAGTGATGAAGACTTTGCTGCATTCACCAGACATTTTCAGAAATTCCTGAAGAAGAAACAGTGGAGGTCCAGACCTTCATTTTCCAAAGGGAAAGAAGTCCAGTATCAGGAGAAGAAGCCTTCAAAGAAGGACAAGAAAAAGACAAAGACTAGCAAGGCAACTGGGTCTAAGATAGTGTGTTACTGCTGCAATAGACAGGGTCATGTTATTGCAGATTGTCCTGAGAGAAGAAAAGAATCCAGTGACAAAAAGAAGACTCACTTCAAAGGAAAGAAGGAGAAGTCCTTTGTTGCAAAGAATGAGAAGACTCTTTCAGACATTTCTTCTTCAGATACTGAGACAGATGCTGAAGCCTACATAGGGCTATTTGCTGAAGAAGAAGAAGAGTTTATGCAGATCATGGAATCAATCTATGAACAAGAAGAGTGTCAGTGCCAAGGACTGATGGCATTGACTGAAAGTACCAAAATCCTGGAGCAGCCAGGACCTAGTCAGGTACAAAGTCCAACTCAAAGTTCAGATTCCAGTTCTAGTTCAGAGTCAGATTCATCTTCATCAAGTGATGGAAGTGTTTCTGAATCTGAGGGAGATATTCATCAGCTCTTAGATGAATATAAAGTACTGTTGCAAGCCTATAAGAAAAGCAAGACCCTAGCCAAAAGTCAGGCAAAGGAGATTGCTGATCTCAAGGCAGCTGCAACAGATTTTGAGAAGAAATTTGATCAAAAGCTCAATGAGGTAGCCAGGCTGAAACACATTACTGTGATTCAGATGGGAACTATCACCTATAAAAATGATCAAATTAAGAGACTGGAGATCAATCTTCAGAAGGAAAGAGAGCTAGTTGCTAGGTTTTCAAAACCTAAATCAGTGCTACCCTTGATTGATGAATTTGTTCATCATAAAGGAAAGGCTGGATTGGGTTTTATTAAACCAGCTAGGACTGTTCAGGATCAGTCCAAGTCCAAGGGCAAAGCCCCAACATTCAATAAGCCTGCTGTAGTCAAGACAGCCAAGTCTGTACCTAAGCAAAGGTACAACAAGTTTGAATGCTGGTGTTGTGGCAAAGTTGGCCACTTTGCCTTGGACTGTTGGCACAATGCAAGTGCCAATGGGAGTAGCAAGCTACCTGGTGGTAAGCCAGTAGGTAGCTATGTCATGTTGCAAACTAACAATCACCAAGGACCCAAGTTTACTTTGGGTTCTAAGGTTCATTAATTTGTTTTGCAGGTGAATCCAAGTGGCCATACCCCAACATGGTACTTGGATAGTGGATGTTCCAGACATATGACTGGAACAAGGGGACTACTGAAGGACTACATTCCAATCAAAAATGGTCCTAAAGTGACCTTTGGTGGTTCTGAAAAAGGAATCATCAAAGGGTTTGGTAACATTTCTTCAAACCTTGTTACCATTACTCAAGTGGCTTATGTTAAAGGGTTGAAACACAACCTTATAAGTATAAGTCAGTTAAGTGATGTAGGGTATGACATCTCATTTGTTAAAGATGGTTGTCATATCAAGAGGTCAAGTGATCAAGAGATCATTTTGACAGGATATAGAAAGAGGAATGTCTACTGTCTAGACATCATGATTGAGAACAATGGTTCTCCTGTTTGTCTTGTAGCTGATGAGACAGTCTCTCATTGTGTCAAGTGGCACAAGAGGCTAGCTCATCTTAACTACAAGACTATTAGCAAACTCTTTAGCAAAGAGTTAGTGAGGAATGGTCCTCAAGTTAAGTGTGTTAAAGATGGCATTTGCTCAGCTTGTCAAAAGGGCAAGCAGACCAAATCCACCTTTAAAAGCATTGAGAACAAAGATGCTGTGAGGTGCTTATACCTCTTGCATATGGATCTCTTTGGTCCAATGTCAGTTCACAGCTTAGGAAGGAAGGTCTACACCTTTGTAGTTGTAGATGACTACTCAAGGTTTTCCTGGGTGTTCTTCTTGAGACAGAAATCTGAAACACCTAGTGTCTTCTACAGCTTTGTCAAGCAAATTCAGAATGAACTAAATAGTACTGTGGTCAAAATTAGAAGTGACCATGGTACTGAGTTTCAATCTGAAAGCATGACAAAACTATGTGAAGACTTTGGGATATTTCAAGAATTCTCTTCACCTAGAAACACCTCAGCAAAATGGCATTGCTGAGAGGAAGAATAGAACCTTGATAGAGGCTGGTAGAACCCTACTTAGTGATACATCACTGCCTGAGTATTTTTGGGCTGAAGCAGTTAACACTGCATGCCATGTGATAAATAGGGCTACCATCACTAAAAGGTTAAATAAGACCCCCCTATGAAGTTGTGAAAGGCAGGAAACCAAACCTATCCTATTTCAGGATTTTTGGTTGCAAATGCTTCATACTTAACAATGGGAAGTCTTACTTAACTAAGTTTGCTGCCAAGTCCCAAGAGGGAGTGTTTGTTGGGTACAACAATAATAGTAAGGCTTATAGAGTCTACAACTTGACTACACAAGTTGTAGAGGAGTCTGTGCATGTAGTTTTTGATGAGACAAAACTTATTAACAATGAGTTGTCTAGTAGTGTGTGCAGCCCCACAGGTCTTACTAAGAAGATGGACAAGCTAACCATAGAAGATGTACCTGCTGCAAGACAGCAAGTAGAAGAAGATGGTTTATGTCCAGGGGGAGAACTACATGTACCAGGAGCTGAAGAAGTACAAGGAACTCAGCATGATGAAGATGCTGTAGAAGTACAACCAGAAGTAAGGATGCCTCCAGCCAACAGGCATCTAAGAGATCATCCAGTAGAGCTGATTATTGGAGATCCAAGACAAGGTGTTCAGACAAGGAGCAGAAATCAGAATGCTGTAGTATATTCAAGTTTTCTGTCTCAGATAGAACCAAAGAAATTTGAAGAAGCTATACAAGATCCACAGTGGACTGAAGCTATGCAAGAAGAACTTAATCAGTTCAAAAGGTGCAAGGTTTGGGAACTGGTTCCTAAACCTAAAGACCACAATGTTATAGGAACTAAGTGGATCTACAGAAATAAGTTAGATGAACAAGGGGTCATCATTAAGAATAAAGCAAGACTGGTTGCAAAAGGATATAGGCAAGAAGAAGGTATTGATTTTGATCAAACCTTTGCCCCTGTAGCCAGACTGGAGGCCATAAGGATGTTCTTGGCCTATACAACCTATCAAGGATTCAAGGTATACCAAATGGATGTGAAGTCAGCATTCCTAAATGGTAATCTAAAGGAAGAAGTATATGTGGAGCAGCCTTCAGGTTTTGTTGATCCTACTCTTCCGCATTATGTCTATAGACTTAGGAAAGCATTGTATGGGTTAAAGCAAGCTCCTAGAGCTTGGTATGAAACCCTATCTAGTTTCCTCATTGAGAACAAGTTCACAAGGGGGAAAATAGATAAGACTCTATTCCTTAGGGAATCTAGAGGTAAAGTCATACTAGTCCAAATATATGTAGATGACATTATATTTGGGTCTACTGAAAGCAGCCTTTGCAAAAAGTTTGCAAAACTTATGCAAGGTCAATTTGAGATGAGTAGTATGGGAGAACTGAAGTTTTTCTTGGGTCTCCAAGTTAAACAGACTGAAAGTGGTCTATCCATATGTCAGTCCAAGTTCACCCTAGAACTCATAAGGAAATATGGTATGGATTCATCCAGTACCATGAAGACTCCTATGGGGTCAAGTATGTCTCTTAGCAAGGATGATGCAGGGAAACCTGTAGATGAAACCTTGTATAGAGGGATAGTTGGCTCCTTACTATACTTGACTGCAAGTAGGCCTGACATTATGTATGCTACATGTGTTTGTGCCAGGTATCAAGCCTGCCCTAAAGAGTCTCATTTGACTGCAGTCAAAAGGATTTTGAGATATCTAAAGGGCACACCTTATCTAGGCCTCTGGTACCCTAGGAATGGAGATTTTGATCTAACAGGCTATTCAGATGCAGACTTTGCAGGATGCAAAGAAGATAGAAAGAGCACTACTGGATCCTGTCAATTCCTAGGTGGAAGACTCATTTCATGGAGTAGTAAGAAGCAAACCAGTGTGGCTATCTCCACAGCTGAGTCAGAATATGTAGCTGCAGGAAGTTGCTGTGCTCAACTTCTATGGATTCAACTTCAGCTAGAAGACTATGGATTTCAGGTATGTAGAACTCCACTTTTCTGTGATTCTACAAGTGCTATTTCAATAGCTAATAATCCTGTATCACATAGTAGAACTAAACATATTGAGATTAAATATCACTTTCTTAGGGAGCATGTAGAAAGAAATGATATTGCACTTGAATATGTTAAAACTGATAATCAGATAGCTGATATGTTTACTAAGCCCTTAGAAGAAGCTAAGTTCAATAGGTTCAAAATTGAACTAGGTATGATAAACTTAGACTAAGTTTACAGAACTAAAAATTGGCTAAGTAAAAAGGTGTCGACACATAGACAAGTCTATGTCGACACAGAATAGTAAGTGTCGACACTTCAGGAAAATGGTGTCGACACATCTAGGAAGTTGGTGTCGACACTTCAGAATGTTAGTGTTGACACATGTCGAGTAGGTGTCGACACATCTAATGTGGTGTCGACACTTAAGTTTTACTCAGAATTTTCTAAGTAACGTCTCGACTACATGTCGAGTAGTGTGGTGTCGACACATAACCAAGTGTCGACACATAAAATCTGTTGACTAAACTTGTGTCGACACATGAGTGTCGAGACATTATAAGTCAGTGTCGACACTTATTGCCAGTGTCGACACATCTTTAGTAATCCATCCCGCCTGTTCGTCTTCAAACCAGAAAGGTATAAATAGGATTCTGTCTTTGTTTGTCGACACGCTTTCAGAGTTTCGAGACCAAACTACTGTGTCGACATTTCTCTTTTCTAAAGACTAATTCTACAAACCCTAATGGCTCCCAAGCTCGAGGAGAACGTCAATGAAGGCTATGAACTGGTTCGTGGCGCGTTCGACGATGGCGATCAAGAAATCAAATCGGTGGTAACCCTAGTCACCGATTCTGGATTGGAGTACTTGGTTTCAGAACCAACCAAAATATGGAAGAAGGAAGTTCTTGAATTTCTTACTGGAGCTGTAGTAGATGACTCAGGTTACAGAATCAAATCAAGAGTGCATGGAACCAAGGTCAAGATTTCACCCAAAACTCTGAGAAAGGTACTTCAGCTACCTAAAATTCAAGCAGAAGAGGAAGTGACTACATCTAAGACCAGGGAAGCACTTACCTGGTGTGGTCTAGATCCTAAGATGAAGATAGGATCTGTATTTAACAGAAAAGGAATGAATAACCAAGGAAAATTTCTGTCTGAAATTGTAGGCAAAGTTCTACTCAGCAAGACTGGAGGGCATGACAGGGTGTCTGCCTCCATGTTTGCAATCATGACCAGAATTATCTTCAACCTAAAAACAGATTGGTCAATGGTTGTGTATGAGAAAATTAAAGAAAGTCTGAAGAAGCCCAATCTGGGCAGAATACTTAGTCTCTACCTGGCTGGTACAATACCAGAGGTAATGAGCAATGCTGCTGGTAGCAAGATCAACCATATGAGAAGGATGGATATGAGGATATTTTCCATGTGGGAAAGAGTACTATCTAAGGAATTACCTACCCCAGAGAAGCAAGTTTCTAAGAAAGATTCACCTCCAAAGAAGAAGAGGAAGATAGCTCCTGTGACACAGGAGTCCTCCAGCAGTTCAGGTAGTGAAGAACAAGTTGTTTTCACTCCTGACAGTCAAGAGGAAGTGGCTGCAGAGAAGTCTCCTGCTCCTCAAGAGACAGCTGAAATCCAGGGGGAGCTGCCTCCAGCTAGCCCCAAGAATAAGGATCCAAGCCAGGGGGAGCTTCCAGCAGTAGAAGAACCCTCTACTCTGGACAGTGAGCAAGCCACAATCATTATCCAAGAGGTACTTACTGACCTCAATACTTTAGATTTTTCTGTAATAGATTCTGATTTGTCTGATGTCCATCAGCAAACTCAGCAAGCAAATCAAGAACCAGATGTTGTTCTCCAAGACACATCAGTAGTACAAGAAGTAGTTCCTGATAAAGTAGTTGATGAACCCAGTACTTCTCCTGCACAGTCACCTCCTGAATACACAATGGAAGACCTCTTTCTGAATTTAGATCAAGAGGATTTTGACATGGACAAGGTTGCTGCTGAAGAGAAGGGTGCTGCTGCTGAGGGGGAGCACATGATAGTTCTGGAAGAGCCTTTAAGGCTAGACACTGAGAAGGCACTAGATGTGCAAGCTGAAAAACCACAAAGCCCCAAGGATAGGGTTGAGATTGCCAGCACCTCTGCCTCTGAAGATGAGGAGAGTGCTAGGGCTAAGAAGAAGAAAATGTTTGTCTTCAAAAGAAGAAGTCAGAGCTACAAGAAAGCCCTCCAATCCATTGCCCCACAGCCTATAGTTCAGCAAGCTCCAACTGCTGACTATAGTGCTTTACTGATTGCACTACAGATCAAGCTGGATGAGCAAAGGAAGGCTATAGAGACTTATGTTGATGAAGGGCACAAGACCCTACAATTTGATTTAGCTCAAGATATAAAATCAATAAGGTTTGAGATGAACCTGAATAAGAAGGAAATGAATGAATGCTTCCACAAGGGTGGAAATGCAGTGGTGTTTCTGGCAACACATCAAGAGAAGATAAAGGAAAAAATAGATGATATAGCATTGAAGCAGGGCTATGTGCTGGAAAATCAATTAAGGATGAATGATAATTTGACTGCATCCCACAATGCTATAGTCACTGAACTGAAGAATAAGACTGCTGAACCTTCAACATCATCTGCTGCAGTTAAGGCTGAATTTGATAAAGTATTTCAAGAAGAAATTGCTGCTGTCAAGACTGCAATCAAGGATTCACAGAAGGTCATTTCTGAACAGCTTACAAAGCTTAGACCTTATTTTAAAGATGGGATCAGGTATTTGGACAGTCAGATCAGATTCCAAAAGGATGATGTCAGAGACCATGTTGCACAAGAAGTCATAAAGGGGGAGAGGGTGTTAGTCAAAGCTAGCTCTACTATGCCAAATGGATATCTAACTCCATCAGAGCTACACTGGGCTATCCTCCCCTGTGTGATGATGATAATGTTGCTGAATCAGGAATTCAAAGTGCATATCTTGGAGGTGAGCAACAGGAAGTAGCTCAGGTGATCTATCCACCTCCAGATTTTGACATGGTTCATGCTGATGTAAGCACAATGTATAGCCCAACTGCTGGAAAGTCAAATGTTGTTCTGGAAAAGGTTGTTCAACCTATAACAGCAGCTATGCAAGAGGCTTTGGACAAAGAAGAAGAGACAAGGCTGTCAAAAAAGAAGTTTAGGGAACTAGCTGAGCAAAAACCAGATTTTGAACAGTGGAGCCCTACTTCTAGGAACATCATTCTCACAGCCTGGAAAGCAGCCAAGGACAATGCTCATGAAAGGAACAAATGGTTCTCAGAAGCAGAATGGAGGAAGCATGAGATTAGGCAGGAAGCCATTGTCCAGTATAGAAGGAAGGCTAAGTTAGGAAAGCTACCTCCTACAGCTGTGGAGCCTAGCAAGTACTTTCCTAAGCCCTATCATTACTTTGAGAGGCAAAAGATCAAGGCTGATAAGCTCGATCTCAAAGGAAAGAAGACTGCTGATACTGAGCCTGCTGCTGCTGCTGCTGTAAAGGCCAAAGTACAAGCTGGGAAAGGAATAGTTATAAAAGAACCTGATCAGAACTAGACTAAGATTAGACTGAGAAACATTGTTGTAATCTTTTACATATGAAATATTTTTGTAAAACAATGGAAATGTATTAAAACAATGTTAGAACAATTTTTGATAAATATATCTCATGATTGTTCAGAAGCATGTGTCTATTTCTTGTTTGTTCTGCAATGTTTAATGAGTATACATGTGTGCTTTATTACATGTTTAAGTTTACCCTGTTGACATATACCTGCTTTACATCATTTTCTAATTTTTAATTTTGAGTGGTGTATATCATTGATTAAGGGTTATGACTTCTCCAAATAGGGGGAGATTGTTGGGTACATTGGTCAAATGTACCTGATTTGAAGAAGCCTCACCTAACTCAATGATATACATCATAATGTATTTGATGTTTGTTTGAGTTACTTGTGCAGGTTAGGTATTCACTGGACTGAAGCTAAAAGTTTCTAAGTCCATGTGTCGACACCTAGAGGGAAAGTGTCGACACTTGAAAAAGCTTGTGTCGACACCCAGACAAGCAGTGTCGACACTTGGAGTAATTGTGTCGACACCTGAGAAGAAGAGTCGACACCAGACAGAAAGTGTCGACACTTGGAGCTGTGTCGACACTCAGTGAAGAAGAATGCAAAAAAGCTGTGTCGACACTTAGCAGAAGTGTCGACACCTAGAAGAGCTGAGTCTACATCAGAAAGTGTCGACACTTGGAGTTGTGTCGACTCTCAGCAAAATTCTGCAGAGACTAAGGACAAGTGTCGACACTCAACACAATGTGTCGACACTCAATCAGCAGAGTCAACATATGAAGAATGTGTCGACACTCAGCACAATGTGTCGACATACACTCAAAGGAGTCAACACTTGAAGTATGTGTCGACACTCAGCACAATGTGTCGACACACAACCAGAAGAGTCAACACTTGAAGAAAGTGTCGACACCCAGCACAATGTGTCGACACTTAGTTGAAGACTCTACACTTGAAGAAAGTGTCGACACAAGGAGCTGTGTCGACACTTAGCAAAGAACAGAAAAGTTTACAAAATATTCTAAGTACAAGTGTCGACACTAAGGGAATGTGTCGACACTCAGCTGAAGAAACAAAATTGAAGACTTGTGTCGACACCAAGAAGCAGTGTCGACACTTGACAGTTTCAACACATGAAGATGTGTCGACACAAAGGAGCTGTGTCGACACTTAGAAGAATTCAACAAGTTACAGAAGATCAAGTACTTGTGTCGACACTTAATTTCAGTGTCGACACTTGAAGAAGAATCTGTGTCGAGACATACAAGGAGTTGTGTCGACACCTTGTAGACTTGTGTCGACACTTACACAACATGTGTCGACACTTGGTCTATAAGTGTCGACACTTAAGAACAGAAAGTCTCGACACTATCTGACAGTTAGAGAATTTCAAGAATTGACTGGATGACATGACAGCTGCCGTTCCAGCCGGTCTACAGCACTTGTCAGAGATCTCAGAAGTCAGTTATGAACCGGACCAGCCGGTTACCATGAAGAAGGCCTATAAATAGGCACAGACTGTTTACAGAAACTGTTGTTGTTGTTGAAGCTATTTGAAGTAATTGATCAGATTATTCAAGTAATCAGAAAAGTGGTACACAGAGTATCAACACAAGAAGATCTGGCAGTCCAACTACAGATCTAAGAAGTTGGAGAGAAAGAGCTCCAATCAAGAATTCAGTCTTTGGAACTAAGGCTGAGAAGAAGGATTCAGAATCATCTGGATCTCAAGAAGCAGAGGTCAAGGAACAACTGCAAAAGATTCAGACTTATTCAGTTCTACTCAAGAAGCTTTGAAGGAAGCTAAGTCAGTTTGGATCTAGCTGAGTTCTTCCAAGAACTCTTCAAGAAACTCTCAACTCCTCTCTTATTTTCTGAGTTGTAGAGTTAGTTATTGTAATTCAATTTTAACTTGTAGGATCCATTGGATCTGAGTGAATTGTAAGCCTATATTATAAAGGCTGAGGGTAGGGCTTGGTTGCCTGAGTGTAGGAGTTGAAGAACTCTGAGTGTAGGCCTTGATTGGCTGAGTGTAGGCCTGGGTGGCTGAGTGTAGGCCTTGGTGGCTGAGTGTAAGGCTTTGGGCCTGAGGTGTAGGAACCTAGTTGGGTTCTGAGATAGTGGAGAAGTTTGGCCGAATCTAGTACACTGCTAGATAGGCGAAGGGGGAAAGTGGATGTACCCAAAGATTGGGGAACCACTATAAATTTGTGTGTCTGCTGTGCTGTGCTGTGCTGTGGATTAGCAGTTTATATTTTGTTATTGCTGTTAGCTGTAGAAATCTGTGAGATAACTGTTTTGCTGCCAACAAAGTTTTAAAAAGGTTTAGGTCACCTATTCACCCCCCCCCCCCCTCTAGGTGTTTAGGTACCATATCTTTCAACGAGCACAAAATAGGTATCGTGGTCAGACGATTTTTCAACTCTTCAAAAGCTTGCGCTCATGCCGACAACCAAAAAAACGTTTGAACCTTCCATGTCAAGGTAGTGAGACATAACGCTATCCGCGAGAAGTTCTCCATAAAGCGTCTGTAGTAGTTGGCAAACCCCAAAAAACTCTGAACTTCCGCCACAGAAGACAACACATGCCACTCTCGCATCACAACTATTTTCGTCGGATATACCGCAATTCCCTCTCCACTAACAATATGACCAAAAAACACTACCGAAGATATCCAAAACTCACACTTGGAGAAGTTGGCGTAAAGCTGATTACTCCTCAGAGAATCCAAAATAATCCGTAGATGATCTGCAGTACTTCCACGGACTGAGAGTACGACAGGATATCGTCAGTAAAGACTATCACAAATTGGTCCAAGTACTCTCTGAACGTCCTGTTCATCAAGTTCATAAACACAGATGATGCATTCGTCATCCCAAAAGGCATGATAGTGAATTCATAATGCCCATAACGTGTGTTAAACACCTTCTTGGGAATGTCACTTTCCCTAATCCTCAACTGATAATATCCAGATTTCAGATCCAATTTCGAGTATACGGTCGATCCAACTAGCTGGTCGAACAGATCATCGATTCTCAGAATCGGATATTTGTTATTCTTTGTCAGCTTATTCAATTCCTGATAATCAATACACAACTGCAAACTACCATTCTTTTTCTTCACGAAAATGACCGGTGCTCTCCAAGGTGACGAACTTGGACGCACATAACCTTACTCTAACAGTTCTTGAAGCTGCACCTTCAATTCCTCCATTTCCCTTGGTGTTAGGCGGTATAAAGAGTGTGACACGGGCTTGACACCTTGTACTAGCTCAATGGTAAAATCGATCTCTCTCTGAGGTGGAGCTACAGGGAGATCTTCATGGAAAATGTCAGCAAACTCCGATACCACAGAAATACTGATCAAACTAGGCTTGAGCTTCTTAGCCTCTAAAAGGGTGAAGAATAACTCTGCATCTTCTCGTACTGCTTTGGCTATCCGGAGTGTAGACATTATTATCTTGCTCGATCCCTTCATGCCAATGAAGGTAGTTTCACAACCCGTATTCAGCCGACTGCAATCGATGTACGCACGTTGCTCCGAGAGCCAATCCATGCCAAAGATCACATCAAACTCTATTATCAGCAGTAATGACACTTCCAGGTCAAACTCTTGACTCCTTATCCACATTTTTACGCAACAAACTCTGTCCGTGTGCATCGAACATCCGTTAGGTAGCAACACATCCAGTCTATCCTTTGCAACAGAAGAAGGTACTCTGATACGCGACACGAAGTCCTCAGACAGAAAGGAGTGCAAAGCTCCTGTATAAAATAGTGCTCTCGCCAGACAGTTCAAGATTAAGACAAAGCATAATACAAGACAATCATACAACCAAGGAACAAGGCGTAAGGTATGGAAAGAAATAAATCTAAAGTCTAAATCATACTTGTATTACGACATCGGCTTACATGATGGCCTCCTGGTGGTCAAGGTTGTAAATTCTAGGTTGGGCAGGAGCATGATGGGACGCGATTGTCTCCACCATCTTCTCTTTCTCAGCATAAGATGCTCCTTCCTTTTCTCCGTTTTGCCACTCCAACATTTGGGGAGCAATGTGTCCCGACTTGCCGCAATTGTAGCAATGAATTGGGCCTCCACGTCCAAACGATGCCCGAGAAGTAACAGATGAAGAAGTCAGTCCAGTAGATTTAGGCTTCTTGTTCCACTTTTGGTAGTAGCAGAAGAACTCGACATCTTTGTTTAGAGCAATGGCATTCCTGAAAAAAATCACCGGCAATAAGCGTGAGGGGAAGGGAGGTTAGAGATTCACCGGCGAGAGGCGCGAGGGGCAGGGCGGTTAGGGATTCACGGACGATTGGTGCTCGCGAGAAGGAGATCAGCTTGAAATATTTGGGGCTTCATCGGTAAGGGGCGTTCAGGTGGTGGAGATCGGCTAGGGCATGAGCGAAGCGAGGAGGAAGTATGGTTGATATCGATTCGAGTTCAAATGATTGTCACTTGGCTCGAAATCAAAACTTATGAATCAAACTCGGCTCGAAATCAAAATCGATTTGAGTAGCTCGACTCGAAATGACTCGATTCAGAGTCGGCTCGAAATTGAAGAATTTTTCTTTTTATTCCTAGTTGTCTTAAATTTAAATTGGGCAACATATAAATTTAGTAAATGAAACACTTAAAAATCTTTATTTTTTAATTAAGTTTAAATTTTATTGTTTTTAATTTTAAAATAAGAATATATTAACAAATAAATAACATTTTTAATTAATTCGACTTGATTCGAATCATATTTCGAGCGATCCAAAGCTGAATATTCAAGTCAAATTGAGTCGAATCAATTTTAACTGATTCTAATTCGACTCAATATTCAAGCGATTTTTGAGTTTCGAATAATATGCTCAGCCCTAAAAGGAAGGGGAATAAGAATCACATGTTTCGCTGTTGCACAGTATTTTTTTTTGAATGGAGATAAAGTGGGTTCGATTTTTTTGATGGTTTACACATAGTCATATACGGGACCCAGATAACACCATTCTATTTTTCTAAAAAAAAAACTGCCCAGATATCACTTTTTTTTTAAATCAGACCAGATATCATATCTTATCTTATTTTTTAAAAAATTGTAAATTTCACTAGCAGCCTGATCATTAATCGCACAATCAGATCTCACCCGTGCTTGTATCTAGACCAGTGGCAGCAAACGCGAATTTCAGTATAATCTTTGTATCTTCTGTATTTTTGTATTTATTTTTAATTTTATGATTTGATTTTATTTTAGTGCTTCTATTTCTACGTGATTGTTGATGTATATGCAAATTATTGATTTATATGCGGCATTATTAATTAAATTTTTAGAGTTCAATAATATTATTGATTTGGAACGGCGGTGTGCCTCGAAAACTTAAAACTACTCTGCCCAACTATTTCGGAAAGGAACGACTTAGAGAAATATCGTGCGGAGAAAAAAAAACATTAAACGCTATATTTATTTATTTATTTATGTGCAATAGTCAACGGTCACTCGGAGAGACGTTTATTTAGTGATAAAATGGAGGTAATTTGTTCCAAATTAATGCAGCTAAAAGAATTGGACTGGAAAGCTCTCCTAAGCCTGATCTGAGAAAATTGGGCCGGGCAATTTGGTTCAAGCTCGAAACAGGCTTAGGGGGCCTATGGAGAAGTCTATTTAACCGAAAGCGCGGCCTTGGGCTTGACGCCAAGGCTAGGCGCCAGCCCATTTGTGAGCATAAGTCCTGTTTGAGCGGAATTTTAGAGCGCGGGTATCTGCAAAGCACATTTGGCTAAGTGCATGCTGAAAAAAAAATCAAAATCAAAATTTTATTTTCCTTATAAACTTTAGGTGCAACTCATGCTCTCCTTTCGCAGCTCCCCAATGGCAGACAATTGTTCTACGGTTTGCTTGTTAACATTCGTCGTTGTTTCCAGCGTCTCCTTCCCCCACTTCTTCCTCCTCGCCGTCGAAGCCGACAGCCTCCTGCACGGCGCCTCCCACCTCCTCTGCCCCATCATCTTCGTCGTCTACAAATTCTTTTCGGAAGAGGCCGACATCCAGATCATGATCTACACCGCCATCCCCGGCATCTCGATTACCGACATCAAGCTCGTCGCACGCGCCGTCCTCCTCCGATTCTAAGTCTACGACGTCCGTGCGGATATCTACTGGATCTTCCGCACTTGCCGGCGGAGGCGGGTCGTGGTGACCGCGAACCCAGCAGTGATGGTGGAGCTATTCGTGAAGGAGTATTTAGGCGGGGATCGAGTGCTAGGGACAGAGCACAATTTTTGGCACAGTATTAATGCACAATTTTTTATATATAATTGGTTTGCACCTAACATTTGTCGTTGCACTTAAATTTTTTGGATTTGCACCTAACCGTGATTTGCACACATCCAAAGTAGGTTTGCACTTAACATTGTTCGAATTTTATTTTGAGTAATTTATGTGCAAATTCATTTTGTCTACGTGCATATCATGGTTTTGTTCAAATAAAAAAAAAATTTAAGTACACTTATCTAAAATTGATTTGCACTTAACAAAATTGGTTTGCATTTATCTAAAATTGATTTGCATTTAACAACACTTTTAATATTTTATTATTATTTAATTTTTAAATAAATTAATATATTTGTTCCTTAAGCAATCCTAGGTCTAGGCCCGACCCGATCTAAGCCTAGCAAAAGCCAAGCAATCAGACCCTCCCAATGCCCCCTCAGGAAGAGAGGCGTGGGCAGCTGAAAGCCCGGAACTGCTAGACTTTTTGTGCACATCAGAATGTATATTCTTTTTGACAATATCTGTCTTATCTTGATAAACTTTTTATGTTTGAAGATTTTTAGTATTCTAAGGGCCTGTTTGGGAGGGCTTTCTAGTTCATTTCCGTTTTCTAGAAAACGCTACCGCAACTAATAAACTGTTTGGAATGTCTACCAGTGGGAAAAGCTACCACCAAAAACTCAGTTTTCCCCTCTATTTGAAAAGTCACGAGCCTCCTACTTTTCAACTTTTCCAAAAATATTTTCTCATCCCGATACACAGTTGATGCTAAGAAAATATTTTACGCCTCTGGATCCAGTTCGACAACACTATAACAACACTAGCCTTTCTCTAGACGAATAATTTGCTCGGACGCGATTTTTTCGCCTGGGGTGATTTTTTCGCCCGGGAGCTAATTTTTCGCCCGCGCGCATTTTTCGCCCGAGAGCGCATTTTTCGCCCGGACGCACATTTTTTGCCCGGGCGCGGAATTGATCGCCCGGGCGCGGAATTTTTCGCCCGGGCTCGAATTTTTCGTCCGGGCCCGAATTTTTTGCCCTGACGCGGATTTTTCGCCCGGGCGCGGATTTTTCGCCCGGGCACGGATTTTTCGCCCGGGCGCGAATTTTTTGCCCGAGGGCGAATATTTCGCCCCGGCGGAAATTTTTTGCCCGGGCGCGAATATTTCTCCCTGGCGGGGAAATTTCCGCCCGAGTGTGAATTTTTTCGCCCGGGCGCGAAATTTTCGCCCGGGCTCGAATTTTTCGCCCGCGCACGAATTTTTTGCCCGGGGGCTAATTTTTCGCCGAGGCGCTGTTTTTTTGCACGATAGTGCATTTTTCGCCTGGGAGAAGCTTTTTCCCCCGCGATTTTTTCGCCCGGGAGCGGCTTTTTTCCCCGGGCGCAGTTTTTTCGCACGGGCGTAGTTTTTCGCCCAAGCACAGTTTTTTCGCTCGATCACAAGTTTTTACCCGTGCGCGATGTTTTCGCCCCGTCGCGAAATTTTTGCCCGAGCGCAAATTTTCGTCCGGGCGCAAAATTTTCGCCGGATCCCTAATATTTCTCCCCGACACGAATATTTTGCCCGAGCGCGAATATTTTGCCCGGGAGCGCGTTTTTTGCCCTGGAGCGTTTTTTTGTCCAGACGCGTTTTTTCTGCGCCCCGACGGAAAATTCAAGCCCTGACCGAAAGTTCGCGCTTGAGCGAATAATTCACGCTCGCGCGTAAAATGCGCGTCCGAGCGAAATATTTGGTCCCGGGCGGAAAATTCTCGCCTGTCCGGAAAATTCAAGCTCGGGCGGAAAATATGCTCAATTTTAATAAAAAAGTCACTGCAACCGAGATTTGCCAAACAGTTAATAAAATGATCCTTTCTGAAAATCTCTGCAAAAGAAGTTCTCCCAAACGGATCTCCTTTTGCAATGTACATTTTCCAAAGCTCATTTTCTCACATTCCATTTGTTTCCACTCCTTTTCCTTTCCGAAAAGCTCACCCAAACAGAGACTAAGGTAGTTTGTTTTGCATGCAAAATTGCATATACATCTAACGTACTTGATTTTTCAGGAAATCGTTTTAGCGCCTCTAATTTTGTCAGGTCATGTTAATACGCTTCAATCACACCTACGTAATTGATAGATTTTTGTACTTTTAGGTAAAAGCATGTATCGTTAGGGGAAAAACTAATAAAGGGAGAGAGTGGGCGGCCGCCCACACTCAAAAAAAACAGCGAAATAGGGTTCGTTCGCAAGTGGGAGCGAGCGCCAAATTTCCTTCCTCTATTCGCCAGGCTCCCGTCAAATGTCGATCCTTTGCAAGTTTGTGTATCTTCCTTCTCTCAAAACCATGTCAATCCTTTGCATATCTCTCGATCTTCCAGCTGTCTTAGGGTTTGCAACTTTATCGATGTCGATCCTCTGGAAACCTGACTTCTGAGCAAACTCTATCTTCGAACGACCTCTACAAATGTCTTAGGATTTGCACATTTTTTGGTTTCAGGTTTGTAGGACCCCCCTTTTTCTCTCCCTTTCCCTCTACATGGCATCGAAGGCTCCCCAAATGGATACAACCACAGCTACACTAGAATAGATGAATGTAGATTGATAATACCACAACTAAAACCCCTTGGACTTGGATAGTTGGATCTCTATTTTCTGATTTCAGCATGATTTTCATTTATAAAATAAGTCTGAATCTCTGAATCTCTTGCTTTCTACATTTGGAGTTGTTTCGTATCACTCGAAGCTCTTAGTAGACTGGATTAAATTTGGTCACCTAGGCCCGTAGAACGGTCGAACGCACAATCAGTCACAAAATAAGTAGAGAGGTGGACAACCAGATTTTTAATGTGAAAAACCCGTAAACTGATAAAAACCCACGTGGTCGGTTCGGTGCTGGTCAAACTTCACTATTTTCAGTGGTTTACAAGGCTTTAAAAGAATTCGAAGGCATCATTTACTCCACGTTACATCTTGGGGGCGAGAGAGAGTGTAGAATACTTGGAGGGTGACAGGACACCTCTCACGAAGCTCAATATTCCTCTCTTGTTGATGGTATAAAACATTCTTTATCATTGTCCGAACGCAAAGCTCTGGAGGGTAGCTCATAGAAGAAATGAGGAAGAAGGTTGACGGTGACGCGGACTTGGAGCCTCAATCTTCTTCGAATTCAAGAGATTGCCTGGTAGAAGCGGTTCCCCACAACTCCAGGGTTGAGGCTATGTTGGCCGATCCTGATCTTGAGGTATTGGTGTCTTTTGCTCCCAGGCTCCTCCTACATAGGCTTTTGTACCACATGCAGTGAAAGGGAAAGACATATCTTTGTCTTTAGAGGTGATGAATAGTGTGCAGAGTAAAACACTTCCTCTTGTTTTGTTATTCAGTGCGTATCTAACATCTTTTCTTTATTGTAGTTGAGGCCCAAGCCAACATAGCGTTAACATGGAATGACCATTACATATGTCTGAAGGATGGATATCTGACTCTTCAGTAGAAGCTTCGTGGAGCAGAGAGCTCCCTTTTTGATTTGAGAGGGAGACAGGATCGTTACATATCTCGCTTCCGGCTGACTAAGTCAGAGCTGAAGGCAGAGGTGGAGCGACTGCGAGCAGAGCTTTGAGTAGAGAAGTAATTTATAGAGGAGATAATGTGTCTACTAGAAGGCGCACACAAAGATGTGGCTTGCTTGGAGATTGAGTTAGAGGCTTCGAAGGCCGAGGTGGTCGTCTTTCTTCTGAAGAACAGATTGCAGAGTTAAAGGCGACATGGCTAGTCGAGTCTATAGACTCCCTTGACTATACATAACACCCTGCCTGTTTCGAAGAGTATACTAGTGATTCCAGCTGGAACCACACGCCATATTAACTGAACAAGCTAAAGCCTTACGAAATGAGTAATCAACATAACCTAGACATCACAGAGTGCACTAAATGGAAGAATTTTATTAAAACTAAAATAGAATGTCTACGACATTATAGGAATTAAATACCACAACTATTCTTGGCCTTAAAGTCGTACATGCTTTCAAAAGTGTTTAAATATCTACATGGTTTACATATATCGGCACACAGGCCGACAATATATGAAAGATATTAACAGTAAAATTTGACCTTCAAGGGTCCACACAATAAAGGGATTCAGTCTGTTATTTCCCGCTTGGATCGTCAGCACATGCACAAGTACATTCCACAAAGACGTGGCAAAATAAAAACATCGATCAGCTTTAGCTGACAACAATGGTATACGACCTCACCCCATTCCCGGGGTGGTGGTACTCCTTCCCTTCAAGCAAGTAGTATAACATCGAGTGCTTTTTACGAGGACTTCTTTGAACTTAATGAAAAATTTTTTGAAGATCTTTGTGAAAAAATTTCTGAAACCCTAAGTCGCAAAAAGTCGCCGCCAGCAGAGAGAAAAATAATTTTCATTGTCTTCAATCGTAACAATCTATAGAACAATCTTTCAAAAAGGCCGAGGAAGAAGAAGATCTCTGCAAGTATTCAACACATCACAACCTGATACTAATACTGAAGATCATTTCCTATTGCTATAGTGAAGAGAATCTGTATGGTAATCCAGCAAAAGAATAAGACTCCAAAACTTTTGTTCATGAGTCATTGTAATTCTCATTAAATCTCTATTGTAAGATCTGTGTGTATGTCTGATTTATAAAGGCTAAATGTAGGATTTTTTCCAAAAGTTCGAGATAGGATTCTTGTAGAGAATCTGAGGTAGACCTATGTTATAAAGGCTGAGGTAAGACTTACTTGTAAGCCTGAGATGAGAGACATGTTGTTGTCTTTAACATGGGGCTGTGAGCGGTCTGAGTTGTAGGAGTGGAAGCACTCTGATGTGTAGGATTCCGGGAAGGATCTGAGGTGTAAGATCTTTTGATATGAGTTTTGGAGAAGTTGGCTAAATCTGGCTCACTATCAGATAGATGAAGGGGGAAAGTGGATGTACCCTAGATAGGGGAATCACTATAAATTGTTTGTGTTCTTTAAAGCTACTAACCTAATAACAATACATCAAGTATATTTTTAAAAAGGTTCAAAAGATTTAAAAGAAATCTATTTACCCTCCTCTAGGTGTTTAGCTACCCTTAAAAGGCTTTCAAGTGGTATCAGAGGTAGGTTATTTGATAAAAAGCTAATAGTATGAACAAGATCTCCAAGAGTAGTAAAAGTTTATTATCATGACTTCTAGTGAGAACCACAAAGAGCTGAGCTCTATAAAGCTTCCAATCTGTAGGAAGAAAAATTTTAGAATATTGAAAGAAAGAGTAAGGCAGTTCATGGAAGCCTCGGACCCTAGGATTTTTATTACAGTGGAAGAGGGACCCTTCATTCCCATGAAGGTCTCAGTTATCGATGCCAACCACAAGACCCCAGAGAAATACTCTAAAATGACAAAGGATGAAGTGGTTATGGCTACTATGGATAAGAGGGTCAAGAATATTATTGTCAGTGCTATAGATGACTCACGTATAACCCGTAAATTGTCGAGATCAGAGATGACCAGGGATGGCATACAGGATCTCGCCCACCAAGGACGAATATAGAAGAAGTCACCTTTAGGGGAGAGATCCGGACTCCTAGGGGCGAGATACAGGATACATGGGCGAGATCAACCTGACCTCAACAGCATTCGACTCATCAGCTTGTCTTGTCGGGAGCACTCATCATTGGGAGCACTCATCAAGAGTACTCGTCCGGAGCACTCATCGGGAGCACTCGTTGAGCCATCAGGGTCTGCTAATAGCCCCTCCAAATAATGGAGTTTTACTGTTGGTAGATCATTTTGGGTTGCATATAGTAAAACCAAAAGCGAGATTCCACTATTTGTTAACTAACTTCAGAAAACTATAAATAGACCCCCAAGGGCACCTTTGGAGAGACCTCTCTTACTTCCCTCTCCTTTAGTTGGTTCTGGTCGGTAAGAGCTCATCTCCTAGTTCACCGTGATCTCCGGGTGGACAGGTGGAGAGCTTCAGCTTCCTGTTCACCATGGTTTCCAGGTGGACATGTAGAGAACTCAAGCTTCTAGTTCACCGTAGTTTCCGAGTAGAGAGGTCTGTTGTTCTCAAGTGCCCTCCAAGGTGCCCCACTTAGCATGGGCTTGGAAGCGGAAGCTCTCAAAGATCTTCTGAGTGTGTGCTGGGACCTCATTGATGCAGGCCGGGGTCTGTTCATAGTTTTTCACTCTTGTAGTTCAGGGATTTCCTTTATGCTCATTAACCACCACTCAAGATGTCTCATCTGGGTTGACCATTGGGCCAGTAAACTTTGGTCACCCCCAAGTTCGAATATGGGGACCAACAATTTTAGTTCCAACATTATGGCACAGTGAGCATGGACCGTGATTGGAGGAAGAAAGCTTAGAGTGAGACCTCATGGCAAGACATGATGAGGGGGAAGTGAGTCGAGCTCTAACTTAGGGAAAGTGCCAGCTGGGTGAGTGCTAGCTTGGGCGAGTGCCAGCTGGGAGAGTATCAGCATGGTGAGTGCCAGCTGGGCGAGTGCCAGCTAGGTAAGGGCCAACTTAGGTGAGTGCCAGCTTGGTGAGTGACAGCGGGGCGAGTGTCAGCAGGATGAGTGCCAGTTGGGTGAGAGCCAGCTTATGTGAGTGCCAGCTTAAGCGAGTGCTAGCTGGGAGAGTGCCAGCTGGGTGAGTGCTAGCTCTTGACAAGTGCCAAATTAGGCAAGTGTCAGTTGGGTGAGTGTCAGCTTAGGTAAGTGTCAGCTGGTTGAGTGTCAGCTTAGGAAAGTGCTAGCTGGGTGAGTGCCAGCTCTGGGTAAGTGCCAGCTCAGGCAAGTACCAGCCAGGTAAGTGCTAACTAAATGAGTGGCAGTTGGGTGAGAGCTAGCTTGGGCAAGTGCCAGTTAGGTGAGTGCTAGCTTAGGCGAGTTCCAGATGGGGGAGTGTTAGCTGGGTGAGTGACAACTGGGCGAGTATTAGTTGGGTGAGAGCTAGCTTAGGTGGGTGCCAGCTGGGTGAGTGTCAGCAGGACAAGTGCTAGTTGGGCGAGTGCCAGCTATGTGAGAGCCAGCTTAGGCGAGTGCCTGCTAGGTGAGTGTCAGCTCTGGGCAAGTTCTAGCTTTGGCAAGTGTCAGGTGGTTGATTGTCAGCTTAGGCGGGTGTCAGTTAGGTGAGTGTTAGCTCTACGTAAGTGCCAGCTTATGGAGTGCTAACTGGGTGAGTGCCAACTGGGAGAGTGCCAGTGTAAGACCCCCACCTGGAATATAAGACATGGTCTAGGGGAGTCTTATGCCCACAACAGTCTCCTTACGGTAACGCTAATATATAGGTTGACTGATACTGCAAGATGCCTATCCTGCTGGCTAAAACCAATATCATCCATACCAACCCAACATAAAGAACAAACAGAAGTCAAAATCCACATCAGTATAAAAGTCCACAAGTATATCAATAATCATAAATATCAGCATGCTTCTATAATATCAGAGTACATAAAACTTTGCCCAAAGGTCTACAATAAGAGTCTCTCAAAAACTCACATCAGGCAGCGATGGTATCATCACGTCAGGCCCTGTCACCCTAGCCTGGCTGCCCTCCTGCACAACCTGATGTTGCTCTATCTGCGGGGTTTCCTCATAAAAAGGAAGACGTAGCAACCGTTAGTCATAAAGACTAATTGGCTATCACATCCGCACCCCCGGTGACTCTTAGGCACTGGGTGAAGACAGAAAAATGGTACTATATATATATATATATATATATATATATATATATATATATATATATATATATATATATATATATATATATATATATATATATAAGCAATAGTACAAGCATGTGGTATAAGACTAATCAATATCAGAGCATCTAACATGTAAAACAAGTTAGTATATCAATCTATACTAGCAGTTCTACTATCAACAATAGTATACGAGTATGATCCTACAACAGGAAAGTAACTCAACTTATATGAATGTCCATACAAACATATAAGTTAAGGATCGGCTTAATAGTAAAGTACTCATCATATAAGAGTGTCCATACAAACTTATATGATAAAGATTTTATGCGGTGCTATGCAATGACATGAATGCAATATGATTACTCATACATGCTCACACACACGCACACTGCTATGTCGACACAGACTTGTAGTTCCCACTTTTCGAGCACGTAGCTAGCCTCTCATACGCCATCCGTCGTGGCCAGATGATGACAATGGAATCAGATTTCCACTACTAAGCGGGCATCCACACTACCAAGCTCATGCCTCCATACGCCTCAATTCTATGGACACAAAAACGGAGCTCACATGCATACTACGGCTCAGAGGGGTCTCGGGTAGATTTGCAGTAAGAACATAACCCAAACTGGCCTATATCGCGGCACGGAGAGGGTCTTCATGAGCGTGTCACCAAAGAGCACAGCCAAACCGTCCACTGTAATGGAGGGTGCCTTAGGAAGTAAGCACCAAGGACCAAGGCCCAACCATCCAAGTCTATCTGTCAACTCTCGTCGGTATGACGACTAGCTAGCCCGTAGACCTGCAACACTATCCTTAACCTAGGATTATGAGACCGCATGTCAACTCACATCACATGTAATTTCACATTTAAGGGCTCCACACTGAGTCCCTTTTTATTATTCACATCACGTGCTCAACAGCACGTAAGGGCTCCACACCAATTCTTTTATCAACACATCATTCCAGTGCAACAAACACAGGTGCACCTCCAACCCTTCCATATTTTCATACCACGTAAGGGTTCGTCATTTACACAGGTGGCAAGTCACCTTATATAACACACCAATCCCACACTGCTACCCATAAGGATACACAACTCTAAGTAGTGGACTACTAAACACATAACATTAATCATCAAATCACATGGCCATGCTTTAACCACATCTAATTCTTTTTCACATGATCAAGCATTCACAATAAGTGTAACACCATATGATAATCACAACAATATAATGATACTTCACATACACATCAAACATGATAACATAGCTATGGTTATGCATTCAATTATCGGACATCACACTTTCTTTCCAAAACCTATTTCATTCTCCTGATTCTAATCATGCACATCCCTACCGGATTTCACAAGAATATCATTTGTACAACCAAACATATCAATTCATTTATTCACTAACTTTCTCAAACCATTTGTTTATCAAACTCCTTCAAACAATTTGTACAATCATGTTTCACAAAACCATATGTTTATCATGATTACATATATGGTAAGTTTACCAAAACCTCAACATTATTTTGCTACAAACTCTACCAAATTAAAACCATTTGTACAATCCATTGGAAAGTTCTTTCCAAGGTCTACTACTTTAGTGTTTAGTCAAAAACCCAAATCTTGTCGTAACCTACTCGAAAATGGCCTTGAAGTTTGCTGCGTACAGAAAACAGATTTCTGCACACATCATAAAGTAAGATGAACGACATTGGTTCATCTTCTTCCTTTAGTTATTTGTTCAAGACTATATTCAGACTTTCCTCCTCCCTTATTCACCCTCAATAGACCATTCTTCTTCATGAAACTAAGTCCATCATTTTCACATAGAAGAGAGGAGAGGTTAAAGACATGAAATCCCTAGGACAAGGTCCTAGCATGGTCTCTTCCTAGGAGATCTTCATCTCGTAAGTCAAACTCTTTTGAGTTGACATCTCTCCTAGATAATAACTACAGATCTAGCACCAAGGGAGATGGTAGGAAGCTCTCCTCATTTCCGGCCATGGATCTTGTTATTCTTCTCGGCGGCATCTTCTCCTCGTTGGCGTTGTTCTTCACGGAAAGGAACAGTCTCTCCTCCAGCAAAATCTGTCACCATCGGCTTTCCCTCTTCCGGCAGTTTTGGCACAGGTAACGATTCATTAAGAAGTGATGTGACGCCTAGGGTTTTCCGTAAGTCTCCTTTTATAGGAAGAATTAGGGTTAGAATGCTTGCCACATGTCACCCTAGTACTAGACCGCCCATTATGATTTAAATTAAGTCTTGTCGAAAAGACCGGGTCCTAATAAGTCAATTTGTAACGCCTCCACCTGTTACATGACATAAGTTAAAAGTAGCGAACAAGCAACAACAAACGGATAGAATTTTGAATAATTGAAATTTTATTATCCAAAAAAGATATCATTTACAAAGGTGTGACCTCCCTTTTATAGAATAGAGGAGATATGAGAGAGTATAAACAAACAATGTGGGACTAAACATGTACAGGGCTGAGCGGCTAGAAATAAAGGAGACCGCACAGGCCGCGCGGTTAGATAGATGGGTTAACCGCTCGGCAACTCCAGCAGGATAAGAACAAGCCGCAATGGGAGACCGATAGACCGCCCGGTCTCCAAGCTCCTGAGTGAGACCGCTAGACCGCTCGGTCAACAAACAGCCAACAAGACCGCAAGGCCGCCCGGTCTAATACTTAACACTCCCCCTCAGGCTGGAGCATAGATATCAATCATGCACAGCTTGTCACAAATGTGGAAGAAGGAAGTAGAGACCGGCTTTGTGAAGATATCTGTCAATTCCTTGTCAGAGGTGACAAACGGAGTACAAATCTGTTTCTTCAAAATCTCTTCCCAAATGAAGTGGCAGTCAACCTCTATATGCTTTGTTCTCTCATGGAAGACCGGATTTCTGGATATGTATATAGCGGCCTTGTTGTCACAGAACATAGGAAGAGGATAGTCATAGACCTCTCCTAGGTCAAGCATGAGAGCCCGCAACCACTTTAACTCACACGTGGTTGACGACGTACTCCGGTATTCGGCTTCTGCACTGGATCTGGAGACAACATAATGTTTCTTGCTCTTCCAACTCACAAGATTTCCTCCAACAAAAGTACAAAAACTGATGTGGACTTACGATCGCCTTTATCATCCGCATAGCTTGAATCTGAGTAGGCCTCAACCCTCAGATGACCATTCTTCTGAAAGATTAGCCCTTTGCCTGGTGCTGCTTTAACATACTCTAAAATCCTCAAGGCAGACTGAAGATGGCACTCCCTGGGAGCTTGCATAAACTGACTGACCTTGCCTACAACATAAGAGATGTCGGGTCTAGTCACTGTGAGATAGATGAGTTTGCCTACCAAACGTCTGTACCTTGTGACATAAAATAAAAGAGGTGAGTCATCCGTCCACGTTTTGTCTTCTCCAATAGCCATGGGAAACCGAGCCGGTTTGTCACCTGTCAATCCTGCTTCTTGTAGAAGATCAAGGGCATACTTCCGTTGGGAGAGAACCAACGAGTCAAGTTTCCGAGAGATTTCTATCCCCAAAAAGTATTTCGGGGAGCCCATATCCTTCGTGACCAAGTGTTGACGAAGGTGCTTCTTCGTCAAGTCCACCCCATCTTGGTCATCGCTAGTAAGAAGAATATCATCCACATATACTGCCAAAACCACCAGTCCCGAGGACGTTTTGCGAATGAATAAGGAGTGATCGGCCGAACTCCTTGTAAAGCCGATGGTAGCCACAATACCACTGAATTTGTCGAACCACGCCTGAGGGCTCTGCTTTAGGCCATAAATGGCCTTCTTCAAACGGCATACGCGTGTATCCCCCTGAGCAACATACTCAGGAGGTTGCTCCATGTAGACGTCCTCCTGAAGATCGCCATAGAGAAAGACATTCTTGACATCAAGCTGGGAAATAGCCCAATCCCGGTTAACAGCCATAGAGAGAAGAACCCGGATGGTGCTGAGGCGAGCAACCGGAGAAAAAGTGTCAAAGTAATCAACGCCGTAAGTCTGAGTGAAGCCTTTGGCCACCAGCCGGACCTTGTAGCGATCCACAGTGCTATCGGGGCGAAATTTCACAACAAAGAGCCAGCGACAGCCAACCACATCAGTGCCCACGGGAGGAGGAACAAGGGTCCAGGTACCCCTTTTAGTAAGAGTAGGCATCTCTTCATCCATGGCAGATTTCCAATGAGGGATAGCAAGAGCCTCCTGGTAGGTGCGGGGAGTAGAAGTAGCGGAGATAGCCAAGGCAAAACACCTGCGAGAAGGAGAAAGCTGATCATAGGAAACAACTGCCGCAAGCGGGTGTTGAGTACACGCTCGCACCCCTTTGCGAAGAGCAATGGGAAGATCCAGGTCGACGGGTGCATCAGCGACCGGAGCGTCCGTGGCGGAGAAGGCTGGCCCGGGACTAGAGAGAGACGGCGCCGGAGAAGAGGGAGGAGGGGTGGGTGGGGAGACGGACAGGGATGGAGACGGTGGAGGAGAGGACGGATGGGGGGATGTCGAGAGGCGTGGAGGGAACGGAGAGAGGCGGTAGAGAAGCAGATACATCAGGAGAAAGAGAGGAGGTAGGAGAGAAGTAGGAAGCATTCTCGAAAAATGTCACATCCGCGGAGACAAATTGCTTGCGTAGAAGGGGGTCAAAATAGCAATAGCCTTTTTGAGTCGTAGAGTACCTCAAAAAGACACACTTGGTGGAACGGGGTGGGGGGGAAGCTTGTCGCGGGTAGCGTAGGGAGCGTGAACAAAAGCCGTACAGCCAAAGACATGGAGAGGGAGAGGAAAAGGTTCCTTGCGGGGGTAGAGAATGGAGAAGGGGGTCTGGCCGTGGAGAACCGTGGAGGGAATACGATTGATGAGATAGCAGGCGAGGAGCACAGCGTAGCCCCAGTAGGAGCGAGGTACTTGCATCTGCGTCATGAGAGTACGAGCAACATTAAGGAGGTGACAATTTTTACGCTCCGGCACCCCATTCTGCTGGGAGGTGTAAACACAAGTAGTTTGATGAAGAAGACCATGTTGTTGAAAGAAAGATGAGAACTCATGATTAAGATATTCCTTAGCATTATCAGAGCGTAAAATTTTAATAGAAATGTCAAACTGATTCTTAATCATAAAATAAAATGATTGCCAAACAGAAAAGAGTTCAGAGCGATCTCTTAATAGATACACTCAGGTACATCTTGAAAAGTCATCTATAAAAGTGACAAAATAGGAACTACCCCAACCAACAGTGAGGGTAGGAGCAGGACCCCAGACATCAGAATGAATGAGATCAAACGGGCGAGAGGAGCCACGGCCTTGCTTCGGTGGGAAGGAGGAGCGATGATGTTTGTCAAGCTGACACGCATCACAGTTGAGCGGAGGACTGGTCGGAGGTAAGTGGGGCAGAAGCTGTCGAAGAATCCGAGGAGGAGGATGTACAAGGCGAAGATGCCATTGAAGCAGATCTGTAGAGGAGGAGTAGGCGGACAGAGCAGAAACGTCATCGAGGAAATAGAGGCCGCCGCTCTCAGTCCCAGTAACAATCGTCCGCTGGGTCCTCGGGTCCTGAAAAGAACAAGAAGTGGGAGTGAATAAGACAGAGCACTGTAGTTGTCGGCATAAAGTGGTAACAGATAATAAATTGCACGGGAACTTTGGGACATAGAGAGTGTCCTCCAAGCGAAGCAACAAGGTGACTTGAACCATGCCCATCCCGCCATCCCGAGCATCGGGGACGGTGAACCATCCGCCACACGAACCGGGGGTAGGCGATCATGCGTTTCAAGGAGAGAGAAGCAATAAGGGTTGCCAGTCATATGATTTGTAGCACCCGAGTCAATCAGCCATTTACCTTGGGTAACAACGTGGGCACTACCTGAAGTCGTGGCCATAGATGCAGATGGCCGAGAGGAGGCAGAGGTCGAGGAAGGAGCATCACTAGAAGGGCGAAGACGAGGATGTTTCTGCCAGCAGCGGTCAACAGAGTGGCTGGTACGACCATAGTAAGAGCAGAGGAACTTGGACGAACCACGCCCGCCGGAGTGGCTGCGGCCACTAGGACAAACCCCCCCCCCCCCCCCCCCCCCCCGCTGAGCCTAGTGAGCATAGGAGTCCTGGGAAGGGGGTAGGCCAACAGAGGCTGCTGGAGCAGCAAAGTAACAGCGGCAATGCGAGCCGCAGTGGCATCCAAAGTAGGAGATTCCACCTCACCCAAAATCTACTGGCGGATCATATCATAGGAATCGGGAAGACGAAGAAGATAACAAACAAGGCATGGCGGGGAAGAAGAGAAGCCGCGGGGAGAGGAAAAAGGAGAGCAACCCGCGCGAAACCGCAGGGGTTTAAGGGAAGAAGTCGTGCGAACACTAGCGGCCAGGAAGCAGACCAAGGCACAGCGGGGAAGAGGTCGCGCGGACTGAAAAGTTCGAGCGAACAGAAGAGAAGAGGAAGCAAGAAGCAGCGGCGACAACAACAAGTCACAAGCCGGGCGAACAGAATCAGGCCGCACAGCTAGGGGAAAACAGGCGACGAGAAGGAAACAGGTCGCTGCCACAACTAAGCAGGTCGCGGCGACGAAGAGCAGCTAGAGAAGAGAAGCAACAAGCCGCGCGAACAGGGCAGCGGGCAGAATAGAAGGCAAGCCGCGAAGACAGGTCGCGTGAAGCAGAAACAAGCCGCGAGAAATAGAAAGCGCACACAATCAGGAGGAAAAGACTGTGTCCTCTGATACCAAGTTAAAAGTAGCGAACAAGCAACAACAAACGGATAAAATTTTGAATAATTGAAATTTTATTATCCAAAAAAGATATCATTTACAAAGGTGTGACCTCCCTTTTATAGAATGGAGGAGATATGAGAGAGTATAAACAAACAATGTGGGACTAAACATGTACATGGCTTAGCGGATAGAAATAAAGGAGACCGCGCGGTTAGACAGATGGATTAACCACTCGCCAACTCCAACAGGATAAGAACAAGCCGCAATGGGAGACCGATAGACCGCCCGGTCTCCAAGCTCCTGAGTGAGACCGCCAGACCGCTCGATCAACAAACCGCCAAACAAGACCGCAAGGCCGCCCAGTCTAATACTTCAACAACATATAATAGGTCCGGCCGGGGCCCCACACTATATACCACAAATAGACGACGGGGTTACATGTTAATATCAAAAACTAGTACATGCATCCTGACTTAGAGCATTCTAACGGAAATATTAGGGGTTAAGATTGAACTCAGTGACCATGAATGTCCACTATTTATATATAAACCATCTCATATATATATATATATTTCATAGGAATGTATATAAAATACACAAAATGTTTGGCCTTAAGGCCTTACAGTTAATCTTCACATGTGTGGATTACATACATCGGCACGCAGGCCGGCCACACATGAAAACATTAAATTTTTCTTATATTTCGGCCTTCGAGGGCCAACATAGCAGCAGCAGCAAGGGCATCAGCCCACTATTTCCTGCTTGGCTCTCCAACACCTGCATGGGGACAATCCACCACAACGGTGGCAAACAAAGCAACGGTCAGCATTCAGCTGACCAATTTATAATGGCCCTACCATGTACCCGGGGCAGCGATATTTCTTCCCTGCAGGCATAACATTTCACAAGCAGATATATCCCAAGATGTGATCTTATGCACCATCAATATATTACAAACGTTGACTATACGGCCCGACGCTCCATGCACTCAGGGCACATTATGGTGTACTGGAAAACCAGGGTCTCACCACCATTCACAACGACAAACTTGAGCATTTATGCTCCACGGCCTACGACCGGAGACTTTATCCTTGATGGCGAACAACCCAATACTCTCATGATGTGATCCTAATGAAGCCATTCACTTAGGCACTCAAGTTAGACAACCATCACGCAGATACGGTTCAGCCCTTACCCGTTGCTCAAATCGTCAGTTCACTGTCTAGACTGACGCGAGTCGGCTTCCCCTTGTCCATTCGGCTCACTGGCCTTTAAGAGTGCATAGCTCACCATAGCCACAACATCCCCAAAGGACTGGCTTCACAATCAAGGGTATTTTCCTGGAATTCCACTCCAGTACTTCCTACTACTCCATTTCACAAGCACAATCCACTGACTCCGCAAAATACTCATTTAAACGTGGAGTCTTCTCCGGTGCGCAAAATAAAACATCACCAATCTAGACCAACCCGTCCAGATGGGCTTCACACAGTATGCCTTTTTCGTACTACAAACTTCTGGATCTATATGCATACCTTTTTGGGGATTTCAAGAATCAGCCCAAGGGAAATCACTCAATAGTCCACCTTTTGGTGGGGGAAATCCATGCGCATGCCAAAATAAGGACTTCACATGTCCAAGAAAGAAGATCGTTACCCTTGATGTTCTGAAAGAGAGGGATATATCTGCTTTAACTCTAGAGGGGGGTGAATAGAGTATTCTAAACTTTAATTAATTTTTACAGCGGATTAAAATAAGTGATAAGTATATGTATAAAGAGAGATGAAAACAAAAACAATCACAACACACAGAAATAAATAATAGAGCAATCCAGACGACACAAGAAATTTATAGTGGTTCCCCTAAACTTGGGTACATCCACTCTTTTACCACCCTGGTAGGAATCCACTAACAGGTTTTTGATCAGGTGTCCTTCCACCACAGGTTTTTACTCAGGTGCCCTGTCACCACAAGATCTATTTTTCAAGGGAGATCTCACAACCCTTTTGAGCTTTTGATCAGGTGACCAAAAACCAAAATAAGTCTTTTAATCAGGAGACTTAACAATTAAAGGGGGTTAACTTTGAAGGGAGTTATAACCCTGTACATAGTTGGAAATGAAAAGTGATGTTGTCTTCTCTTTCTCAAACAACTGAGAAGACTTTAGTGGATGATGTTGTCAAAGCTCCCCATGAGATGTAGAATGGTTCAGGAAGATGAGAGCTTTGCACAGGGTGTATGCCTTGATGGAGATCTTCATAAACTTCTTGGACTGGTGTTGATGAGTTGTCCTTTTGAAGCCTGAAGCAGAAACTGAAGAAGACTAAAGATATGCGTGTTGATGTTCTTCTTCAATTTCCTGTAGATAGCAATCTTTTTCTCTGTAAAACTTGTATCAGTTATTGTGTAAAAGATCACTTGTAATTCCTTGTTGTTCTGAAGAGAACAATTTGCTTTTTATATTCTGAAGGATTTCTACCATTTGAAATTTGAAAAAGAATTCCTGAATTTAATGCTGAAATCCTGGGAGTTGAACGACTGGAATTTATCTTAAATGCATTTTCTCAACTATCTCAGTAAATTGCTCTGTGAAATCCATAATTAATTCTACCAAGCAACGACTATATTCTTGAGAATATGAGCATTAATTATCAGAGAATTATAGCTTTAGAATAATCCAAACTGAAATCAAAATGAGAGAAAATGCCAAACTGATACTGAGAGAAATCGTCGAACTCAGGACAAATTTCGACGACCTGAACTTCAAGTTCGTCGAGCAGAGAAATCATCTTCGTCAAGCCGAGCTCAGAGAAAGTTGATATGGAAAAACAGTCTGTCAAAGTTGAGCTCCAAGTTCGTCGACCTGAGATAGAATTTCGTCGACCAGAGAACTTGAGAGAAGAGGGAAGACTGTCGACCTAAACTCCAAGTTCGTTGAGCTCAGCTCAGAGTAGGAACTCTGAGTTCGTCGATCTGCGATCGACGATCGTCGAGCTGAGTTCTAAGAACTTTGAACTAATTCTCTGAACTCTTAAAAACTGCTATTATTCTATGTCTGGATCTCTGAATTCTTCTGAGGGTTGGATCAACGTTTGTCTAACCTAGTCAAACTGAGCTAGACCTTAGAACTAACAATTTGACCATAGGCTATACATGGAGGGTCAATAACCTAATAGTGAATCTAGCCCAAATCCAAACTAGGGATCCAACATTCTCCCCCTATTTGGGTGAGGTCACTATGAACAATAGAAAGAGAAAAATCACAACATAAAAAGATATCTGATAGAATTATAATTGTTCACCAGATATTAACAACATTGTCTTGTGAAGAATAAATAACAAATAACAGTTCAAATCAAAATATAGAAAGAAAATTTTTTAGGCTTTCTTTGAGTCTTTCTTCTGTTCATCTGAAGCTGGTCTGGTGAAGATGATTTCTCTTTTGGGATCTGCAGCTTGCTGTTTTGTCATCTTCATATCACTTGCTCCAAGAAATGTCACAGAAACAGCTCTTGGTGTAACTGCTTCAGGATGTAATGATATATAAGCATCATCATTAAAAAGATTGTGTACCTGATATTTGTCTAGCTCTTTCTTTCTGTAGGAGGACATAGTAGTATACTGTGAGTTGTCTTGTCCTTCTTTGTTTGCTTTTCTGATTTGAGAAAGAGCTATTAATTCTTGAAATCTGGTCATTCTGGAGTTGGGGTCCATTTCTGGATCATAAACTGGAGATAGAGGACTTTCTGGACTTGCTTTATCCGGTTGATTGTCTTCAGATATCTTCTGTTGTCTGCTGTGCTTTTGATATTGTTGTTGCCTGCTGCTGTTGCTGGAACTATGCTGTTGTCTGCTGTAGGAAGGTTTGGATTGATGAGAGGATGTAGATTTCTGAACTTGAGCAACACTTCCTGATGATCCTGCTGTAGGGGGAGGAGGACCTCTCCTGTATTGAGGAGGTGGAGAGTATCTCCTGCTCTTCTTCCTAGATTTTAGTTCATTTTTAGAGTATCTCATCCAGTTGGGGGTGTCTGGAGTGAGAGTTATATTATGCAGGATATAATAGGGAGTATCAGTAGATGGATTAGGCTTTGTAACAGCCTTTGGAGGAGCAGCCTTCTTATTTACCTTTCTTTTCTTAGTACTTGTATTTTCAGAGTCATCTGACTCATTATCATCATCAGAAGAAGAATTTTCTGGATTATCATAAAGAACATTCAACTGCTTTAGCCATTCAGCTAAGATTCCTGGAACCTGTGGCTGTGCTTTACTTGTTGGCTCTGCAAAACTCTCTGTAGTAATCTGAACACTTTCTTCTTCTTCTTCTATGTCTGCAAACATAATATCATCAATATTTGGCATTGGAGATTCACACCAGCCAAATGCTGGTGGAGAGAATGTCTTATGCTCAGGAACTGGCTCACTAACATCTTCAATAGCTAATTTTTTTTTAATCACAGGAACTACTTGCCTTTAGTTGATCCACAATAGCATGACTTATTGTAGCAGTATAACATACAATAGCCTTAGAATACTGAACATCAAAACTTGGTAAAGCATTTCTGTAAACTGAATTAAAAGAATTGAGTAAAGAATTCAAATCAGCTGTGAGATTTATAATAAAATCACCAACAGTGGTTATTTCAGCAACTATATCACAAGTCATGTCAGTATCTGAATCATCAATCATATCTATTATTTCTGTTGGAATGTCTTCCTCTTAGGAATCTGCTACTGTTGCTGCTGCTGGAGGAGGAACTGGAACTTCTTCATGGAACATCTCCCCCTGCCTGGTTTCAGATGGTCCTGAAGCCAGACCCCCAGAAGAAGGAACAGAGGTGAGAGCAACAACTCTAGTAGAGAGAAGTGATGGAGGTAGAAAGAGGAGCAATAACTTTTGCTATTAATTGCTCCAGAGATGGAGAAATGAAAGCTAGAAGATCTTTGGCAATGTTAGAGAAATTTAAATATAGAGGTTCAGGAGTAGAGGGATTATAAGGGGTATGATGACCACAGTTGGAACATATAGAGAAAGCACGGGAGAAACCTGTATGGAAGAATTCAGGTAATGTGGAAGTAGGGTTGGATGGAATTGCAGTAGTGGAGGTAAGAATTGTGGTAGTGGGTGTTGAGGTGGTTTCCTGAACAGGAGATGGAACTAGGGAATGGTGTGGAGATGGTGGAGGGGAGATAACAAATTGAAATTGGGCTGAGAGGATGTGGATGGAATGTCAGATAGATGAGTTGGGAGTGGAGATGGAGGTGGTGAAGATGGAATGTCCTTATGGATGATGATTGGAGAATGTGGAGGTGATGGTGGTGAGAGAGGTGAAGATGGTTGTTGTTGTTGTGGAGGAGGTGAAGGAATTCTGGTGTATGGAAGTACTTCTTCTGGAGGTGGTGGAGAGGCTATTACTACCCTGGTGTCCTCAGAAGTTCTGGAGGAGGAAGCCCTCGATGGTTTTGGGATAGACATCTCTCATTTGCCAAACAAGGCAGAGGTTATCCTCTTGGAGGCATATATGAATATGATCTGGGAGACCAATAATTCAGGTGTCTTTGCCTGGAGGAAAATTCCTAATATCCACCCAAAACAAACCTCTTTCTTTGAATTCTTCTTCTTAATCAACTCAAACAATAACTTTCCCCAATTTACTGCTTTCTTATTGACCATAGCACACATCACCAAGAACTGGTGCCTGGATATATAGTCATGGGCCGTGTATTTTCCTAGCAAAGCCTTACCAATAACATCTGCAAAAAATTTATACTCAACAGATAGATTCTTTTTTCAGTAGCTTATTAGGGTTTCCTTCAGAGTGACCCATTTTAATCAGCATATTATCATATTCAGAATTATTTATTTCAATATCCTCTTCTCCATATGCTAAACCAAAAATCTCAGTTAAAATATCAGAGGTTAGGGTAACCTGATTGCTGGCGATGGTACTAGTCATAGTTTCTGCGGCTGGAGAAGTTAAGGTATAAACCCATTCCCTTATTTCAGTTGCTGGCAACTTGATCTTGGTGGTCATGATTTTCTTCAGTTGTTGTTCTTCAAACAGCTGTAGAATGTCTGTGAAAATCTGATCGGTATGGTTGAAGGAATCGAAGTCGATGTCGAAACCGGTGTCATACTTCATGCTGGAGAGGGGGAGCGCCAGAATCGCCATTGGTTTTACTGCAAAACAAGAGAGATCAAGTGCAAGAGAACAGAAAGCGCTGGATAGAGCACGACGAAAACCTAGTTATAAGGTTTTCAGAATATGAAGCGGCGGGCTCTGTCCTGCGAAAAATAAAAAATCTCCATTCTCAGGTCGACGAAAAAGTTTCATGAAGAAATGATATTGTCGATCTTAGTTGGAAGAGGGGAAAACTTTTCATCATTCTCAGGTCGACGAAAACTTTTCTGAAGCAAGATCGTCGATCTTCGCTCGACGAAATAACTTCACGCAGAGAGTTCGTCGATCTCAGGTCGACGAAAAATCTCAAGAACAGTTCTTAGATCGTCGATCTCCGTTCGACGAAATGTGATCAATTCTTCGACCTTGGACAAAAATCAAATTAAACTTCTCCATTAATCATACCTAGCTGATTCAGAAAGAACAGATGTTTCTTCTCATCTAAAGGTTTCGTGAAGATGTTTGCTCTTTGTAAATCAGTAGAGATAAAGACAAGATTAATTTTCTTTTTGTCCATACAATCTCTAATGAAATGATGTCTAATCTCTATATGTTTAGTTCTACTATGAAGTAGTGGATTTTGTGCAATAGAAATTGCACTGGTATTGTCAAAAAATATAGTTGAATTATTTAAGTTGAGACCATAATCCAGGAGTTGATTTTGAATCCATAATATTTATGAACAACAACTGCCAGCTGCAATGTATTCAGCTTCTGCAGTTGAAGTTGACACAGATGTCTGCTTCTTACAAAACTAGGACACAAGTCTATCACCAAGGAACTGACATGTTCTTGATGTGCTTTTTATGTCCACTCTACATCCAGCATAGTCAGAATCTAAGAATCCAGTTAAGTCAAATTCTGACTCTATTGGATACCAAAGTCCTAGATTAGGATAACCCTTTATATATCTAAAAATTCTTTTAAGGAAAATAAGATGAGATTCTTTATGGTTCACCTAGAACCTAGCACAAAGGTATGTAGCAAACATAATATATGGGCTACTAGCTGTGAGATACAATAAGGACCCAACAATAACCCTATATGTTTTCTGATCAACCGGCTTGCCCTGTTCATCAGAATCAATCACAACATTGGAAGCCATGAGTGTTTTCATAGCAGAGGCATCTGACATCCCAAATCTCTTAACTAGCTCCTTAGCATACTTTGATTGGGATATGAAAATTCCAACTGGGGATTGCTTCACTTAGAGACCAAGGAAGTAATAAAGCTCACCCATGCTACTCATTTCAAACTTGGAATGCATCAGGTCAGAAAACCTTTTGCATAGTTTGGAATCAGTAGCGCCAAAAATGATGTCATCTACATATATTTGTACTAACAATATTTTATCTTTATGATGTCTAATGAACAAGGTTCTATCTACAATGCCCCTAGTGAACTTATGCTCTAAAAGAAAGCTAGCTAGGGTCTCATACCAAGCTCTTGGAGCTTGCTTTAAACCATAAAGAGCTTTATGCAATTTGAAAACATAAGAGGGATGAGTTAGAGAGATAAAACCTGGTTGTTGTTCCACATATACTTTCTCTTTGAGTTCACCATTTAAGAAGGCACTTTTGACATCCATCTGGTAGACCTTGAACTTCTTGTAGGCTGCGTAAGCAAGAAATATTCTGATAGCTTCTAGTCTTGCAATAGGGGCAAAGGTCTGATCATAGTTAATTCCTTCTTCCTATCTATATCCTTGTGCTACCAGCCTTGCTTTATTTTTGATGATAGCTCCTTGTGCATCCAATTTATTTCTAAAACTCATTTAGTTCCAATGATTGGGTAGTCTTTGGATCTTGGAACTAAATCACAAACTCTGCATCTCTCAAACTGATTGAGCTCTTCTTGCTCTGCATCTTTCAAACTGATTGAGCTCCTCTTGCTCTGCATCTTTTATGGATTGGGGCTCAAGTTGAGATATGAAGCAAGCATGTATCATATTTTGGTTGAGTTGATGTCTTGTTTGCACACCAATTGATATGTCTCCAATCACTTGAGATATAGGGTGATCTCTAAGTGTGACAAGATCAGTAGGAGGAGTTGGTTCGACAACAGCATTGGGAATTAATTCCTCTTGTGGAATTATATTTGCGGTTGGTGGTTCAGTAATCATTTCATTTAAATCTTCTTCACTGTCTTCTTCAATATGTGGAGAGGGATGTGATGTAGCCTCATTGGTGAGGTTTAAATCATCCAATTTCCCACATAGTTTGGGTACCTGCAATAAATCTTTGGTAGAAGAATCCTTCTCCTTGTAATACATGTTAGTTTCATCAAAGGTGATATATACAAATTCTTCCATTTTAAGGTTGATTTATTAAAAACCCTATAGGCCTTGCTGACTTGTGAATATCCAAGAAAAATTCTCACTTCAGCTTTGACTTCAAACTTTCTACGATATTTCTTGTTATTATTATGAATATAACATCTACAGCCAAAAAATCTAAAGTAATCTATTTTAGGTTGCTTCCCTTTGAGTAGTTCATAGGGAGTCTTGCCCTTAAGTTTATGTATTAAACTTCTATTCAGGACATAATTTGTTGTACTTACAGCCTTTGCCCAAAAGGATAGGGGCAAGTAAGCAACTGCAAGCAATGTACCTGCAGCTTCAATGAGGGTTCTATTTTTCCTTTCTGCTACCCCATTTTGTTGAGAAGTTCTAGGTGCAGAGAAGCAATGCCTGATACCTTCCATCTCACGGAATTCTTGCATAGGAAGAGATTCAAACTCAGTACCATGATCACTTATGATCAATGCAACTGGAGTAGAGTACTCAATCTTTATGCTCTTAAGAAAGTCTGTAAGAACTTTAAAGTTATCTGACTTGTTTCTCAAGAAGAACACACAGGTGAACCTAGAGAAGTCATCTACAATAAATAAGGTATAAGATTTTACTCCCAAGCTCTGTACAGCAATGGGTCCAAATAGATCCATATGTAGCAGGTACAGAATCCTGGGTGAATCACTCTTATTAATAGATTTAAAGCTATTTTTGGTTTGCTTGCCTAATTTACAAGCCCTACAAAGGCTTTCCTTCTTGTAGGGGCAAGAAGGCAATCCTCTAACAAGGTTGTCCCTAGAGAGTTTAGTAATATTTTTCAGATTAACATGTCCTAATCTTTTATGTCATAATTCATTATTATTACTGATTTGATTAAATAAGCAAATTTCTGACCTAGCAGATTTGAAGTTTACTACATAGATGTTTCCTTGCCTAAGACTAGTTAAGATAGTTTTATTATCTACAGAAGATATAATGCAAGAAGAATGGTTAAAGGATACCTGATAACTTTCATCACATAATTGGCTTATGGATATCAAGTTATGTTTTAGACCACTCACATAGGCAACTTTTCTGAAGGTGACAGCTCCAATCTTGACATTCTCATACTCTTTAGTCTGGCCACAGTTGGAGTCACCAAATATCGCCTTTGGACCAAGCTTGGACTTGTAGTTTGTTAAATTATCCTTGCTGCCTGTCATGTGCTTTGAGCATCCACTATTCAGGTACCACTGTTCCTCTGTGGTAGGATAGCCTTTCACCTGAAAAATAAAAATTAAGTGTTCTTGACCCAGGTAACCTTGGGTCATTTATTCTTTACAAATTTAAAACTAGAAATGTAAGAACATTCAGGTTGGTTTTTATATCCTAGGGGGTGAAATTTTTTAGGTGGAATTATCCATTGGGTAAATGGGTTAACAAATTCTTTTGATTGATTAAATATTCTGGGGTAATTAAAGTTTCTGTTAATCTGAACTAGGGTCGACGAATTCTGATAAGTTCGTCGAACTGAGTTCGACGAATAGGGATGAGTTCGTCGAACTCTGCTCAGAGAATGTAAATATTCATTCTCTGTGCCCCAATATCGTCGATCTCGGCTCGACGAACCATATTGGTTTCGTCGATCGCTGTTCGAAGAATAATTATAATAAAAATCCGCGTTCAGAGTTCATCAACTTGAGTTCGACGAACTGTACACATTTCGTCGATCTGAGTTCAACGAAATCTGTTGAACATTGTTATGCTTAAGACTTTTCTTGCTCTTTCTTTTTTTGGTTTCTGATTTAATTTATTTGGTTTGTTATTCTTATCCGTCTTTTCTTTACCCTTTTCAGATATGAATTTATTGGGGGTTGAGAGAATGTTTTTCTGAATTAAATGAGATTGGCTTGATAAAGCACCCAAGCCCAGCTTATCATTAAGTCTGACATTTACATTGCTTGTGATGTCCATCAATTTGCTGCTTCTCCCATTTAGGGATTCTTAAAATTGCTTAGCCTCATTCAGTTTAATTTTTAGAGAATTAATCTGTTCAGAAGCTATAACTAGTTTATCTTTTAGTTCAATATTTTCAGATAATAGATTTTCCTGTTGAATTAGCTTATCTCTGAGAAGTTTGATTTCCTTCTCAGATTTGATTAGATCATTACATAATAATTTGAATTCAGTTTTGAAATGATCTGAATTAAAATCAAATGAGGATATTACCTGATCCTCTTTAGTCTCAGAATCTTCTACTTCTGATTCATCAGCTTCTGATGGATTGCTTGATGCATTGATAACCATCAAGCAAACTTCTTTTGCTTTAGCTTCTTCATCATCTTCACTGGAGCTGGAAGATGAAGATTCTTCTTCTGTTTCACTCCAGGCTTCTGCTACAAAACCTTTCTCCTTCATCTTGTGCTTGCTTGAGGAGGGCTTGCTGTACTTCTTTCTAGAGTCTATATCTCTTCTTTTCTCCTTCTTCTGATTCTCTAAACACACAGAAAGAATGTGTCCAGATTTTCTGCAATCAAAGCACACAATCTGCTTGGTAGGAGTTTTGTCATATCTTGGTCTATCATCTTGTCTGATTGACTTCCTTCTGAAATCTTTTCTGGCAATCTTATAGAATCTTTTGGCCAGCAAGCTTAGGAGTTCATCATTTGCTAGAGGAGCTTCTGGTTCTTCAGATGCCTTGAAAGCAATGTTTTGCTCCTTCCTTCCTGATGAGGAGGTCTTCTGCTCAGCTTCTTCTCTTGTCTTTATAAGCTGCTTATAAGATTTGAGCTTACCTAGAAGAGCCTCAGTAGATATTTCATTCAGGCTTCTAGCCTCCTTGATTGGCCAGATCCTAGAGTCTCATGTGCTGGGGAAGCACATAAGAATCTTGTCATTTATCTCAGTCAGTGAGATATTTTTTTCTAGGTTCTTCAGCTTATTGACAATTAAGCTGAGTCTGTTGTACATGTCAGCTACTGACTCAGATTCATCTTTCTTGAAATTTTCATATTGAGAGATGAGATGAGATCTTCTATCATTTCTTTTATCAGCAGAGCCTGCAACCATTTGATTGAGAGAATCTCAAATGTCCTTAGCTGATGTGCATTTAGCTACCTTTTGAAAGATGTCATCAGACATAGTTTGAGCTAGGATGTTCATGGCTTTAGCATCAGCCATCTTCAACTTCTTCTGATCTTCTGTCCACTGAGGTGGTGGAACTTCTGAGGTACTTGTTGAAGTTGTTGCAGAAGGAGTAGGGGGACTGTCAAGATAGAATTATAGATATCTTCATCAATAGAATTTATATACAATCTGATCCTTGCACATCAGACCTTGCAAACTATATAGATTGTGTATGATATGTTTATCTTAGGCTTTGTCCTGATTCGGGACTATCCGACGAGAGCATTATTTGATACGGGTGTTTCACATTCATTTCTATCTGTGGACTTCGTGTCACGTATCGAAGTGCTGATTCGTATGACAGCAGATAGTGTGAAGATGTTGTTACCTAACGTATGTGTGATGTATGCAAATAAGACTTACTATGTTGAGGTACGAATAGGAAGTCGGGACTTTGGATTGGAAGCATCTGTGTTGCCGATATCGGACTTTGATGTGATCTTTGGTATGTACTGACTCTTATAGTAGTGTGCCTATATAGATTGCAATTCTAAGGAAGTCACACTGGGGCAGAACACCGAACAAGAGACTAAATTTGTTGGTATGCGAGGATCGAACAGGACATTGATGTCTGCTATCTAAGTGATCAAGACAGTTCGGAAGGGCGCATAGTCGTTCTTCACACTTCTGGAGGCTGTTGAGCTGAGGCCTAATGTGAGTGATGTTCCGATTATTTCGGATTTTACCGATGTGTTTTCGAAGGAGCTTCCGGGGTTACCACCATAACAGGAGATTGATTTCTCTATTGAGTTGGTGCCCGGTGCAAAACTTGTGGCTCGCTGGCCATATCGTGTAGTGTCAAAGGAAATGACGGAACTGAAAGTTCAACTATAAGAGTTGCAAGAACATGGTTATATACGCCCAAGTATGTCACCTTGAAGCACACATTTTCTCTTTGTGAAAAAGAAGGACGGTAGCCTGCGATTGTGTATCGACTATCTTGAATTGAACAAGCTGACGGAGAAGAACAAGTATCCAATATATCGAATTGATGACTTGTTCGATCAACTAGCTGGATCAATGGTTTACTCAAAGCTTGATTTGAAATCTGGCTACTACCAATTGCAGATTCAAGAAAGTGACATTCCCAAGACATTGTTTGGGACATGCTACGGTCATTACGAGTTCACTGTAATACCATTTGGGCTATGTAATGCGCCATCGGTATTCATAGACTTAATGCATCACACTTTTAGAGAGTACTTGGATTTATTTGTGATGGTCTTCATTGATGACATATTGGTGTACTCTCAATCTGAAGAAGATCATGCGAACCATTTACCGATGGTGTTGCACACCCTGAGGAAAAACAAGCTCTATGCTAAGTTTTTGAAGTGTGAATTCTGGCTGTCGTCAGTGGCTTCTCTTGGCCATGTGGTGAGTGGAGAGGGCATTGCGGTGGATCCGTCAAAGATAAGAGCCATACGGGAGTGGTCAGTGTTGTCTTCAGTGGCCAAAGTCAGGAGTTTCCATGGACTGGCGGGCTACTATAGACGTTTCGTAGAAAACTTCTCACGGATCGCTTTGCCTCTTACCACATTAACGAGGAAGGATCAAAAGTTCGTCTGGACGCTAGAGTGCGCGCGAGATTTTGAAGAGCTGAAAAGTCGCTTGACCACGGGGCCAATCTTGACGTCGCCATGTGGTTCAGACGGCTTTGAAATCTATAGTGATGCATCAGGGAGCGGCCTAGGCTGCGTTCTTCTTCAGTTTGGAAAAATGATAGCTTATGGCTCACGCTAGTTGAAAGTGCATGAGAGGAACTATTCCGTCCATGACTTGGAGTTGGCGGCAGTGATTTTTGCACTGAAACTGCAGCGTTATTATTTATATGGCATGAAGGTGGATATATTCACGGACCATAGAAGCCTAAAGTATTTATTGGATCAGAAGGATCTCAACATGCGACAATGTAGGTGGATGGGGTTCCTTGGGGACTACACCTTCCAGAATCATTATACTCCCGGGAAGGTAAACGTCGTCATAGATGCCTTGAGTCGTAAGACTTTGGCAAGAGCAACTTTGTTGCAGATGCATGATGAGCGTCTGATCCAGGAGTTGGAAGCTTTAGAGATTTCTTGTGTTGACAGAATTCCACAACAAATGTGTGTTTGAACTGTACGGAGGTACAATATGACCTTGCAGACAAGATTCAGCGAGCAACGGAACTTGATGCAAGTTTGCAACGCTACGCAGTGGATGAGTCAAATGACCAATTCTTCTGGGATGATGGTCTTTTACGAAAAGATAGACGTTTATGCATCCCGTTTATGGGTAAGCTAAGAGATGAATTAATGTATGAAGCGCACTTCATAAAATATTCAATTCATCGAGGGAGCACAAAAATGTATAGAGACATGAAAAAGCTATCTGGTGGCCGGGTTTAAAGAAAGACATCGCACACTATGTGGCTAAAAGTCAAACTTATGCCTTAGTGAAAGCTGAATGCCAGAAGCCTGGAGGTTTCCTGAAGTCACTACCTATTCCGGAATGGAAGTTTGATGATATTTTGATGGATTTCGTGCACATTTTGACGAGATCTCAACACGGTAACAATTTGGTTTGGGTGATCGTAGACCGATTGAAGAAAGTGGCTCATGTCATTCCGAACAAGAGGGACGATTTAGTGGAAGTCTTGGCTAAGCTTTATGTTGAGTAAATAGTACGATTGTATGGTGTGCTCCGTAACATCGTAAGTGATCGAGACGGCCGCTTCACGTCGAATGATTGGAGACTAATCCATCGGTTGTCGTGGACAAGATTAACATTCAGTGTGGCCTTTCATCCACAAAGGGATGGCCAAACTGAGGGGACCAACAGAACGATGGAGGACATGCTCTGAATGTGTGCCTTGGATTTTGGGAAAAGATGGGAAGATCATCTCTATATGGTCGAGTTCGTCTACAATAATAGCTATCAAGCTAGCATAAATATGACATTGTTTGAAGCTTTGTATGGTAGGAAATGTCGTACACCATTAGCTTGGGCGAAAACAAGCGAATCTAAGTTATATAAGTGTAAGGAAGTCGAAGAGGCGAATTTGACGATAGCCTCTGAGCAAAATTTGACGATACGTATCGTCAAATTCGCCTCTTCGACTTCCTTACACTTATATAACTTAGATTCGCTTGTTTTCGCCCAAGCTAATGGTGTACGACATTTCCTACCATACAAAGCTTCAAACAATGTCATATTTATGCTAGCTTGATAGCTATTATTGTAGACGAACTCGACCATATAGAGATGATCTTCCCATCTTTTCCCAAAATCCAAGGCACACATTCAGAGCATGTCCTCCATCGTTCTGTTGGTCCCCTCAGTTTGGCCATCCCTTTGTGGATGAAAGGCCACACTGAATGTTAATCTTGTCCACGACAACCGATGGATTAGTCTCAAATCATTCGACGTGAAGCTGCCGTCTCGATCACTTACGATGTTACGGAGCACACCATACAATCGTACTATTTACTCAACATAAAGCTTAGCCAAGACTTCCACTAAATCGTCCCTCTTGTTCGGAATGACATGAGCCACTTTCTTCAATCGGTCTACGATCACCCAAACCAAATTGTTACCGTGTTGAGATCTCGTCAAACTGTGCACGAAATCCATCAAAATATCATCAAACTTCCATTCCGGAATAGGTAGTGACTTCAGGAAACCTCCAGGCTTCTGGCATTCAGCTTTCACTAAGGCATAAGTTTGACTTTTAGCCACATAGTGTGCGATGTCTTTCTTTAAACCCGGCCACCAGATAGCTTTTTCATGTCTCTATACATTTTTGTGCTCCCTCGATGAATTGAATATTTTATGAAGTGCGCTTCATACATTAATTCATCTCTTAGCTTACCCATAAACGGGATGTATAAACGTCTATCTTTTCGTAAAAGACCATCATCCCAGAAGAATTGGTCATTTGACCCATCCACTGCGTAGCGTTGCAAACTTGCATCAAGTTCCGTTGCTCGCTGAATCTTGTCTGCAAGGTCATATTGTACCTCCGTACAGTTCAAACACACATTTGTTGTGGAATTCTGTCAACACAAGAAATCTCTAAAGCTTCCAACTCCTGGATCAGACGCTCATCATGCATCTGCAACAAAGTTGCCCTTGCCAAAGTCTTACGACTCAAGGCATCTATGACGACGTTTACCTTCCCGGGAGTATAATGATTCTGGAAGGTGTAGTCCCCAAGGAACCCCATCCACCTACATTGTCGCATGTTGTGATCCTTCTGATCCAATAAATACTTTAGGCTTCTATGGTCCGTGAATATATCCACCTTCATGCCATATAAATAATAACGCTGCAGTTTCAGTGCAAAAATCACTGCCGCCAACTCCAAGTCATGGACGGGATAGTTCCTCTCATGCACTTTCAACTAGCGTGAGCCATAAGCTATCATTTTTCCAAACTGAAGAAGAACGCAGCCTAGGCCGCTCCCTGATGCATCACTATAGATTTCAAAGCCGTCTGAACCACATGGCGACGTCAAGATTGGCGTCGTGGTCAAGCGACTTTTTAGCTCTTCAAAATCTCGTGCGCACTCTAGCGTCCAGACGAACTTCTGATCCTTCCTCGTTAATGTGGTAAGAGGCAAAGCGATCCGTGAGAAGTTTTCTACGAAACGTCTATAGTAGCCCGCCAGTCCATGGAAACTCCTGACTTTGGCCACTGAAGACAACACCGACCACTCTCGTATGGCTCTTATCTTTGACGGATCCACCGCAATGCCCTCTCCACTCACCACATGGCCAAGAGAAGCCACTGACGATAGCCAGAATTCACACTTCAAAAACTTAGCATAGAGCTTGTTTTTCCTCAGGGTGTGCAACACCATCCGTAAATGGTTCGCATGATCTTCTTCAGATTGAGAGTACACCAATATGTCATCAATGAAGACCATCACAAATAAATCCAAGTACTCTCTAAAAGTGTGATGCATTAAGTCTATGAATACCGATGGCGCATTACATAGCCCAAATGGTATTACAGTGAACTCGTAATGACCGTAGCGTGTCCCAAACAATGTCTTGGGAATGTCACTTTCTTGAATCTGCAACTGGTAGTAGCCAGATTTCAAATCAAGCTTTGAGTAAACCATTGATCCAGCTAGTTGATCGAACAAGTCATCAATTCGATATATTGGATACTTGTTCTTCTCCGTCAGCTTATTCAATTCAAGATAGTCGATACACAATCGCAGGCTACCGTCCTTCTTTTTCACAAAGAGAAAATGTGTGCTTCAAGGTGACATACTTGGGCGTATATAACCATGTTCTTGCAACTCTTATAGTTGAACTTTCAGTTCCGTCATTTCCTTTGACACTACACGATATGGCCAGCGAGCCACAAGTTTTGCACCGGGCACCAACTCAATAGAGAAATCAATCTCCTGTTATGGTGGTAACCCCGGAAGCTCCTTCGAAAACACATCGGTAAAATCCGAAATAATCAGAACATCACTCACATTAGGCCTCAGCTCAACAGCCTCCAGAAGCGTGAAGAACGACTATGCGCCCTTCCGAACTGTCTTGATCACTTAGATAGCAGACATCAATGTCCTGTTCGATCCTCGCATACCAACAAATTTAGTCTCTCGTTTGGTTTTCTGCCCCAGTGTGACTTCCTTAGAATTGCAATCTATATAGGCACACTACTATAAGAGTCAGTACATACCAAAGATCACATCAAAGTCCGATATCGGCAACACAGATGCTTCCAATCCAAAGTCCTGACTTCCTATTCGTACCTCAACATAGTAAGTCTTATTTGCATACATCACACATACGTTAGGTAACAACATCTTCACACTATCTGCTGTCATACGAATCAGCACTTCGATACGTGACACGAAGTCCACAGATAGAAATGAATGTGAAACACCCGTATCAAATAATGCTCTCGTCGGATAGTCCCGAATCAGGACAAAGCCTAAGATAAACATATCATACACAATCTATATACAAGGTATGAAGTATAAACACAATAACAAAGTATCTTAACTCGTACTTGTGACGACGTCACTTTGCTTTATAGCCTCCTATTGGCCAAGATTATATACTCGGGGCTGCGCCTAGGATGCAGAGGACTCCACCACTATCTTTTTCTTTTTAGCATATGACGCTCATGTCTTCTTCTCACTCTTTGGAGGAGCAACTCGACAGTCACTGGCTAGATGACCCACCTTACCACAAGTATTGCAAGCACGAGGGTCTTGCCTAGAAGTTGATCCAGATGCAACACTCGAGGGAGCCTATGTATAAGACTTGGATCTCTTACCCCATTTCCTTCGGTAGCTTATTTTTCCTAGGTGCGGCACTTTGAACTCGGGTTTTATCATAGCCAAGTCCCTCTTGCCTTGTACCCGCTTCATATCCTTCTCCAACGCATGAGCCGTATCAACCAACGTTTGAAACCCCTGGTTCACCGAACTCGAGAGCAGGAATCTCAGCTCATCCCTCAATCCTTCGTAGAATCTATTGGTTTTACGCTCTAGGTCAGCAAAGATAGACCCCGCATAACGTCCCAACCTGGTAAACTCATGTAAGTAGGCGCCAACACTACTTTCTCCCTGAGTTAGACGCTGGAATTCATTTTCCATGGCTATCCGCTGAGCCGATGGCAAATTCTTTGCCAAGAACAGTCTCGAAAACTCCTCTATCGAGACTTCTATTAGTTGTCTGCCCGCAAAGTGGTGCAACTCTATCTCATCCCACCATAGTCGAGCTTCTCCTTCTAACAAGAAGGTGGCCAAGATGACTTTCTGTTCATCCTCCGACCTTATTGTCGTAAGTGTTTGCTTGACGCGAGACAGCCAATCCTCTGTCAGCGTTGGGGATCCCACACCCATAAATGTAGGAGGATTAAAGCTCATAAACTGCTTCAACTATCGTTCAGTTGCTCGAGGATCAACAACAGTTGCAACAGGTTCTGGCCACACACCAACCTGTTCTGGCACCATTGCAGGCTGCTCCTGCCCAGTAGGTTGTGCATGAATCATTGCAAACAGTGCATCAGCAACTAACTGTATTGTCTCTACAGAAGAAGGAGGTGTAGGCACCTCAGCTGGTGCCGCACTCTCATCAGAATGCTGGATCTCAGACTGCCCCACACCACTTCGAGTCACCTATACGTGTAAAAGACACACTTTAGTGACTAGGAAAAAGCACAACAATAGAGAAGGAACACGCAGGTTCCCCAAACAAGTGTATTTGCATTCCTTAGTGGACATTCTTGAGTTCATTTATGTTATAACGGGTCACACATACACATGCTCGCCACCCCACAAAAGAATTCGACGACGAATTCGAAGGAGGAAGAGTAAGACAAGCGGATACCAAATTGTAATGTCTCCACCTATTACATGACATATAATAGAAGGTCCGGCCGGGGCTCCACACTATATACCACAAACAGACGACGGGGTTACATGTTAATATCAAAAACTAGTACACATATCCTAACTCAGAACATTCTAGCAGAAGCATTAGGGGTTAAGATTGAACTCAGAAACCATGAATGTCCCCTAATTATATATAAACCATCACATTTATATATATTTCATAGGAATGTATACACAATACACAAAATTTTTGGCCTTAAGGCCTTATAGTTAATCTTCATAAGTGTGGATTCCATACATCGGCACGCAGGCCGGACACACATGAAAACAATAAACTTTTCTTATATTTCGGCCTTCGAGGGCCAACATAGCAGCAGCAGCAAGGGCTTCAGCCCACTATTTCCCGCTCGGCTCTCCAGCACCTGCATGGGGATAATCCTGCGCAACGGTGACAAACAATGCAATGGTCAGCATTCTGCTGACCAATTTATAACGGCCCTACGCCATACCCGGGGCAGTGGTATTCCTTCCCTGCAGGCATAACATTTCACAAGCAGATATATTACATTATGTGCTCTCATGCACCCTCAATATATCACAAATGTCGACCACACGGCCCGACGCTCCATGCACTCAGGGCACATTATGGTGTACCGAAAAACCAGGGTCCCACCACCATTCACAATGGCAAACTTGAGCATTTATGATCCACAGCCCACAGCCGGAGACTTTGGTCTTGATATCGAATAGCCCAAGACTCTCATGATGTGATCCTAACGAAACCGTTCACTTTGACACTCAAGTTAGACAACCATAACGCGGATATGTTTCAGCCTTTGCTCGTTGTTCAAATCGCCAGTTCACTGTCTAGATTGACGCGGGTCGGCTTCCCATTATCCGTTCGGCTCACTGGCCTTTAAGAGCGCATAGCTCACCATAGTCACAACGTCCCTGAAGGACTGTCTTCACAATCAAGGGTATTTTCCTGGAATTCCACTCCAGTACTTCCTGCTACTTCATTTCACAGGCACAACCCACTGACTCCATAAAATAATCATTTAAACGCGAAGTCTTCTCCGGTGCGCAAAATAAAACATCACCAATCCAGTCCAACCCGTCTAGATGTGCTTCACACAGTATGCTTATTCCGTACTACATACTTCCGGATCTATATGCGAACTTTTTTGGGGATTTCAAGAATCAACCTAAGGAAAATCCCTCAATAGTCTACCTTTTGGTGGGGGAAATCCACGCACCTGCCAAAATAAGGACTTCACATGTCCAAGGAAGAAGATAGTTACCCTTGACGTTCTCTTTGGAGCCATGATACAGCTTTTCTACGTGGATGAAAATGATCGCCTCGCTTTCCCCTCTGCGATTATAACTTTGGCTCTTGATTCCAGTCACAAGATCTTATCCAGCAAGCAAACCCTAGCACCAACCGAGAGTTCTCTGCTCCAGAACTCGGAATCCGCCCCCAGCCTTTTTGCCATATCTATGATCTCTGCTAAACTCGAGTCTGCTATAAATAAAAGGGCTTGCCTTAGGGGATTTCGCAAGCCTTTGTAGAACTGCTTTGCATAAACACGGTCATCTAACTCGTAGGAAACAGCGAACCTAGTGAGGTGCTGAAAATCCCTTTGATATTCCGCCACGGACTTAGATCCTTGCTTCAACTACAAGAATATTTCTTCAAGTTCGTCTCAAGTAGTCGAGGAAATGAAATGCTCCAATAAAGCTCCAGAAAACCCATCCCAACTGATCTATGTGTACACTCGGCCTTGTAAAGTGGAACCCATGAGGGACTTCCACCACCTATTCGCATGCAATTCCAAGACTGACACCGCTAAGGTCACAGCCATATTGTATGGACATCTGATTCCAGCTATTAACTCTTGCATAGTGTCGAGCCACTCTTCATTACGAACAGCCGACTCCGTCCAAAGAAAAGCAGGTGGAAAGAGGGCTCGAAATGTGCTCAACTAGTTGGAGCTCAGGGCTTGTTGCTGCATAGGGGCCTGTTGAGACCTGAAGGCATTTAAGATCGTTGTAAGTGTCTGTCCCAACTCAGACTGCTGGAACTGGGTATGGATGGAAGGGGCAGGAGTGCCTGTTATTGGCTCTACACACGCCGGAATCGACACATAAAGGTATAAACCTAAGTTCGGGTTGGCTAATCGTAGGTTAACAACTAGAAAAACTTAGTGTGAATTACATATGGGCACACCACTACTTTCGCTATGTCAGTTTGTCCGTAAACTAACCAATCGAACGGGGGTGGCACCATTGTTCAATGACCTCTTTAGTTGAGGATTGTTGAAAGTTAATACCATTTTAAGACCCCCCCCCCTCCCGGAACAAAAGACACGGCCGAGGGGATTCTTATGCCCAGAACAGCCGCCTTGCGGTAACGCCAATATACAGGTTGACTGATACTACAAGATGCCCATCCTGCCGGCTAAAACCAATATCATTCATGTCAACCCAACATAAAGAACAAATAGAAGTCAAAATCCATATAAGTATAAATGTTTACAAGTACACCAATAATTGGAAGCATCAACAGGCTTCTATAATATCAGAGTACATAAAACTTTGCCCAAAGGGCTACAATAAGAGTCTCTCAAAAACTCACATCCATAACCGAAGGCAGCGAAGTTATCGTCATGTCAGGCCCTATCACCCTGGCGTGGGTGCCCTCCTACACAACCTATTGTTGCTCTATCTACGGGATTTCCTCCTAAAAAGGAAGACGCAGCAACTGTTATTCATAAAGACTAAGTGGTTATCGCATTTGCTCCCCCAACTACTCTTAGGCACCGGGTGGAGAAAGAAAAAGGGTACAATATATATATATATATATATATATATATATATATATATATATATATATATATATATATATATATATATATATATATATATATATAAGCAGTAATACAAGCAGGTGGTATAAGACTAATCAATATCAGAGTATCCAAAAGGTAAAACAAGTGAGTATATCAATCTACACTAGCAGTTCTACTATCAACAACAGTATACGAGTATGATCCTACAACATGAAAGTAACTCAACTTATATGAATGCTCATATAGACATATAAGTTAAGGATCTACTTAACAGTAAAGTACTCATCATATAAGAGTGCTCATACAAACTTAATGATAAGGATCTTATGTGGTGCAATGCAATGACATGAATGCAATGTGATGACTCATCCATGCTCACACACACTCACACAGCTATGTCGACACAGACTTATAGTTCCCACTTTTTGAGCAGTTAGCTAACCTCTCAGACGCCATCCGTCGTGGCCAGACAGTGATAGTGGAATAGGCTTTCCACTACTTGGAGGGCATCCACACTACCAAACCTAGGCCTCCGTACACCTCAATGTTAAGGACACAACAGTGGAGCTCACATGCGTACTATGGCTCAGAGGGGTCTCGGGTAGATGTACACCAAGAACACAACCCAAACTAGCCTATATCATGGCACGAAGAGTGTCTTCATGAGCATGTCACCAAAGAATACGGCCAAACCATCCACTGGAACAGAGGGTGCTTCAGGAAGTAAGCACCGAGGATATAGGCCCAACTATTCAAGTCTATCTATCAACTCCCATCGATGTGACGACTAGCGAGCCCGTAGACCTGCCACACTATCCTTAACCCAAGATTATGACACCGCGTGTCAACTCACACCACATGCAATTTCACATTTAAGGGCTCCACACTGAGTCCCTTTTTATTATTCACATCCCGTGCTCAACAGCACGCAAGGGCTCCACACCGAGTCTTTTATCAACACATCATTCCAGTGTGGAAAACACACACGCATCTCCAACCCTTCCACATTTCCATACCATGTAAGGGTTCGTCATTTACACAGGTGGCAAGCAACCTTATACAACACACCGACACAACTCTAAGAAGTGGACTACTAAACACATTCCATTAATCATCAATTCACAAGGCCATGCATTAACCACATCCAATTACTTTCCACATGATCAAGCATTCACAATAAGTGTAACACCATATGATAATCACAACAATATAATGATACTTCACATACACATCAAGCATGATAACATAGCTATAGTTATGTATTCAATTGTCGGACATCGCACCTTCTTTCTGAAACCTATTTCATTCTCCTGATTATAATCAGGCACATCCCTACCAGATTTCACAATAATATCATTTGTACAACCAAACGTATTAATTCATTTGTTCACTAACTTACCCAAAACATTTTTTATCAAACTCCTTCAAACTGTTTTTACATTCATGTTTCATCAAACCATATGTTTATCACGATTACGTATAGGCTAAGTTTACCAAAACCTCAACATTATTTTGCTAAAAACTCTCTACCAAATCTGGTTCTACACTAACTCGAGAACAACATGTACTTAAGTCATGACTGTACAACAACTTTGACTGGACATTCCCAAGACTATAGTACTCGTATGAAATCATGTAACCATCCGCTAGAAAAGTCTTTCAAAGGGCTACGACTTTTGTGATTCTTCAAAAACCCAGATCTGGCCGTAACCTACTCAAAAATGGCCTTGAAATTCACTGCGCACAGAAAATAGATTTCTGCACCCATCATAAAGCAATACGAACGACATCAGTTCATCTTCTTCCTTTAGTTATTTGTTCAAGGCTATATTCAAACTTTCCTCCTCCCTTATTCACCCTAAATAAATCATTCCTCTTCACGAAACCAAGTCCATCATCTTCACATAGAAGTGAGGAGAGATTGAAGACATCAAATCCCTAGACAAGGTCCTACCATAGTCTCTTCCTAGGAGATCTTCATATCGCAAGTCAAACTCTTTTGAGTCGACATCTCTCATAGATAATAACTATAGATCTAGCACCAAGGGAGAAGGTAGGAATCTCACCTCGTTTCTGACAATGGATCTATTTATCCTTCCCGGCGGCATCTTCTCCTCGTTGGCATTGTTCTTCACGGAAAGGAACAGTCTCTCCTCCAACAAAATCTGTCACCAGCGGCTTTCCCTCTTCTGACAGTTTCGGCACAGGTAACGATTCAGCAAGAAGTGAAGTGACGGCTACGGTTTTCCATAAGTCTCCTTTTCTAGGAAGAATTAGGGTTAGATCGCCTGCCACGTGTCACCCTAGTAGTGGACCGCCCATTATTATTTAAATTAAGTCTTATCGAATAGACCGGGTCCTAATAAGTCAATTGGCACATTTCCTGAAAACCCGGTTGAGCCCATCCACATGAACCCGCAACACAGTCTGCCAAAATATTCTAAGTCAAAATCACTGTGTATACCAAACACACTCGATGAATAGTAGAGATTCATCGTGATCACTCGACGCCTATAAGGTCCAGTCAAAATCATCGAGTATACAGGACAATTCGTCAAATGGTGTCGAGTTTACTCGACGCACTCGACGCTTCGTCGAGTGGCGTCAAGTCCACTCAATGCCTATAGTATCCAGAATAATTTTAAGTTAAAACACTCAACGCCTCGTCGAATGGCTTTGAGACCACTCAACGCTCTCGACGCTTCTTGAGTCTAGAAATATTCTAAGTCAAATCACTCAACGCCTCATCGAATTGTATTGAGACCACTCAATGCTCTCGACACTTCTTGAGTCCAGAAATATTCTAAGTCAAATCACTCAACGCCTCGTTGAATGACGTTGAGACCACTCAACACTCTCGACGCTTCTTGAGTGCAGAAATATTCTAAGTCAAATCACTTAACGCCTCGTCGAATGGCATTGAGACCACTCAACGCTCTCGACACTTTCTGAGTCCAGAAATATTCTAAGTTAAATTTTGCCGAGTGGCGTTGAGACCACTTAACGCTTTCTAAATCCAGGACAATTTTTCTAAGTTAACTGGAATGGTGTTAAGAACACTCAACGCACTCAACGCCTGGTGGATCCAGAGCAATCTTCTAAGTTAAACTGGAATGGCATTGAGACCACTCACACACTCAATGTCTGGTGGATTCAAAATTCCTCTAAGTGAAATTTGCCCAATTAGTCGAGTATCACTCGACGCCTATTTCTAGTGTACCTCGAGCTTGAGTCAGCTTTCTTGACTCCAAAACGCGCGCGAGGGGTCTAGCACGAAATGGGACGTTACAACCAGCTGGGTGAGATCCATCTTAGCTGAGTGACAATTGGGTGAGAGCCAGCTTAGATGAATGCCAGCTGGGTGAGTGCCAGCTGGGCGAGTGCTAGTTGGGTGAGTGCCAGTTGGGCGAGTGCCAGCTGGGTGAGAGTAAGCTTAGTCGAGTGCCAGCTGGGTGAGAGTTATCTTAGGCGAGTGCTAGCTGGGCAAGTGCTTGTTGGGTGAGTGTCAACTCTAGGCAAGTGCCAGCTTAGGCGATTTTCAGCTAGGTGAGTGTCAACTTGGGCGAGTGCTAGCTGGGTGAGTCCCAGCTCTAGGTAAGTGCCAGCTTAGGCGAGTGCCAGCTGGGTGAGTGCCAGCTGGGCAAGTATCAGTCGGGTGAGAGCCAGCTTAGGCGAGTGTCAGCTAGGGGAGTGCCATTGGGCGAGTGCTTAGCTTAGGCAAATGCCAGTTCAGGCAAGCTCCAACTGAGGCGTTCTCAAAATGGGTGATTTCTATTGAGACATTCCTAACTAGCTGTTGGAACACTCTATTACTAATTTGGGTCAGGATCACTATGTCTCTAAGAATCCTTTGCTTGACCTTCTGTATAGCTTAATAGGTCAATTAGAATTGAGTCTAAGGGTTAGAAGTCTAGGTTTGGAAGCTGCTCTGAAGACCAAGATTTTCTGTCTGGAGACTAAGTCTGATCGTCGAGCTCAGCACGACGATTCGTCGAACTCCGGTCGACGATCGTTGTAACACCCCCTATCCGTCGCATAGCATATAGCAGTAGGTCCGGCCGGGGCCCGACGCCATATACCACAGACAGACCGGGTGGTTACGTATGGAAACCATCCAACCAATCTCAACGTCCTACACAGAGCATTCTAGCGGAAGCAATTTATAAGAGTTACAAATCAAGAACCCAGCACAAGCATGAATGTCCACTAAAACCAAAAGGAATGTCATTACAAAATACTCAAAAGTCGGCCTTAAGGCCTTACAAGATGTTTCATTTGTCTATTACATGATTTCCAAACCTCGGCTCGCAGGCCGGCCATACATGAATAAAACATAAAACATTTCCACTTGGGCCTTCGAGGGCCAGCTTCGCAAAAAGGGCTTTAGCCCGCTATTGACCGCTTGGTCGAGCTGCACCTGCAAGCAAACAAACCACCGCACGGTGGCAAACAAAGCAACGGTCAGCAATGCTGACCAAATTATAACGATCCCGCCCCCAACTCGGGGCGGCGATGCTCCTTCCCTGCATTTCATTAGCACGAGCGAGCAATGCATATAACTATAGCCATTTCATCACAGACGTTGGCTCGTACGGCCACACGTCCCGTGCACTCAGGGCACATTCTCGGTGAACCGGTCGATGTTACGTCAATTAAAGCCATTAACATTCCGGACTCACCACCGCCACTTAGACGGTTATTCCTATGAGCAATTTGTCTTCATGGTATTGGTCACGTCAATTTAAGCCATCGACCACCGAAGACTCACATCTATGCCAACGGCGAGTGCCATGTAACTTTAGGTCTCTCTAACCCGAACGACATAAAGCGGGTACGGCTCCATCTAACCCGTGCTCACATCGCAACGGCAATTTAAGCCATTTGCGCGGGTCAAACTTTCACCGAGTCCCATTCTACCGCAAGACACATAACCCCGTTATGTTCATGTTGGCACTCAGGCCACCAAGTTGGCAAGACCTCGTGTCCGCCCAGTTTTCCGGGTGCACCTTTGGGTTAGTCCCCAAGGCTCCCTGCTGCAATCTACCGCGTAGAAAACCCGAAAAACACCAAATAGCACGGAGTCTTCTCCGGCTTTATGCAATGCAACATCACCGATCCGAACTACATGTCCGGGTAGGCTTCAACCAAAATGCCTATGTCCGTTCTCGCATACGGACGCTAAACAACGGGGACTTTACATATCTACCCGAAGGAACGCCTCCAACTCTTCGCCAACTCGCGAGAGAGGGCTTCCTATGCTAAGAAAGAGAGCTATCATGCTCAAAAGTGAGGATCGTTACCCTTGCGTTCCTCTTTGGCGCCATCGAAATGTAATCGGATAGAAATCACCGCGCTTGCGTTGCCTCCGTGGATCCGGAGTCGGCTTTCGATTCGGAGCTCCGAAGCTCCTCCAATGGCGGATCTAGCTCCTCTTCCTCTAGCCTTGACTCTTCTTTCTCCAAGGGTTTGGAGAGAGATCAAGTGATGAAAAGTGTGGATTTTTCTAAGTCAAACCCGTGTATATCCTCCCAGGAATCATCCCCAGCCGTCGGATCTCAACCTAAGAAAACGAGCGGCTTTGATTCGGGGCTGAAATGCCCAATCTGGGCCGAACACGGCTTGGCACACGCCCGTGTCCAGGGCCGTGTGCCGCATTCGCCGTCAAAATCGAATCTTCTGAACACGCACACGGGTATCGAACACGCCCGTGTTCGAGCTGACATGCCCGTGTTCCAGCTGACACGGCCGTGTAGCCGGCCGTGTACCCATGATTTTTCCCCCGTTTCCAACCCGAGCACTGCACGGGTTCTAGGACACGCCCGTGTCCTTGCCCGTGTCACATTGACACGCCTGGGCCCCCAGGCCGTGTACACCGGACATTTCGTCGAGGGAGAACGACGACTCGCTGACACGGCCTTGGACACGCCCGTGTCCGAGGCCGTGTGCCTTGTCTCGACGATCGTCGAGTGAATCTCGACGATTTCACCTTGACGCTCGTCGACACGGGTCGACACGCCCTGCGACACGCCCGTGTCGCAGGCCGTGTGCCCATTCTCGACGAATCGTCGAGAATAACTCGACGACTTCGCGGCTAAGTGTCGACACACGCTCGACACGCCCTGGGACACGCCCGTGTCCCAGGCCGTGTGCCTTCAGCCAGAAACCAAAACTGGCCCAAAACGTCCCCCTTTGCTCCTTTGAGTTTCGGGGCGTTACAATCGTCTAGCTCAACTTCGACAGATCGTCGAACTCCATTCGACGATCGCTGAGCTCAACTTCATAATATCATCGAACTCCATTCGACGATCGGTGAGCTCAGGTCGACGATTTTTGACTATGCTTTGGATCTTTAACTCTGAGTTCAGTTCGACGATCTTTGAGCTCAGATCGACGATATTTTGCTGCTTAAAATTTCCTGATCGTTGAGCTCAGCTCGACGATAGCAGAGCTCAGTTCGACGATTTCAGATAACTTCCAGAATTCAAATTCAAAATCAGTTAGGAGTTATTCTGCAATTAATTCAGAGATTTGCTAGCCGTTTTCATTCAATTCTGGACCAAGTTTCAAGGGATTTTTCAAGAAATGTTTCTGTGGACTTTCCTCCAGAAGAGATTATGCAATTAAGGATGCAATTAATGCAGGCCAACGGCTATACTTGACAGAGAATGATATTCTATTCTGACCAGAGAAAAAAAGACAGGATTTTTTTGAATCTCTCATATAGAAGAACACACACAATACAGAGAGAGAGATACTGACTACAGAGACACTCTCAAAAATCTTCTGTCTCAAAGAATTCTGAAGAACACACATCCAAGGAGATCAAGTTTTCAAATCTTCAGATCTCTTTAGTTTTCAAAGTGTTCAAGGCCAACATATTTTCCAGACTCCAGACATTCAACCTTTCAGCTATTTGCTGAAATCATCTATTGCTGGAGTTCAATCTTTGAAGGCCTATCACCCTCAGCAAAGCTTTTCTTCCTGAAGATCTCAAGGATTAAGGGGGAGCTTTGACATCAATCCACATAGTCTTCTCAGTTGTTTGAGAAAGAGAAGACCTCCATCACTCTCTCACCCACACTCTGTAAAGGGTTTTTCAAACTCCCTTCAAAAGTTTGAGCTTGGTTTTTGAGAACCTTGTCAAAAGCTCATTGGTGGCAAGACACCTGATCAAAAAATCTGCTTTGGTTTTTGAGCACCTTATCAAAAGCTCATTGGTGCCCAGGACACCTGATCAACTCATCCTGCAGTGGATTCCTACCTAGGGTGGTAGAAGAGTGGATTACCCATATTTGGGGAACCACTATAAATTTCCTTGTGTCTTCTGGTTTTGCTTGTTTTCATTTTTTGTTTCTGGCCTTGATTTTTCTGTGCTTAGTTTTTGCTTTGCTTAGTGCTGTGATTAGATTTATTTTTGCTTCCCTGCTCACACATATTACAACAATTGTTGTAAAAGTTTGTAAAAGTTTTTAAAGCACCATATACTCTATTCACCCCCCTCTAGAGTATATCAGATCTAGTTGCACTTTCAATTGGTATCAGAGTCAGGTTGGTTAAACATACCATACCTGATTGGTTGTACAGGCTAACACCTGAACCCAAAGATCCCAAACTAGATCTATTTTTCTTTTGTAGTGTATTATTAGATTTTGTTTGCACAAATCATGGCCCAAAACAAAGATTATGCTAGTACCAGATCTCTAGTGTGCAATCTTTCCAAGTTTGCACTTTGGAAGGCAAGGATCAGACTTTACATGAATTCTATTGACAAAGATATCTTTAATTCTGTTTTGACAGTGTGTCCAAGACCCCCAGAGAGCACAAGCACAAATGCTGTGCCACCTCCATCAGGAACAGATGCAGACATCAAGAGATGGAAGGTAGCTGATGCTAAGGCTATGAACATCCTAGCCCAGACAATGTCAGATGACATATTTCAAAAGGTAGCTGAATGCAATTCAGCCAAGGAAATTTGGGACAAGCTCTCAGAAATAGTCTCAGGCTCAGCTGATGAGAGAAAGGACAGAAGATCCCATCTCATCTCCCAATATGAGAATTTCAAGAAGGGAGAGACTGAGTTAGTGGGAGACATGTACAACAGACTAAGTCTAATTGTCAGTGAACTAAGGACATTGGACAAAGAGATCTCTCTAACTGAACTCAATGACAAGATCCTAATGTGCTTCCCCAGCACTTGGGATTCAAGAATCTGGCCAATTAAAGATGTCAGAAGTCTGAATGAGATTACCACTGAAGCTCTATTGGGTAAGCTCAAATCTTATGAGCTACTCATCAGAATAGAGAGGAAGAACAAAAGGCTGCCTCACAAGCCACAAGGAAAGAGAAGACCATAGCCTTCAAGGCAACTGAGGATCTGCCTGAAGATAAAGCCACAGGCAATGATGAACTACTCAGCTTGTTGGCGAAAAGATTCTACAAGATGGCCAGAAAGGACTTCAGAAGAAGATCATACAAGGAGCAGGATAAGCCAAGGTATGACAAGTCCATTGGTAATAATAAAGACATTATTTGCTTTAGTTGCAGGAAACCAGGGCACATAGTTCCTGACTGTCTAGAGAACAAGAACAAGGATAGAAGGGACAGAAAAGAAAGAAGAAAGGAGAAAGACTCCAAAAGGAATGGAAATGGCAAACCTTCCTCAAGCAAAAATAAGCATACAAGAAAAGGGTTTGTTGCTGAATCCTGGAGTGAGACTGAAGAGGAGTTAGAAGTCTCATCCAGCTCCAGTGATGATGAGGATGATGCAGAAGAAAAGGAGTTATGCATGATGGCAATCAATGCCTCACAGTACAATTCAGAGGAAGAAGAGTCAGAGTCAGACTCAGAGACTCAACCTGAAGAAGATCAGGTAATTAGTTCTTTTGATTTTAGTTCAAAAGATTTTAAATCTGAATTTAAAGCACTGTGTTTAGACCTGCTAAAGTCTGAGAAAGAGATTATCTCTCTCAGAAATCAATTATCTGAACACAATACTTTAAAGTCAGAAAACCTCAAACTCTCTCAGGAGTTGGAGAGCTGTAGGGAACAGATAGCTACACTGAAAAGTGAGCTCTCTGAGGCCAAGAAGCTTGAAGAATCCCTTAATGGGAGAAGCATCAAGCTGATGGACATCACAAGCACAGTGAACTCCAGATTCAATAGTACACTGGGCTTGGGTGCTTCATCCAGCCAACCTATTGTTTTAACAACTCCAATCAAATTCATTTCTGACAAGGGAAAGGGAGTTGTAGAGGTTGCTAGAAAAAATTCTGATCTGCCTCAGAAAACTAAGTCCCAGCAGAAATCGTCGAACGTAGATCAACGATCGCCGAATGAAGATCAACGATCGCCGAACGCAGCTCGACGATCTCAGGAAAAATCATCGAACGCTGATCGACGATCTCAGCCCAAGACGTCGAACGCAGGTCGACGATCTCATATACATGACCTCAGCCATAGTCGACCGTCGAACGGAGCTCGACGATCTGACCCAAGATCGTCGAACGCAGCTCCAAGATCGTCGAACAGAGGTCAGAGCTCTGGAAAATTTTTCAAAGGCAAATCAAAATTGAATCCTAAGGGTTCTTCATCCCAAATCTTTAACCCTTATACTGAATGGATTTTACCTCCAAGGAGATATCATCCTGAAGGATATAAGAGTCAACCTGGGATGTCTTTCATTTCAGAATTTAGAGGTTATCAACCTAGGCCTAAGGTAAACTGGGTCAAAAATAAATGAATTGTTTAATGTGCAGGTGAAGACCTATCCAACATCTAACCAGCAATGGTACTTGGATAGTGGGTGCTCTAAGCACATGACAGGGAACAAGGACAGCCTCACATCCTTCAGAGCCAAGCTTGGACCCAAAATTATCTTTGGTGATTCAAACTTTGGACAGACTAAAGGATATGGTGCAGTCCAGATTGGTTCAGTAACTTTCAAGAAGGTAGCTTATGTAGAAGGACTGAAGCACAACCTAATTAGCATCAGTCAGCTGTGTGATGAAGGCTACCAGGTGACCTTCAGCAAAGCCTTATGCAAAATCAAGTCAGAGGACAACACAACAGTGTTGACAGGTAAAAGGAAAGGTAACATCTATCTAGTAGATTTTCTTTCAACTGATGTAGATATCTGCTTGTTTAACTCTGTCTGTAGACCAAATGTTTTATGGCATAAGAGATTAGGACACCTAAACCTTAGAACTATTGCTAAGCTATCCAAGGACAACCTTGTTAGAGGACTACCTTCTGGCCCCTACAAGAAGGAAGGACTCTGCAGGGTTTGTCAATTAGGCAAGCAAACTAAAAACAGTTTTAAGTCACTTAATAAGAGTGATTCACCTAGGATATTGTATCTGTTACACATGGATCTCTTTGGACCCATCATAGTACAAAGCCTAGGAGGGAAATCCTACACTTTAGTAGTTATAGATGACTTCTCTAGATTCACTTGGGTGTTCTTTCTAAGGAAGAAGTCTGATAACTTTAAGTGTCTGACAGAGTTTCTCAAATGTATACAGATTGAGTTCAATACTCACATTGCCCTGATCAGAAGTGATCATGGGACAGAGTTTGATTCTCTTCTTATGCAAGAGTTCTGTCAGAGTGAAGGGATCAGACATATTTTCTCAGCTCCTAGAACTCCTCAACAAAATGGGGTAGCTGAAAGGAAAAATAGAACCCTTATTGAATCTGCCACCACATTGTTGTCAGATGCTCATCTACCTCTATCCTTTTGGGCAGAGGCAGTGAACACCTCCAACTATGTGCTGAACAGAAGTCTGATACATAAACTAAAGGGAAAAACTCCCTATGAATTACTCAAAGGGAAGAAACCTAAAGTTGACTATTTTAGAGTCTTTGGTTGTATTTGCTATATTCATAATAATGACAAGAAATATTTAGCAAAATTTCAAGCCAAAGCTGATGAAGGAGTGTTTCTGGGATACTCCATGATCAGCAAGTCCTATAGGGTCTATAATAAATCATCCTTGAAAATTGAGGAATCTGTTCACATTTCTTTTGATGAATCTAACATGTCTTTCAAGGAGAAGATTTCTTCTACCATAGAACCTTTGCAGGAACATTCTCTAGTTGAAGACTTGAACAGGTTACAGGTTACTCAAGAGGATGAAAGCAGTGAAGATGAAGGGAATGCTCAACATATTGAAGCACAACTTGAAGAGCCAGTTGTTGTACCACAAGAGGAAACAACAACACAGGTTGGTGAACAATCAACACCCCCTGTTGATTTAGTAACATCAAGAGACCATCCAATTTCCCAAATAATTGGAGAAATCTCAGCTGGTGTGCAAACCAGAAATCAGGTCAACCAAAACCTGTTGCACACCTGCTTCCTATCTCAAATTGAACCTCAGTCCATTCAAGATGCAGAGCAAGATCCACACTGGATCATTGCAATGCAAGAGGAGTTGCATCAATTTGAGAGGAACAAAGTATGGGAACTAGTGCCAAAGCCTAAGGATCATTCCATTGTTGGAACAAAATGGGTATTCAGAAACAAACTGGATGATCAAGGAGTAATTATAAGGAACAAGGCAAGACTAGTTGCTCAGGGATATTCTCAAGAAGAAGGAATTGACTACGACCAGACCTTTGCACCTGTTGCAAGATTGGAAGCCATCAGAATATTTCTAGCTTATGCAGCTCACAAAGGCTTCAAAGTATATCAGATGGATGTCAAAAGTGCTTTCTTAAATGGAGACATCAAAGAGGAAGTTTATGTCAGACAACCTCCAGGTTTTATCTCTCCAACTTTCCTGATTATGTTTTTAGACTGAACAAAGCATTATATGGTCTCAAGCAAGCTCCTAGAGCATGGTATGAGACCCTAGCATGTTTTCTCTTGGAAAATGGTTTTATAAGGGGTAGAGTAGACCAAACTCTTTTCATTAGAACCCATAAGTCCCATACCCTACTAGTACAAATTTATGTAGACGATATTATTTTTGGCTCTACTGACTCCAAATTGTGCAGAAGGTTTTCTAACCTGATGCATTCTAAATTTGAGATGAGTAGCATGGGTGAGCTATCCTTCTTCCTAGGATTGCAAGTCAAGCAACATGCTGAAGGCATCTTTATTTCTCAAACCAAATATGCAAATGAATTGGTTAAGAAATTTGGTATGTCTGAGGCATCTTGTATGAAAACACCCATGCCTACTAATGCTGTATTGGATGCTGATGAACATGGGAAACCTGTTGATCAGACAACATATAGAGCAATGATTGGCTCTTTATTGTATCTTACAGCTAGTAGACCAGATATAATGTTTGCTACATGTATATGTGCTAGGTTCCAAGTGAAGCCCTAGAGAGTCACACCTAACATTAGTAAAGAGGATTCTCAGGTATGTTAAAAGTTGTCCAAATCTAGGTCTCTGGTATCCAAAAGATTCAGCATTTGAGTTAACTGGATTCTCTGATGCTGATTATGCTGGATGCAGAATTGACAGGAAAAGCACCAGTGGAACTTGTCAGTTCCTTGGTGACAGACTTGTCTCTTGGTTTTGTAAGAAACAAACATCTGTGTCAACTTCAACTGCTGAAGCTGAATATATGGCTGCAGGCAGTTGTTGTTCACAAATCTTGTGGATCCAAAACCAACTCCTAGACTATGGCTACAACTTAGAGAAGTCTAAAATCTTTTGTGACAATACAAGTGCTATTTCCATAGCTCAAAATCCAGTCCTCCATAGTAGGACAAAACACATAGAGATTAGGCATCACTTCTTAAGGGATAATGTTGAAAAGAATAAAATTGAATTACAATATATCCCAACTGATTTGCAAAGGGGAGATATTTTCACCAAGCTCTTGGATGAAAAGAAACACACCTTCTTCCTAAATCAGTTAGGAATGTTAGATGGAGGAAGTCTTAAATAATATCCAAGATTTTGAAAGCTTAAAAATTGACCAATACTAGGCAAACATTCTGATTTTTCTTAGTGTCTAGAATTTTTCTGATCTCTGAACTGTGCTCGACGATTTGCCCCAAGATCGTCGAACGGAGATCGACGATTTCCAAAATCGTCGAACTGAGTTCAGCGCCTCTCAGATAGTACGAACTATCTCTTTCGGTCAAAGATCGTCGAACGGCGCTCGACGATTTCGTTCTCTGAACGATCGTCGAACGGAGCTCGACTCTCTCCAATATCGTCGAACGGAGATCGACGATGTTGAAGTCTCTTCAGATTCCTTTAGAATCCTCGATCGTCGAACTGAGATCAACGATCTTTCCAATTCTGCGTCAAACCCTAATATAAAACTCATTTTTCGCCGTCGTTCTCTTTTGCGCTTTCGATTTCTCTGCAAGAATTTTCTTTCCCTCCAAACAGTTCTACGCTTGGTCATTTTGGTTGTTGAGTTTTTGCAGGTACAATGGCTGTGTCAGTTGCTGTCCTAGCTACAATGAAGTTTGATGCAGGTTTTGATATTGATATAGAATCTTTCAGCACCACTGATCAGATCTTTCAAGATATACTGGGTTTGTTCCAGGATCAGAATCTGACTGCCCTCATGACCACCAGGATCAAGTTGGCTTCTGATGAAATCAAGGAGTGGGTTTATACTGCCCATAATCAAGATAACAACACTATAGTTGGGTCAATAGCTGGAAATCAGGTACCCTTGACCCCAACCATTCTTTCAGAGGTTTTTAAGTTGAGAAATGGAGAAGAATCTGCTGAGTTATCTGGAGAAGAGTATTCTGACCTGCTTGCCAGGATGGGTCATCCAGAGGGAAACCCTAGCAAGCTCTTCAAGAGGAATCTGTCTGTTGAATATAGGTTCCTGGCAGATGTGGTAGGAAAAGTGCTCCTGGCAAAGCACTCAGCCCATGATACAATATCCAGACATCAGCTCTGTCTCATGGGAGCTCTTGTGGATAAGAAAAATCTGAACTAGGGAGAGGTTTTCTTTGACCTCATTAAAAAGAAAATAAACAAAAGCTTTGTTAATTTTGGAAGGATTATTGGAGTATTTCTGCAGCATAGGTGTCTTGCCTTGCTAGTCTCCTCTGGAGTTCATATAAATGCCTCCAAGAGATTGACCTGTGCCCTCTTTGGAAAGTGGGACAGGCAAATCAGCAAGCCTAGCAGGCCCTCCTCCAGTGCTCCTTCAGGCACAAGGACTCAAAGAGTCGCTCCTCCACAGGTCTCTGCCCCTGCAGATGACCTGGTTGCTGCTGTTGTCTCTCCTCCTCCTCCTATTCCATCCCTTCCCCCACCATCCACCATTCCAGCTCCATCCAACATCACCATATCTAGCCCATCTCCCACATCAACACCATCCCCAGAACCCATTCTACCCCCACCAGCAGACCAATTCCACCCACTGTTCTCCTACCCTCCACCAGATATCACCTCCTCACCCTCTATTCCATCCTTCACCCTCCTGGATGACTCCTTTATGGATGATTCCCCATCATCTACTCCTGAGTTACCCTCCTCCTCCACTTCTTTCCAGGATCTCCTACACCACATCATAGATCAACCAACATTCACCCCATCCATCTCCATTCCCCTGTCCTCCATATCCACCCTACCAACACCTCAGCCATCCATACCAACATTCTCCAGCCCTTCCCTTCCAGCATCCCCAGCTGCTTCCATACCATCTACCTCTGCTCCAGCTGTTGAGTAAGTAGACCTCTCAGCCCTAGCTGACAGGTTGTATGAGTTACTTGCCCCCAGGCTAACTCTACTATTGGAGACCTCCTTGGCTCCTCTACACCTGTCAGTGGAAGCTCTTTCTGCCAGGCTCTCTTCCCTCTTCCCTCAGGCAGCACCTACAGCAGTGTGCCTTGATCCAGATGTATCTGCATCTAGGCAGGGGGAGATGCCATATGAAGAGAATCTTCATGCTGCTGCTGCTGCTACTATTTCTGCAAGCCCTCTGTCTGCTGCTTCTGTTAGTTCTGTTTCTTCTGCTGCTCCTCCTGTTGCTGTTGATGTGCCTCCAGAGAGTCAGATTTCAACTCCAGTTCTGGCAATAGACCTCAGGTCTTTGCTATCTGCTTTTGACTCTACTTACTTCAGCTATCTGCCAGAGGTCCATGTTGTCCAGCCTCCAGAAGACTTATCCAAGGCACTTGTGCCTTTTTCTTGCTGTGACCCTAGCATGATCTCCTCCTTTGTAAATTCAGTCATTGCTGCTGCTTCTGAAGAAAGGACTGATTTTGCTTCTGAGATTACTGTTACTGATGCTGAAGTTTCTGCTGCTTCTGATGAGCCAATCTCCAAGGACATTCTGATGTCAGAGGCCACTGATTTTGAGCCTTCTGCAGTCTTTGATGTTGCTCCTGTTGTCTCTGCTGTTATCAGTGAAGTTGTTGCTGCTATCACCTCTCCAGCTTCTGTGGTTGTTAGTGAATCTGCTGTTGTTAGTGAAGTTGCTGTTGTTGTCACCTGTCCAGAGCCTGCTGCTGCTGTTGTTGCACCTTCTCCATCTGCTGCTGTCCCTGCTGTTACCATCTCAACCCCTACTGCTGCTGCTGTTTCAGTTTCTGCCTCATCTGTCTCTATTCAACTGAAGAAAGATCTTATGAAGAAAATAGATGCTCTATATGATGATCAGAGTTCTGAGTCTGATGAATTTAAAACAGACTCTGATGACTCATCTGCTACCATTGCCAGGAAAAGGAAGGCAAGGAGCAAAGCAATGAAAAGGGTTCCTCCTGCTAAAGTTAAGGATAACAATGATATCCCTTATTATATCCTTCATAATTGCCCAATCACTGAACACTGGATGCAGTATTCCAAGAACCAGCTGAAAGCCATGAAGAAAAAGAGAAAATATGAGAAGGGTTCATCCCCATTCCAGCACTCTCATCCTCCTCCACCACCTCCTCTTGATGCAGGTGCAGGTGGAAGCTCTGCAAGTCAACCCCCAGCCAGAAGTCAGGCTCCCTATCAACCTCATGCCAGATCTTATCACAGGGAAAGCCAATCCAGGGGTTCATATTCTAGGAGAGGAGGATATAGAGGAACTCAAAGAGATATTCAAGTATATTCCAAAGGGTACTCTAGGCAGCACCCATATTCTAGGGGAGGACATATCTCATCTGATACATCATCAGGTCCTTTCCCTTATAAGCTGAAAGAGACTGTGTCTGTCAGGCCTCCTTAAGACAATCCTTCCAACAGGTATGAGCCACCTGTACCTTTTGAGGACCCTGAAAACAATCCAACTGCTTGGACTGCCAGGATGAAGGAATTGGCTGCACTGGATCAGATTAAGAAGGCCAAAGAACGAGGATTAGATTCTTCCAACATCTCTACTATGTCTGAACAGAGACAAAAAGAACTAGAGAGATATGGTTCAAGTAGATTCTTTGATGCTGACAGATACATGGAATTACATCCTGCAGCTGTGGTTCCCAGGCCTTCAAAGCAAACATATTTGGGTGCAGCAGATGACACCAGGTCCAACAAGGAAGCCCTAAATCCTAACAGAGAAATTAAAATGGTTAAAGGCAAAGAGAAGAAGTGATATTGTAAGGTGACAATTTCTGGAACTTCTGATTATCTGAATGCTATATATATATCTCTGTGATGTTTCTGCATGTCTAGCTGTTGTTTTATGTTTTTCTGATTGTATGTTGTTATTTAAAGTTCTTCCAAAGTCTGTAAATAGTAATCCTAACCCAAATAGAGGGAGATTGTTGGAACACCCTATTACTAATTTGGGTCAGGATCACTATGTCTCTAGGAATCCTTTGCTTGACCTTCTGTATAGCTTAATAGGTCAATTAGAATTGAGTCTAAGGGTTAGAAGTCTAGGTTTGGAAGCTGCTCTGAAGACCAAGATTTTCTGTCTGGAGACTATGTCTGATCGTCGAGCTCAGCACGACGATTTGTCGAACTCCGGTCGACGATCGTCTAGCTCAACTTCGACAGATCGTCGAACTCCATTCGACGATCGCTGAGCTCAACTTCATAATATCGTCGAACTCCATTCGACGATCGGTGAGCTCAGGTCGACGATTTTTGACTATGCTTTGGATCTTTAACTCTGAGCTCAGTTCGACGATCTTTGAGCTCAGATCGACGATATTTTGCTACTTAAGATTTCCTGATCGCTGAGCTCAGCTCGACGATAGCAGAGCTCAGTTCGACGATTTCAGATAACTTCCAGAATTCAAATTCAAAATCAGTTAGGAGTTATTCTGCAATTAATTCAGAGATTTGCTAGCCGTTTTCATTCAATTCTGGACCAAGTTTCAAGGGATTTTTCAAGGAATGTTTCTGTGGACTTTCCTCCAGAAGAGATTATGCAATTAAGGATGCAATTAATGCAGGCCAACGGCTATACTTGATAGAGAATGATATTCTATTCTGACCAGAGAAAAAAAGACAGGATTTTTTTGAATCTCTCATATAGAAGAACACACACAATACAGAGAGAGAGATACTGACTACAGAGACACTCTCAAAAATCTTCTGTCTCAAAGAATTCTGAAGAACACACATCCAAGGAGATCAAGTTTTTAAATCTTCAGATCTCTTTAGTTTTCAAAGTGTTCAAGGCCAACATATTTTCCAGACTCCAGACATTCAACCTTTCAGCTATTTGTTGAAATCATCTATTGCTGGAGTTCAATCTTTGAAGGCCTATCACCCTCAGCAAAGCTTTTCTTCCTGAAGATCTCAAGGATTAAGGGGGAGCTTTGACATCAATCCACATAGTATTCTCAGTTGTTTGAGAAAGAGAAGACCTCCATCACTCTCTCACCCCCACTCTATAAAGGGTTTTTCAAACTCCCTTCAAAAGTTTGAGCTTGGTTTTTGAGCACCTTGTCAAAAGCTCATTGGTGGCAAGACACCTGATCAAAAAATCTGCTTTGGTTTTTGAGCACCTTATCAAAAGCTCATTGGTGCCCAGGACACCTGATCAACTCATCCTGCAGTGGATTCCTACCTAGGGTGGTAGAAGAGTGGATTACCCAGATTTGGGGAACCACTATAAATTTCCTTGTGTCTTCTGGTTTTGCTTGTTTTCATTTTTTGTTTCTGACCTTGATTTTTCTGTGCTTAGTTTTTGCTTTGCTTAGTGCTGTGATTAGATTTATTTTTGCTTCCCTACTCACACATATTACAACAATTGTTGTAAAAGTTTGTAAAAGTTTTTAAAGCACCATATACTCTATTCAACCCCCTCTAGAGTATATCAGATCTAGTTGCACTTTCACTAGCAATGACATTCCCAACAACCCATCTCTACGGGATCCGGGACGAATATATATTCAGCAAGTGCTTGCTCGTGATGGGTGCACATGCTCGGGATGATCTTATTCAACAGCTCATGCCTCAAAACAAAGACTCAAAGGGTCATTGGTCATAACTCAATTCAGAAAATAAAGTCATCGTGGATAATGTTAAAACCAAAAATTCGGTCTCTGTGGAGTTTACCCTTGGGGAAGGGGTGATTGTACACCTTGTTGTTGTATGGAGACTGGGCGGTCTGGCGGTTTGATTCTGGCAGTTTAGAGACCGAGCGGTCTGTCGGTTTCTCTCCTGCGGTTTGGTGGCTGGACTGTTGTTGTGGTTATCTGGGCCGTCTAACGGTTTGTCTCAGGCGGCTTAGAGACCGGGAGGTCTGGCGGTCTCCTATGGCGGCTTGTTCTCTCTTTCTTGTGGTGGTCGGGCGGTTAGCCTATTCGTCTGACCGCGCGGCCTGTTCGTCTTGTTTTTATGTTTAACCGCTTACACCTGTAATTATTTAGTCCCACATTGCTTAATTGTAATCTCCCTCATCTCCTCCATTCTATAAAAGGGAGGCTATACCTTTATAATAAATATCTTTTTGGATAATAAAAATTTTGTTACTCCAAATTTCTGGTCTACTTTTTTCTATTCGCACATGGTATCAGAGCCACTTGATCTTTTCCTCCTGATTCTGTGATCTTCCTCTGCCCGCGCGACCTATTCGTGCGGCTTGCTCCTTCTTCTCGCGACCTGTTTATGAATTGTTTCTTTCGCCTGTTTGCGCCTTGTCCACGCGACTTGCTCCTTCTTCTCGCGACTTGTTTGTGACTTGTTCTCTTGATCTGTTTCTTCTCTTGTCACGCCTGTTTGTGTGGTTTCTGTCTCCTCTTTGTCGCTGCCCTTTGTGTGTGTGGCCTATCTCTTCTTTTTTCTCCACGACCTGTTTTCGCGGTTGCTCCGTCTCTTCTCTTGTCGCGACCTCCCTTTATTCGCACGACCAGTTTCTATTCGTGCGGTCTCTTCTCTATTCGCACGACCTGTTTGGTTTTCTCGCGAACTCCTCCCCGTTCGCTCGGTTTTCTCTCTCTCATGTTCGCGCGTTTTTATCTCTAGCCATGCGACTTCTTTCCCTCTGCTTTGCACTCTTCTTCGCTACGGCTTTCCTAGTTGCACGTCCTGCTTGCTGGTCCCCCGGCTTGGTCTTTCTGCCTTTGTCGCCCCGACCTTCTTTCTATTCGCTTCCTGCTGTTCTCGCGCGGTCTCCTAGTTGCTCGTGCGGTCTCTTCTCTATGGCCTCCACCTCCTCCACACAGTCCGACTCGGTGGTCACATCTTTTGGTAGTGCCCACGTTGTTACTCACGGTAGATGGTTGATCGAATCTGGTGCTACAAATCACATGACAGGCAATCCTTAGTGTTTTTCTCTTCTAGAAACACATGATCGGTTTCCCCCAGTCTTTGTTGCTGACGGCTCTTCCTCTCCGGTCAATGGGGCGGGAGTGGTTCATGTCACTCCATCTTTTCGCCTGGTGATATGCGGTTCCTTGCCCCCTGGTCTTTGTTGCTAATGCATATGCATGTTCCTCGCTCCTACTGGGGATATGTGGTTCTCATTTCTTTCTATCTCATCAATCGCATTCCATCCACGGTTCTCCACGATCAAACCCCATTCTCCCTTCTCTATCCGTGCAAGGATCCCTTTCCTCTCCCTCTACGCATCTTTGGGTGCACCACCTTTGCGTACGCTCCCTCCGCCACTCTTGATAAACTCTCACCTCGCTCCACCAAATGCGTCTTTCTGGGATACTCTACCACTCAGAAAGGCTATTGTCATTTTGACCCCATTCTTCGCAAGCAGTTCATCTTCATGGATGTTACCTTCTTCGAGAATGCTCCCTATTTCTCTGACGCCTCCTCTTCTCTTCCTGCGGTTTCCGATTCTCCTCCTGTTCCCTCCAGCCCATCGACACCTACTGAGGTATTTCCTCCTCCACTGTCTTCATCGTCTCCTCCTCTCTCTCCACCTCTGCTATCTCCCTCCTCTCCTCCGTCGTCGCTCTCTACTCCCAGGTCAGCTCTCTCCACTACAAATGCTCCGAATGCTGAGGAACCTGTTGACCTGGATCTTACCATTGCTCTTCTCAAAGGGGTTCAGGCATATACCAAGCACACGCTTGTTGTTGTTGTTTCATATGATCGTCTCACCCCTTCTCGCAGATCTTTTGCACTAGCTATCTCTGCCACTGCCACTCCTCGTTCCTATCAGGAGGCCCTTACTGTTCCACATTGGAATGCTGCTGTGGATGATTAGATTGCTACTCTCACTGAACGGGGTACATGGACACTAGTTCCTCCTCCCTTCGGCACAGATGTCGTTGGCTGTCACTGGGTCTTTGTTGTAAAGTTCCGACCGGACGATAGTGCGGATCGTTACAAAGCCCGACTTGTGGCCAAAGGCTTTACCCAGACTTATGGGGTTGGATATTTTGACACCTTCTCTCCAGTTGTTCATCTCAGCACTATCAGGGTCCTCCTCTCTCTGACTGTCAATAGGGATTGACCCATTTCACAGTTGGATGTCAAGAATGCCTTTCTGTATGGGGATCTTCAGGAGGATGTCTACATGGAGAAACCTCCAGGGTATGTTGCTCAGGAGGAGACACAGGTATGCCGGCTCAAGAAGGCTATCTATGGCCTAAAGCAAAGCCCTCGGGCTTGGTTTGACAAGTTTAGCGGGATTGTGGCGGCTGTGGGTTTTACGAGAAGTTCTGTCGATCACTCCTTATTTATTCGCAAAACCTCCATGGGTCTAGTGGTGCTTATGGTATATGTGGATGATATTCTTCTCACTGGAGATGACTAAGCTGGGATAACCTTGACAAAGAAGCATCTTCGTCAACACCTGGTTATAAAGGATATGGGCTTTCCAAAATACTTTCTGCGGATAGAAATCTCTCGGAAGCCTAATTCCCTTGTCCTTTCTCAACGTAAGTATGCTCTTGATTTGTTAAAAGTGGCAGGACTGACTGGGGCTAATCTTGTCTGATGCCCCATGGCGACTGGAGAAGATAAAACCTGGACGGATGACTCTCCTCTTCTTTCAGATGTTGCGAGGTATAGATGTCTAGTTGGTAAACTTATATATCTCACGGTGATCAGACCCGATATTGCCTATGTTGTAGGCAAGTTTAGCCAGTTCATGCAAGCTCCAAGGGAGTTCCATCTACAGTCTGCCCTGAGGATATTTGAGTATGTTAAATCAGCGCCTGGGAAAGGACTACTCTTTTAAAAGAATGGTCATTTGCGGGTTGATGCGTACTCAGATTCGAGCTATGCTGATGACAAAGGAGACCGCAAGTCAACATCGGGTTTTTGCACCTTCGTAAGGGGAAACCTTGTGAGCTGGAAGAGCAAGAAACAGTCTGTCGTCTCCAGATCCTGTGTAGAAGCAGAATATCGAAGTATGGCGTCGACCACATGTGAGTTGAAGTGGTTACGGGCTCTCATGCTTGACTTAGGAGAGGTCTACAACCATCCTCTACCTATGTTTTGCGATAATAAGGCCGCTATATACATCTCCAAAAATCTGGTCTTCCATGAGAGAACGAAGCACATTGAAGTCGACTGCCACTTTATTCAGGAAGAGATTTTGAAGAAGCAAATTTGTACTCCATTCGTCACCTCCGATAAAGAACTGGCAGACATCTTCACCAAGCCGGTGTCCGCCTCCTTTCTTCACATTTGCAACAAGCTGGGCATGATCGACATATATGCTCTAGCTTGAGGGGGAGTGTTTCTGTATGGAGACCGGGCGGTCTGGCGGTCTGATTCTGGAGGTTTAGAGACCGAGCGGTTTGTCGGTTTCTCTCCTGCGGTTTGGTGGCTGGACTATTGCTGTGGTTATCCGGGCGGTTTGACGGTTTGTCTCAGGCATCTTAGAGACTGGGCAGTCTGGCAATCTCCTATGGCGGCTTGTTCTCTCTTTCTTATGGTGGCCGAGCGGTTAGCCTATTCGTCTAACCGTGCGGCCTGTTCGGCTTGTTTTTATGTTTAACCACTTACACCTGTAATTATTTAGTCCAACATTGTTTAATTGTAATCTCTCTCATCTCCTCCATTCTATAAAAGGGAGGCTATACCTTTGTAATAGATATCTTTTTGGATAATAAAAATTTTGTTACTCCAAATTTCTGGTCTACTTTTTTTTGTTCGCACACACCTACTTCTCTTCTGCAAGAAAAATTACAAAGGAAAAGAGACTGACCCAAGAACTCAGCGCGGAGGTCCCACCACACAGCTAAGGCTACCTCAGAAAGCGCAAGAAGGTCCGGGAACAAAAAAAGCCTGCCTTCTGAGGTGCCCCTTGGGTCCTATTTATAGATTCCTAAAAACAGCATGTCAATAGCCGACCTCTGATGTTCTGAACAGCTATGTGCAGCCCACTTGGGTCTGCCAACATCGTAACTCCGCTGTTCTGATAGGCTATGGGCAGACCAGCAAGGGAAAAGGGGTAAAAATACACCACAACATACTGGGCGAGCTGCCCTCAACAATCTCTACTCGACAAGGAAGGCGAGTGCTCGATGGAGCTGGCACTCGCCACTTCTGCTCGGCCTTTTACAAGCATGGACCCGGCCTGCCCTGCTCGCCTGCCGCGAGTTCAGCGAATGGCCCAGAGTTCAACGAATGGCCGGAGCTCGACGAACAGCCCTGAGCTCAACGAACAACCCTGATCTCGATAAACAACCCGGAGCTCGACGGACAGCCCTGAGCTCGACGAACAGCCCTGAGCCCGACGAACAGCTCTGAGCTCGACGAACGGCCCTGAGCTCAACAAACAGCTCTGAGCTCGACGAACAACCCTGAACTCGATGAACAGCTCTGAGCACGATGAACAACCCTTAGCTCGACGAACAGCCCTGAGCCCGACGAACGGCTCTGATCTCGATGAACGACCCTGAGCTCGACGAACATCTCTGAGCTCGACGAACATCCCTGATCTCAAAGAACAGCTATGAGCTCTACGAACACCCCTGAGCTCGACGAATAGCTCTACGCTTGTCGAATGGCCCTGAGCTTGACGAACAGCTCTGAGCTCGACGAACAGCCCTGAGCTCAACGAATAGCTCTGAGCTCGGTGAATAGCCCTGAGCTCGACAAACAGCCCTAATCTCGATGAACAGCCCTGAGCTCGATGAATAAGGCTTGGTGAGTGCAAGCTCGCCCTCTCAAAATATCCTTCCCCGCATGGGTGAGTCGGGGCTATTGTCGAGCTCTCTAAGACGAGTGCGAGCCGACGGATGCCGAGATGCCCCCTCAACACCAAGAGTAAGAGGGTGAACTCCACAGAGACCGAATTTTTGGTTTCAACAGATAACGTCAGGTAAATTATGTGAGCTCTTTCATTTTAATCAATATATAAATCAACCTAGCCCTCTTGCTTATGTTTGTCATGATATTCCATCTCCTCGGTGTTAGACATAATGAAAGGCATATACATAAGAGGGTCTCCCCTGAGATGATTCCGCTGACCAGACTCTCACAATCCGGCAGGCCAAGTTGACCACTCGGGAGGCATGGAAGGAAATAGTTCTTTTGTTTGTATTATACCCTCAATGGGACCCCGCATACCAGGCTCTCACAATCCAACAGGGCAAGCAGGTTGCTCAGGTAAAAGGTTGAGATAGAATCAAGTCCGAACTAGAATACCCTCGATGGGACCTCACTGACCAGGCTCTCACAAGCCAGCATTGCAAGCAGGTCACTCAGGTAAGAGGTTGAGATAAAATCAAGTCTGAACCAGAATACCATCGATGGGACCCCGCTGACCGGGATCTAACAAGCCGACAGGGCAGGTAGGTCGCTCGAGTAAGAGGTTGAGATAGAATCAAGTCTGAACCAAAATACCCTCGATGGGACCCCGCTGACCAGGCTCTCACAGGCCGGTAGGGCAGGCAGATCGCTCAGGTAAGATGTTTAGATAAGATCAAGCCCAAACCAGAATACTCTCGATGGGATCCCGCTTACCGGGCTCTCACAAGTCGGCAGGGCAGGCAAGTCACTTGGGTAAGAGATTGAGATAAGATCAAGTCAGAACCAGAATACCCTCGATGGGGCCCCGCAGATCGGGCTCTCACAAGCCGATGGGATATGCAGGCTGCTCAGGTAAGAGGTTGAGATAAGATCAAATCTGAATCAGAATACCCTCTATGGGACCTGCTAACCGGGCTCTAATAAGCCGGCAGGGCGGGCAGTTTGCTCGGGTAAGAGGTTGAGATAAGATCAAGTCCGACCTAGAATACCCTCGATGGGACCTTGCTCACTGGGATCTCACAAGCCAGCACGACAGGCAGGCTGCTTGGGTAATAGGTTAAGATAAGATCAAGTTTGAACAAGAATACCCTCGATGAGACCCCGCTGACCAGGCTCTCACAAGCTGACAGGGGAGGTAGTTTGCTCGAGTGAGAGGTTGAGATAAGATCAAGTCCGAACCAGAATATCCTCGATGGGACCCCGCTGACCGGGCTCTCACAAGCCGACGGGGCAAGCAGGTCATTTGGGTAAGAGATTTAGATAAGATCAAGTCCAAACCAGAATACCCTCGTTGGGACCCCGCTGACCTAGCTCTTACAAGCCGGCAGGGCATGCAGGTCGCTCAGGCAAGAATTGAGATAAGATCAAGTCTGAACCAAAACACCCTAGATGGGACCCTGTTGACCAAGCTCTCACAAGACGACAAGGCAAGTAGGTCGCTCGGGTAAGAGATTGAGATAAGATCAAGTCCAAACCAGAATACCCTCGATGAGACCCTGTTTACCTGGCTCTCACAAGCCGGCAGGAAAGGTTGACCTCTCGGAGAGGTAGGTCAAAATGTTGGTTCAGAGCCCCAAGAAGGTTTTGCTGACCGGGCTCTCACTAGCCTATAGGGCAGGTTGACCTCTCGGAGAGACAGTTTGAAATGTTAGTTCAGAGCCCCAAGAAGTCTCCGCTGACTAGGCTCCCACTAGCCGACAGGACAGGTTGACCTCTCGGAGAGGCATGCCGAAATGTTACTTCAAATCCCCGAGAAGTATCCACTGACCAGGCTCCCACTAGCTGGCATGACAAGTTAACCTCTCGAAGAGGTGTATGTAAATATTGGTTGAGAGCAAAAAGGCTCTGTTGACCGGGCTCACACTAGCCGACATAATAGGTTCATCACTCGGGTGGTGGTAGAAAGAGCTGAAAATACTATTGAAATTCTCAGGTGGGATCATCATTACCCAGACTCTCATGTGTCAATAGACAACCCCCTCAAGTGATGCTTTAGTAAGAGGAGGACATCAAAATAAATATCACATGAAAAATTCCAAGTCCTTTTGTGGAATGGCTAGCATATGGGCACCACCCATCTTGTATAGGCTGAGTACTATACAAGCTCGTCCACTTGTGAGCAGGAACTCATTTAACTTCAAGCAACGTCATAAGCGAGTTAGGGGCGAGCACTCTTTCCAGGCAAGTGCAAGAACCTGGCTCTGAAAAATGAATGAATTGAACTCTTGTGAAGCATCGTTAGTGCGATTAGAGGTCCATTATAAGAAAATTTATGAAATTAACAATTTGCTAAGTTAATTGGACAGCAGGGTGAGTACAAGGGTGTCAGCAAACTCGCGCGAGTGGGGTTGGGAGCAAGCTCCCATCGAACCCATGACCAAGGGGTTAAACAAGCAATCGTTCGCAATACGTTAGGGAGAAAGTGTAGACTCGAAATGCGCTCGCCCCGACTCCCTCGGTACAAAGCACTCACTCAATCAACTCGCAGGGCAAGCATCACAGGGGTATGTGCATAGGGTGTATATTCATCAAGTGTTGGAATTGACCTACGAGGTTGACCTCTCAAGAGGCGGGTTGAAAAAGGTTATATGGGAAGGAGCCCTCAAGACGTTATCACTGGCCGGGCTCTTATTATCCAGTGAGGTAGGTGGATCTCTCAGGTGGCAGTATGAGAAATGAGTGGTCTCGGTAAGTAAAGGCCCTTGAGAAATTTCCTCCACCTCTGGTTGAGCAGAGCTCCTATAAGGTGATGAGTTTACTCCACATCTAAATAGGCATGGATTCTGAAAGATGTCGAGCCTTTGAGTGACCTTTTTGTCCAACACCCATCTCTTCGAACCACAAGTTCATTATTATTTCTTCTGACCACGTGCCGAGCTTGAAAAAAAGCGGGGATTATATATAACACGTAATTAGTCGAGATTAGAAACGACCAATGATGGCATACATGATCTCTCCAACTAAGGACGAATGTAGAAAAAGTCACCTCCAGGGGAGAGATCCAGGCTCCCAGGAGCGAGATACAGGCTATATGGGCGAGATCAACCTGACCTCGGCAACATTCGGTCCGTCAGCCTATCTCGTCGGGAGCACTCATCGGAAGCTCTCGTCGGGAGCACTCATCTGGAGCACTCGTCGGTAGGACTCGTCGGGATCACTCGTTGGGCCATCAGGGCCTGCTAATAGCCCCTCCAAACAATGGAGTTTCGATGTTGGCAGACTATTTTTGGGCTCCATATAGTAGAACCAAAAGGCCAAATTCCACTATTTGCAGACCAACTTCAAAAAACTATTAATAGACCCCCAAGGAAACCTTTGGAGAGACCTCACTTTCTTCCCTCTCCTTTGGCCTGCTGTGGTCGGTAAGAGCTCAGCTCCAAGTTAACCGTGGTGTCCGAGTGGATTGGTGGAGAGCTCCAGCTCCCTGTTCACCATGGTTTCCGAGTGGACAGGTAGAGAACCCAAGCCCCTAGTTCACCATGGTTTCTAGGTGGACAGGTCTGATGTTCTCAAGTGCCCTCCAAGGTGCCCTGCTCAACATGGGCTTGCGATGGAAAGCGCTCTAAGATCTTCTGGGTGTGTGGTGGGACCTCCTCGCTATAGCTCGGAGTCAGTTCTTAGTTTTCCACTCTTGTAGTTCATGGATTTCCTTTGTGCTCGTTGACCACCACTCGCCATGTCTCAATCCGGGTTGACCACTGGGCCAGAAAAATTTGGTCACCCCTAGGTCCGAACATAGGGACCAAAAATCTTGGTTCCAACAACTCAACCTTTTAGAACCTTGTTCATTGCACGACTGCAAAGGAAATGCGGGACTCTCTGATAGTCTACATGGAGAAGACTGAGGAAGTAAGGGATGACAAAAAAATCCCTTCTAAATCAACAGTATGAGGCTTTTAGACAAGACAATAAGGATTCTATAGCTGTGTGATATGAGAAGTTCTTTAGAATTGTGAATGATCTGTAGACTTATGGAATATAATTATCAAACTATGAACTGAAAGACAAATTCCTGAGGTCACTAAACAAAGAGTGGAGCATCAAGATTTGTGTCATAAGGAAGGTACGCAGCTTAGCCAACACTCTGCCACAAAATCTGTTTGACAAGTTGTCGGCACATGAACTTAAGCTAAACTCCAAAAAGGCTGAAGAAGAATCTGCCAAGTCTTTCGGTAGAGAGATGTCAGTGACCTTCAAAGCTGAAATATCAAGGAGTAGAGATAAGACTCCTTCTCCCCCAATAAGGGCTGCTAAATCAGAAAGCTCTGCACCAAACTCATCAAAAGCTGAGCTATCTGATGGAGAACTAACCTTGTTCTCCAAGCAGTTCAAAAAGATTCTGCATAAAAGAAGATAGTGGTAGAACAAGGCCACTACATGCTCCAACTCAAGGAATCCCTAAGCTAATCATGACAGATCCAGAAAGAAACCTACTAGGGAAAGGTATGTGTATAAGCAGAAAAATAATTTAAAACTGATATTATTTGCTACTATTGCAATAGGTCAAGACATGTCTTTGTCGACTGTCATGTTAAAAGTAAAGAGAGCAGGGGGTATGACAATATGAAATATCATAAAGATAGAAAGGTTGACAAGAGCTTTTTGGCTAAGAAGGAAATCTAGCCTATCTGATAGTGATTTTAAGACTTCAAAATCTGAGGATGAAAATGCCTGCATTGGTCTATTCTCTATGGAGGAGGATACAAATCACAAAGCTGCCAAGGTAGGCATAAGGGCACCACTGTCCTCTACTAATAGTGACTATGAAGATGATGAAGACTACAGTCTCCTGACCATGACTGAAGAAAATCAGGATAAATCTGAACCTAATGAGGTAATCATTTTAACTACGTCTTCTTCAAAATCTGATTATGAAACTGGCCCAGATTTTGAGGCATCCTCTCTATCCAATGAGGAGGATGAATTAGAACCTGAAGAGGATGTCAATTAATTGATTGAAAAATATGGTATTCTCCTAGAAGCTCTGAAGAAGAGCAAAAAACTTGTCAAGAGGCAAGCTGATGAGATTGCATCTCTACAACAGACAAAATCTATGCAATCTGAGTCAGCTTCCTAGCTAGCTCAGATGAGCAAGAGATAAGACAGTTGAAAATAATCATCATTATCCAAATGAGCATCATTAGCTAGAAGAGAAAGATTATTAAAGATCTTGAAGAGAAGATCCTCAAAGAGAGGAAGCTAGTGGAGATTTTCTCCAAGCCCATGACTATGTTGTCACTCATTGATACCTTCTCCTTCCAAAATAATAGTAGGGGATTGGGATTAAAGTGGAATACTAGAGAAGCTCATTCTAAGAGGAAATACAAGGCTCCAAATGTGCCTCAAACCACCTTTCAGATGGTAGTATTCCCTTCTAATAAGTATGACCATGATAGCATGTATGGTCACTGGAAAAATGAAAGTTCCTCCAGTAAAGACAACAATACATCTTACAATGGGAGGATAAAGGGCATGGAGTTTAATGCTTTGAAATTCCCTCATGAAGAAATTCAAATGGCTCATCATAGACAATTTGTATTTGGTGTTATGGCCCCTACACTCAAGATTAAGGTAGTTATCTCTTCCCAAAATCATACAGTTAAGAAGCATGCAAATGATAAGACTGCAATCAATTCTTATTTGTCCATTTTTGATGTCATCAACACCATGTCAGTAGCAAAGCAGACACATGTTGTTGTCAAATCGAATCAGTCAAGAGAACCTTCTTGTCATCTAACATTCAACCAAATTCTAACTGAAAGTAACAGGAAGAAGTTTGTTGTCTTCTCTGTTGAATAAAAGCATTTTAATGTTTCATCTACTTCTAGGAATGTTCAGAAGAGAAGGTAGAACACCCATGAATGCTGGTGTTGTAGCAAAGTAGGGCACTTTGCCATAGATTGCTATTTTAATCCAACAACACCCCATACTGGGAAATCAAAATCAGCAGAGTCTATCCCTGTTAGTCTGAGTGCACCAAAGGCTATCAAGAACCAAGGACCCAAATTTCTCTAGATGTGTAAGGTAAACTAAATCTATTTTACAGTTATGTTCAAGTACCAATTAGGTGCCTATCTAGTACTTGGATAGTGGATGTTCCAGGCATATGACTGAAACCAAGAGCCATCTGAAATATTTCACTCTAGTGAGGAATGAACCAAAAGTTATATTTGGCGGTTCAGACAAAGGAGTGATAAAAGGCTATGGTATGATCGCCAATGACATTGCCATCATCACAAAAGTGGCTTATGTGGAAGGATTGCAACACAATCTGATTAGCATAAGCCAACTTCGTAATCTAGGCTATGTCATTGTTTTCCACATGGATAAGTGTCCAATGAAAAGGACAACTGACCAAGAGATCATTCTGACTAGCAATAGGAGTGGAAATATTTATTGTCTTAATTTTTTTATATAGATTCCAATTCCCCAGTTTGCCTTGTAGCAAATGAGAAATATTCTTATTGTGTGCAATGACACAAGTGGCTTGCTCATTTGAACTATAAGTTTATCAGCAAGCTCTTCAGTGAAGGGTTGGTCAGAAATGGACCCAATTTGAAATGCACCAAATAGGACATTTGTTCTATATGCCAAAAGGGCAAACAAACAAATGCTTCCTTCAAAATTATTGGGTCCATGGATTTTAAGAGGTATCTCTACCTCCTTCATATGAACTTATTTGGTCATATGCTAATTCATAGTCTAGGTAGAAAAGTGCACACTTTTGTGATAGTTGATGGTTATACCAGTTTTTCTTGGGTATTCTTTCTTAAAAGAAAGTCTGACACTTTAAATAGCTTTGTGACCTTTGTCAAGCAAATTCAGAATGAAAAGGGATGCAATGTGGTAAAAATCAGAAGTGACCATAACACAGAATTTCAGTCTGAAAGCATGACACACTTCTACAAAGAACAAAGTATCTTTCAAGCATTCTTCTCTCCAAGAACACCCCAGCAAAATGGAATTACTGAGAGGAAAAATAGAACTCTCATTGAGGTTGGAAGAACCATGCTGAGTAACACTTTCTCCCAAAATATTTTTGGGCTGAGATAGTGAACACAACATGTCATATCCAAAATAGGGCATATATAAACAAGTATCACAAGAAGACTTCCTATGAGTTAATGAAGGGCATAAAACCAAATCTAACCTATTTTAGAATTTTTGGAAGCAAATGCTTTGTGATGAATAATGAGAAGTCTTACCTGACTAAATTTGCTGAAAAATCTTATGAGGGTATTTTTGCTGGGTATAGCAGCCATAACAAAGCCTATATGATCTACAACTTGAAAAATCAGGTTGTAAAAGAGGCTATAAAAGTTGTATTTGATGAAACTTCTATGATTCATAATGAGCTTTCCAACTCTTCTAGTGCTGCAGGTGCAAAATTGAGAATGGACAAACCGAGCATAAAAGACACACCTCCAATTGAACAAGAAAAGGTTGATGGTGTGCTCATCCCAAAAGAAGGACTAGCTGGAATGTAGATAGAAGATGAACCTCAGGCTACTGAAGATGAAATTCAAGGAGTTGGAGAGAGGCTACTAGTAGTTATTAGACATTTAAGAGACCACCCCAGAGAATTAATTATTGGGGATGCAAGCCAAGGTGTAACTACAAGGAGCAAAAATCACAATATTATTATGTACTCCAGCTTCCTATCTCAGATAGAACCCAAGAAGTTTAAAGAAGCAATATAGACCCATTCTGGATAGTGGCTATAAAAGAAGAATTGAACCAGTTCAAAAGGTATAATGTCTAGAAGCTGGTTCCCATACCTCAAGGACAAAACATCATAGGAACCAAAATGGATATACAGAAATAAGGTAGATGAAAATGTTATTATAATCAAGAATAAAGCTATACTAGTTGTTAAAGAGTACATGCAAGAGGAAGGTATTGAGTTTGACCAAACCTTTGCACCCGTAGCTAGACTTGAAACCATAAGGTTGTTCCTTGCATATGCTTCTTACAAAGGATTTAAGGTCTACCAAATAAATATGAAGTCATTTTTCCTAAATGGTGACCTAAAATAAGATATATATGTTGAGCAGTCATCAAGTTTTATCAATCCTACTTTTCTTGATCATATTTTTCATTTAAGAAAGGTTTTGTATGGGTTAAAACAAGCCCCAAGGGCTTAGTATGAAAATTTGTCTAGCTTTCTCATTGAGAACAAATTCTCAAGGGGAAAGGTAGACAAGATATTATTCCTAAGAGAATTCAAGGGTAAGATTATCCTAGTCTAAATTTATGTTGATGACATAATTTTTGGGTCTACTAATGATGGCTATGCAAAAAATTTGCTAAACTTATGCAAGAGCAATTTGAAATGAGCAGTATGAGTGAACTCAAGTATTTCTTGGATCTCCAAGTTAAGCAATCTAAGGATGGATTATTTATCTCTCAGTCTAAGTTCACTAAGGAGTTAATCAAGAAATTTGGAATGGAGAGTGCCTCCACCATGAAAACTCCTATGGTGTCAAGTACGTCACTAGACAAAGATGAGAATGACAAGCCAGTTGATGAAACCTTGTATAGAGGCCTAATTGGCTCCCTCCTATATTTGACTGCCAGTAGACCATACATTATATTTGCTACATGTGTTTGTGCTAGATACCAGGCTTTCCCTAAAGAATCTCACTATACTGCTGCAAAGAGGATTCTGAGATATCTCAAGGGCACACCAGATCTTGACCTTTGGTACCCTAAGAATGAAGATTTTGAACTAACAGGCTATTCTGATACAGATTTTGCAGGTTGCAAAAAGGATAAGAAGAGTTCTTCTGGTACTTGCTAATTTCTAGGGAGAAAACTAGCATCCTAGAATAGCAAATAACAAACTAGTGTAGCAATCTCCACTGCATAATCTGAATACATCTTAGCAGGGAGTTGATGTGCACAGCTCATGTGAATACAACATCAACTTCGGGATTACAATATCCAGCTAAGTAAAACTCCTATGTTTTGTGATTCTTCTAGTACTATTTCACGCGTTGGTTTCATCTTAAATAGGTAGTCACATCGTTATTGTTTTTCTGGCATTTCAGTTCCCCCAGTGTACTATGCACACCTGGAAACATTTCGAGCATAGTATTATATTGAAGGAGAGTCGGACCTAGGATCCGGACTAATGAGGGAGAGATTCGTAGCCCCCCACAACGCTTCCAACTCTAATGGAGAATATAAATGATGTTATGTTTTTTTGTTAAGGAGTAATAGTCAATTGTTGAACTTTCGGTGATCATCTTGCTTTGGGGAGACTGTCATAAAAAGGGCAATGTTAATAGCTTTCACAACCCATATTTTCTTTGCATTTAATTAATATATCAGAGTAAGAGAAAATACGTGTCGTAATGCCACGCCGTGCAGGTGATAACTGCAGACGCTCAGGCAAAAACTCGAACCTAACACTTTATATGAATTCCTCAAGTTTATTATGAAGAAAACTGTAATTAAAGTTAAGTTTTGATAGCCGTATCCCTCGGCTTCAGTGGATCAACTAGTCCACAAGCAAAAACATGAATATACGCTGCAGAAAATACTTTGCTTATATTGATTAACATCCTACATGTGCATAAACATCCAAATAGGATAACTCATGATATGCGTACCTCTAGATTTAATATAAGTATGGAAATAGCTTTTACGTTCGATAAAATATAGTGACTTTAGTTTTAAAAGATGACATGTATGAGGCAGTAGAAATAGTATCTTTATACTTAACATGCAATCCTAGCGTAAAACATTCCCAACGAGCAAGTCAAACCAACAAGTCATATAAGAATAAACTTAGCAGCTAGCCAGTACATAACATTCTACAAGAAAACCACCAGTGGGCGTCAACAACCTGACACGAACCCACTAAAAGTATGTATGTCTGAACTAAAAACAAAACATCAAAACAATCTCCTGATGGTGAGGAAAACTACTGCAACCGCTGCAAAACACCAGCAACTACCAACCCTAACCGCTCAACTGACTACTGCTTCGAACCTGAGTCATTCAAAGAAAGAACACCTCAGCAAGAATAAAAAGTGGCAATGAAAAATCAACAGTAGATAAAAATAAGGAGTTAAAGGGTTACCAACCCTAATCCAAGAATGACTGACAAAACCTCAGCAAAATAAGCAATAAAATAGTGAGAAAAGATTAATTTACAATCCCAAGGGTAAGGAATTTGCACCAAGTGAGATAAAATTTTATGCTTTATATAAAAATATATATATATAAGTACGTGTATATATAAGAGATTAGCTTGCTCATCATTTAGAGGGAAAAAACACCGGCAACAAATCCGGCACCTGCGGTGGTGGTCTCCTCCTCCACACACTGATATCCAAAGTTTCACAAGGGCCCAGGGAAAAGGTGGTCTTATTTCTTGACACACCCAAAACCAGGGAAAGTCGGCACCTGCGGTGGTGGTCTCCTCCTCCACACACCTAGTCACAAACCGGTCACTGTGGCGGTGGTACATCCTACTAACAGCCACATCCCCAGATAGTACATAGCATATACTGAAAATGGCATAAATAATAAGAATGGTTGTGTTAGCTGAAATGATAGCCTTATGGAAAGGAAGTTTCCACGACAACTCACCCCCAGCCAAAACATAGGATTACTTCAACAAATAGCGGAAGAATATCCCCAAAATCACCCTAAGGCCGAAACTCGACGAATTGGACTCAATTCGGTGAAAATCTCCAAGTCCACACTAATTCGTCGAGTATACTCGACGAATTCAGTGGACACTCGACGAATTACACTTGGCAAATAAGAATAAAAAATTGGCTAACTTAGTGATATACGACGAATCGGCAAAAAACCCAAGTCCACAGAAAATCGTCGAGTATACTTGATGCCTGGACACCACTCAACGCCGCACTGAGTGCACTCTATACACTCGATGCCAAACAGATAACTCAATGGAGTTGACTTCACTTTTCACTCAATTACAAGGCGTCACTCAACGCTTTTGACTTAGTCTCACAGACCACTCAATGCTCTCAAAGCCAAGTTAACTTCACTCAACGCCAAGACTGATACTCGACAAATTTGACGCCTAATTCCCAACGAATGCAGAATCACTCAACGTCAAGTCTGATACTTGACGAATTCGTCGAGAATACTTGACGAATTGGAATTAACTCAATGCCAAAGCATTACCCGACGAATTTCAACGGATACTCAACGAACTTGAGGATACTCGGCGATTCTGACTCTACTCCAGCTAATACTCGCCGAATTTTACTTAAACCAAATCAACCTTCACCCGATGAATTCTATTCACTCTTATACGACAAACTTAGACTTAGGCGGACTGTTATATACGGCGAAAACTAGACTTAAGTTAATTGTCTTATACTCGACGAATTACCCTAGACTAACCGTCTTTTACTCGATGTATTAACCTAACCAGATTAAATCCTTATTTGACGGATTATACTTGGGTTGTCTCCTACATAAATAACGAAGTTAAAATTGGCCGGAAAACCTACACTACCCAGCAGATCGGTCAAACCCTACGCTGCTCCTATTTTCTAAGGAAAGAAGGGAAGAAAAATAACAAGGAACATAAATAAACGAACTTGGTAAGGGGAAGAAATCACAACTTGCCTTGAATCACCCAAAAACCGGCCACACAAGCTCTCCTCCTCAAGGATCTGGCCGCAAGAACATCTAGGCAACGATTCCTGAAACTTTTCTGGAGAAAACAAAGTCAAAATGAATCCCCTAACGCCCAAAAATTCAAGAAACGGGAAAAGCTCACTGCAAACACGTAGATCTCAGCGAGAACAATCCGGATCTATTCTCTGATGACGATTTCGAGCACCGGAGCTCCTACAATCGACGACCAAAAGCTTTGCGATGTCCGCCGCTTTCTCCCTTCGCGAAACAGTTCGTCGGCTTGGGAAGAAGATGAATAGGGTTTCCGTCATATCGTTAACTATTTATATTTATATAAGTAAAATAATATTGTATTATTATTAATTACTAAATAAACGGTCAAACGACCCGAAACTCAAACCAACTCAGAATTCTATGAAAACGGCACCGTAGCTAAATATCGACGCCCAACGGTGAAGTTGAATTCGAAATTCGACATCCCAAACTCAGGTAAAAACTCCCCGATACCTAAAACTCCAAAACATCCCAAAAAGGTTTCACCGAGTTCCAAAACAAACCCGGCTCACAAGGAAAAACTCAAAAAACACTAGAAATTATCCAAACTAATATTCTAAGTCAAAACTTCAGATATCAAATGAGCAAATGTCATGCTCCAATAACGGTACCTATCAACTACGCGTCAACGTAATACCCTGACGTCAAAAATATGTCACTAAAGGAATTAAGACAAACATTGAAAAATTAAGGGCGTTACAATAGCACTTCTCTATTGGCTAATAACAATCCCAAAAAGACCAAAATAACACATTTAAATGACTACTAATAGCAATTTCTATTAACATTTACCTGCCTTGTTAATAAAACATAAAATATGCTATGTTTTACTGTTAAGGAGTAATGGTCAATTTTTGAACTTTCGGTGATCATCCTGTTTTGGGGAGATGTTCATTAAAAACAATGTTGGCAAACATTTACCTGACTTCATAATAAAATATAGTTTGATAGATTATAATTATCAAATGTACAAGACTATTGAAATTGTTGAAGTAAAAGTGATAGCCTGAGCGGTCTGTTCGGGCGGACTGTCCGGACTGTTTCGGCGGTCTCGGTGGTCAGACCGTGCGGTCTAAGCGGACAGAGCTGGCGACTAACTTGGTTGGTCAGTGTTCTGCAGCTTGTTCCCTAGGTTGTTACCAGGCGGATAGAATGTTTTTCGCAGTGTGGCCAGGGTTGGCCAATGTTGCGGACTTGATCTGGTTCTGCATCATGTACAGGGTTGGTTGTACGGGTAGTCGCGCGGTCTACGCAGACTGATGTTGTTGTCTGTCAAGCTCGGCAACAGTCTGCTTTGTGCGCCTTGGCTGCGAGCTCGGTTATTTGCGGTCTAGAGTTGTGTCAGCAAGTGGGCGACTTGGGTGGTACTCGCTGAGTCCGCCTGTTTGGTGATCTTGTATGGCTGGGCTTGGCGGCTTGTCAGAGGCTTGGCTTCCTGCCTTGGTGGTACAACCTTGGTGGACTCGCTCTCGGCTAAGTCGCAGTGGTATGTTGTGTATCTGCAGCACTTGCGGATACACTTGTTACTCGCTCAGGATAGGGTGGTTATCTTATCGTCTAGGGCGGTGATCACACTAATCTTCGTGCCTATAAATAGGATCCCCCTTGTCACATCAGAAGACACCGAGTGAATAGTAAGTGAACTTGCGGGAGGTTGCTGCGGTTAGGGTTTTCTATCCGCCCGGTTTGAAGAGTTTTACAGGTTTGTGCTGTGCAGGTTGTACGAATTACGCTGAGGAGCCAGAGACTTGGTTTTAACTTCGGTCAGGGTCAGTGTGGATTCTGTAGTTTCAACCAGTGGTTAGTAGTAGGTCGTGGCTTGCGACCAGGCGATTTCTCTTATGCAACTTGTTTCCCTGTTCAATGAGTTGTCTACCTCTGGGCGGCTTGTTCAGTTCGGTGGCAGCATTCCGCGTGTTCTGGCGGCTAGGCAACCTCGCGGTCAAGCGGCTTGCAGTTCAGCAGACAGAGTTCTTTCTTCACCACTGGAATAAGGGGCAGTCTGTGCGGCTTGTTGTGGTCTTGCGACCAGGTGGCTTCAACGGACTCCTTAGCGGTTAGCAGCAGAGCCGACGGTTACTCCTTGAGTCCACGTGGTTTGTTTTAGGCTTGTAAATTTTCTTGCTTCCATCGGATACATTAGCAATCATGTCTCGTCATGTATGCCTTGCTGTGTAAAGATTTTTTTGATAAGTACAAGATTCTTGCTCTTCTATTTGATATTTGATTTGCTTGGGCTCAGTATGGTTGAGTGTTCCTACGCCTGGCGCCCCATTTTCCGCGATCACAATTTTTTTACATGGTATCAGAGGGATCAGAGGTTGTGTCGTGATCAACCATCAGTTTTCTTTGTTTGCTTCGGAGAGTCTAATCTTACCAAGGTGTTTGCTATGGAAGGTGGATTTGCAAGAGGTCTTGGAATTGAGCTCCTTATAGAGTAACTTCAAAAAGTGGAAGTCGTGTATGGAGAGCTATCTTTTGGGTGAGTACCTTTGGGAAGTCGTCTGTGGAGACGAAAGGCAGGAGGTTACTGTTGGTGCTGGTGCTGAAGCAGTGAGAGCTTGGAGAAAGACCAACGCGAAAGCAGAGTTTGTTCTCAAGCGGGCTATCTCATCAGATCTCTTTGACTATATCATCGGATGTCGGTCTGTTGTTGAGATTTGGACTTCCCTTGATGGGTTGTTCAACAGGAAGAATGTAGCACAGCTACAGTTTCTGGAGAATAAGTTGATAAGGGCCACTCAAGGTGATCTGTCCATCTCTACGTTCTTCTTGAGAATGAATAACTTATGTGCTGAGATTTCAGCGTGTAACGCCCCGAAAATTGTATTTGAGTTGATCGCGAAAAAATGGATTTTTTGGTGCCTGTTTAGGGGTACACGGCCAAGGACACGGGCGTGTCCAAGGCCGTGTCTGGCTGGTGTTTTTGGTCATTTTCATCCCGAGAAGGACACGGCCAGGAACACGGCTAGCTGACACGGGCGTGTCATTGGACACGGGCGTGTGCCTACCCGTGTCAGTACCCGTGTGCAGTTGGGTCGTGTCGGTTGGCGTCGCGGTTATGCGTGACACGCCCCCGAACACGGGCGTGTCGAGAGACCCGACACGGGCGTGTCAGGTTGGACACGGGCGTGTCTGAGCCCGTATGTCGTTTCTCAGTTCGATGATCGTGCCTGGATCGAGGCACATGGCCTGGGACACGACCATGTGCCAAGCCGTGTTCGGCCCAGGTCTGGAGATTTTTGAGCGGATCTGAGCCGTTCGTTTTCTTTAATTAAGATCCAACGGCCCAGATGATTTCCTGCTTTGTTAAGGCCGGGAATAGGGGAGTTAATCCCTCATTTCTCTCCAAGGCTTTCTATTTCCAAGGTGTTAGAGAGAAGAGGAAGAAGAAGGAGGTTTCCGGCCGCCGGCGGAGCATCGGAGCACCGTTTCGAAATCTGAGAGCGGATCCGTGGAGGAAAGGTCGTTGCGAAAAGTTCTGACCGTGTAGTTTTTCCATGGCGCCAAAACAGACTACAAGGGTAACGATTCTCAACTTGAGCATGTGAAGCTCTTTCTTTCTGCATAGGGAATCCCGCTCCCGCGAGTGTGCGGTGAGTGTGTGGTGTTCCTTGGGGTTGATGTGAATAGTTCCCCTTGTGTTGCATATAGAGTCCAGAATCGTAAGTACGGGCATAGGCATTGTGTGTGAAGCCTACCCGGACGTGTATCGTCTGGATCGGTGATGTTTCATTTGATATGATTTGCCGGAGAGAACTCCGTGCTTTGGGTTTTTCGGGTTTCTACGCGGTAGATTGCAGCAGGGATCCTTAGAGGTTAGCTTCAAGGCGCACCCAGAAAATTGAGCGGAAACGTGTTCTGCTAACTTGGCGGTCTGGGAACCGGCCTTGATCATAACTGGGTTATGAGATTGTTTGGAAAATTTTGGGATCCGAGAGAAGCTTGGCTCGTGCGTACGTCTTAATGTGAACTACGCGGTTGAGCAACGGGCAAGTGGAATTGGACCTAGGCTATGTGGTTCGGTGTGAGAGACCCGAAAAGAGGACTGGCCGTTGGCATAGTCGGGGGCCTTAGACTAGACAGGGTCAGAAAGGCTAAAATGCTCACTTGGTTGCCATCTTTGGGATGGTGGTGTAGACACTGTTATGTCAGGACTCACCGTTAATGTGCCCTGAGTGCGCGGGGTGTTTGGCCGTGCGAGCCTACACCTGTGGCGTAGTATAGTGCGCTTTATTATTTTATTGGGCTAATGATTGCAGGGAAAGAGCGCCGCCGTCCCGAGTAAGGGGCGGGGTCGTTATAATTTGGTCGGCTTTTAGCTGACCGTTGCTTTGTTTGCCACCGTGCGGTGGAATTGTGCTTGCAGGTGCTGCGGAGCCGAGTACCAAATAGCGGGCTGGAGCCCATGTTGTTGTGCTGGCCCTAGAAGGCCGTAGAATAGTTGTTTTTACTTTTATCATGTGTGGCCGGCCTGCGAGCCGATGTATGTAAGACATATTTTCTTTAAGTGAACATCTATAAGGTCATAAGGTCATGTACCTTTTTAGTGTATTTGTGTTTCATTCCTGTGGTTGTGGTCGTGGACATTCATATTTATTGGATTCAAGATTTGGGTTCTTTCAACTTTAAAAGCTTCCGCTAGAATGCTCTGTGTAGGACGAGTAGTCTTAATTGGATGGTTTGAATATTCATTTGGTAATCCTTCCGGCTGTCTGTGGTATATGGCATCGGGTTCCAGCTGGACCTTTTGTTATATGTCATGCGACAGATGGGGGTATTACAATTTGGTATCAGACTTCTGGTTACGGTCAGGCTTAAATGAATTCGTGGGCGAATTCTTTTAAGGGGTGGTGAGCACATGTGTGCGTCATCGTTATAACATCAAAAATAACCCATGAATGTCCACTTAGGAATGAAAATACACTTGTTTTGTGGAATTTGAGTGTTCCAATGATTGCTTTTAGCAATTTTTTTGTCGTCTAATCGTGTGTCTTTGCTACTATAGGCTGCTAGGAGCGGTGCTGGTCAGTCAGAGCATCCGCAATCAGCGGAAAGTAGTGCACCAAGGGACGTGCCTACTACACCTCCTTCGGCGGAAACCATCAGGATGGTGGCTGAAGCCATACTTGCAATTATAAATGCCCAACCTGCAGGGCAAATGCATCGCGCACCTCCTGTGAATGAGCAAGAACCTGTTAGGGCGGCAGAGCCGAGAGTGGTGGAGCGCGCAGCAGTTGATCTGGTAGAGCCGAGGAGAGCTACGGAGAATCAGCTTAAGCATGTAATGGGCTTTAATCCTCCGAGGTTCGATGGGGTTGGAACGCCAGCTCAAGCTGAGGACTGGCTCTCTTCGATAAAGAGGGTTATGACAGCCACGTTAACTGAGGAGTGGCAGAAGACCACCATAGTAACTTTTCTTTTGATGGGTGAAGCGAGGTTGTGGTGGGATGAGTTTGAGTTTCATCTCTTAGTGGGTAGGCAACTTGCTGATGTGCCTATGGAGGAATTTTCAAGATTGTTTCTAGCCAGATTTGTACCCTCTGCTCAGAAGCTTGAGATGTAGAACCAATTTCTTGGGTTGACTCTGGGAGCCAGAAGCGTGGACGAGTACCTCCACGAGTTTACACGGTTGGGTCGTTATGCTGGTGCTACGTTTATGGAGGAAGAACGGAAGACCAACCGGTTTTATGAGGGTCTACGCGGCGATCTTCAGTTACTACTTGCTGGGCCTAAGGCGCAAGGCTTCCTAGCCTTGGTCAATTCGGCCCGATCATTGGAGAAGGTTGCGAGGAAAGTTCAAGAGAAGAAAGACCCAGGATAAAAGAAGTCCGAGTTCAAAGTGCCTAGCTCTAAGTCAGGATTCCGCAGATGGAACAAGAAGCAGAGGACTTCGAACTCAGCCCCTCAGTCTGGTGCGTCGGGCACAACTACAAGTCGAGTCCCAGGAGCTTGCTACAACTGTGGGAAGACGGGGCATTTTGCTCGTGAGTGTTGGAGCGGACATTCAAGGTTCGAGAGGAAGCCTGGAGTGACCTATGAGGAGAAAGGGAAGGCGGTGGAGTCAACCGCGTCCCATCATGCTCCAACCCAGCCTAGAGTCTACAACCAAATTCTGCAAGAGACCATAAAGCAAGCGGACGTGGTGACAGGTATGAGTTAAATGACAGTGGTTTAACTTTTATAGTTGTTACATTCGTTTTGGTTAGCTTACTTTTGTTGGTGCTAGGCTTTGTGTTGATCTTTGAGTCTCCGGCGAGAGCCCTGTTTGATACGGGAGCATCGCATTCCTACTTGTCCGAAAAATTCATATCGCGCATCGGGGTTCCGTCCTCGATGGCAAAAGACAGGTTGGATTGTTGTTGCCCAATGGGTGCTCCATGCGTGGATCGTGTCTGTGTGGTGAAGATTCCATTGGAGACCAGGAGTTTGTTTTGCGAGCGTTGGTTCTACCGTTAGTAGAGTTCGACGTAATATTCGGCATGGATTGGCTCTCGGAGCAGGGTGCATGCATTGATTGCAACCATAAGGAAGTCAAGTTGGGTCCGGACACTGATCGGGAGACTACTTTTGCGGGCATGAAGGGGTCAGGGAAAGTTTTGATGTCGGCCCTTCAGGTGATCAAGGCAGTTCGGTCTGGTGCAGAGTTGTTTGTCACTCTAGTGCAGACTTTGACGCCTAAGCCTAGTTTGGACAGCATCCCGGTTGTGTCTGAGTATCCCGATGTGTTCCCAGGTGATCTCCCAGGAGCCCCTCCTCAGCGGGAGATAGACTTTACTATAGAGTTGGTACCAGGTGCCAAACCGGTGTCACGCTCTCCATATCGGATAGCGCCAAGAGAGATGGCGGAGTTAAAGGTACAATTGCAAGAGTTGATAGAGCAAGGTTTTGTGCGTCCAAGTTCGTCGCCTTGGAGCGCACCAGTTCTCTTTGTTAAGAAGAAAGATGGGAGCTTGTGGCTTTGTATCGATTATCGGGAATTGAACAAGCTTACGGAGAAGAACAAGTATCTGATTCCGAGGATTGACGATTTGTTTGATCAGTTGGTTGGGTCAACGGTATATTCGAAGTTAGATCTGAAATCCGGATACTACCAGTTGAGGATAAGGGAGAGCGACATCCCAAAGACAGCATTCAGTACACGGTTTGGGCATTACGAGTTCACGGTCATGTCGTTTGGTTTGACCAATGCACCATCCGTGTTTATGGATCTGATGAACAGGACGTTCAGAGAGTACTTGGATCGTTTCGTGATAGTATTTATCGATGATATCCTGGTGTACTCACAGTGCGAGGAGGATCACTATAATCATCTACACATGTTGTTGGAGACGTTGAGGAGGAATCAGTTGTATGCTAAGTTCTCCAAGTGTGAATTCTGGTTATCCTCGATAGCGTTCCTTGGTCATGTTGTAAGTGGAGAAGGGATAGCTGTGGATCCGGCGAAGATAGTGGCGATACGGGAGTGGCCTGCTTTGACTACAGTGGCAGAGGTCTGGAGTTTTCTGGGGCTTGCTGGCTACTACAGGCGCTTCGTAGAGAACTTCTCGCGGATAGCGCTACCACTCACAACATTGACTAAGAAGGATCAGAAGTTTGTGTGGTCTCCGGAGTGCGAGCAGGCTTTTGAAGAATTGAAGAGGCGGTTGACCACAGCGTCTATTTTATGTTCGCCAAGTGGAACCGAAGGGTTCGAGATCTATAGTGATGCTTCGGGTAATGGTTTGGGTTGTGTTCTGTTACAGCATGGGAGAGTGATAGCCTATGGTTCACGACAACTGAAGGTCCATGAGAGGAATTATTCGGTCCACGACTTAGAATTAGCGGCCGTGATATTTGCTCTAAAGCTTTGGAGGCACTACTTGTACGGTGTGAAGGTCGATATTTACACCGATCATAAGAGCTTGAAGTACTTGTTGGATCAAAAGGACCTGAACATGAGGCAGCGTAGGTGGATGGAGTTCTTGGGGGACTACACCTTCAAGATACATTATGTGCCTGGGAAGGGAAATACAGTGGCGGATGCGTTGAGTCGTAAGATTCCCGCACAGGCCAACTGGTTATCAGTACATGATGAGAGATTGGTCCATGAGTTGGAGGCTTTGGAGATATCTTGTGTCGACAAGCTAGTGTCGAAGCAAAATTGTTTTGGACAGAGGTGCAGTGTGACCTAGCGGATAGAGTTCGGCGGGCTTTGGTTCAGGATAGCAGCATGAAGCAATTCTTGGATGAATCTTTGGATGGGTCAAATTCCCAGTTTGTGGTTGAAGATGGGTTACTAAGGAAGGACGGTCGTCTATGCGTTCCTAGTGCGGATAATCTTCGAGAGGAGTTGATTTATGAGGCTCATCATACCAAGTACTCAATCCACCCGGGAAGAACGAAGATGTATAGAGACATGAAGAAGTTATTCTGGTGGCCGGGTTTGAAGAAAGATGTAGCACTTTATGTGGCCAAGTGTCGTACTTGCGCATTGGTGAAGGCGGAATGCCAGAAGCCCGGAGGTTTCTTGAAGTCCCTACCTATCCCAGAATGGAAATTCGATGACATATCTATGGATTTTGTGCATAGTTTGCCGAGGTCACAGAAGGGAAACGACGCCATTTGGGTGGTCGTAGATAGGCTGACAAAGGTGTCACACTTTATTCCGAACAAGAAGGAAGATCCGGTGGAAAGGTTAGCCAAACTCTACGTGGATAATATTGTATGATTGCATGGTGTGCCCCGCAGTATTGTTAGTGACCGGGATGGACGCTTTATGTCGAAGGATTGGAGGTTGGTGCATAGTATGTTGGGAACTAAGCTGAATTTCAGCACAACCTTTCATCCACAGACGGATAGTCAGACCGAGAAGGTCAACAGGACTATGGAGGACATGCTTCGCATGTGCGTCCTAGATTTCGGAAAGCATTGGGAGGATCACCTGTACATGGTGGAGTTTGCGTACAACAATAGATTTTAGGCAAGTATTGGAATGACGCCTTTCGAGGCCTTGTATGGGAGGAAGTGTCGGACGCCGTTGTCTTAGTTAGAGGCAGGCGAATCAAAGTTGTATAAACGTCAAGCGGTGGAAGATGCCACCTCAATGATACGGACAATTCAGGAAAGATTGAAGATCGCTCAGGACAGACAGGCAAAGTATTACAATGCCAAGCATAGGAACGTGGAGTTCAGTGTTGGCGACATGGTGTATCTAAAAATCAAGCCGTTCAAGGGTGTATCGCGGGTTCGACGCTTGAAGAAGCTGAGTCTGAGATACCTTGGACCATTTGAAATCCTGGAGCGTGTTGGTGAGGCGGCGTATAGATTGAAGCTGTCGGTGGAGTTGAGTGGGCTACATGATGTGTTCCACGTGTCGGTTGTTGCGTAAGGCAGTGCAAGAGCCTTCGCAGATCATTGCGGATAATCAAGTACCAGTTGATTTTGAGTTGACCACAAGGGTCAAGCCAGTACGTATTGAAGATGCTACAGTCAAGCGACTCCGCAACAAGGATATCTGTATGGTTAAGGTCCGTTGGGACAATTGCGGACGTGAGGATCTTTCTTGGGAGCGAGAGCAAGCTATGTTGGAGGAATACCCCGAGTTATTCCACTCAGGTATCATTTAGGTTTGTGTACCTTTACTTAATTTCGGGACGAAATTCCTTAAGTGGGGGAGATTTGTAACGCCCCGAAAATTGTATTTGAGTCGATCGCGAAAAAAGGGATTTTTTGGTGCCTGTTTAGGGGTACACGGACTAGGACACGGGCGTGTCCAAGGCCATGTCTGGCTGGTGTTTTTGGTCATTTTCATCCCGAGAAGGACACGGCCAGGAACACGGCTAGCTAACACGGGCGTGTCATTGGACACGGGCGTGTGCCTACCCGTGTCAGTACTCGTGTGCAGTTGGGTCGTGTCGGTTGGCGTGGCGGTTATGCGTGACACGCCCCCAAACACGGGCGTGTCGAGAGACCCGACACGGGCGTGTCAGGTTGGACACGGTCATGTCTGAGCCCGTGTGTCGTTTCTTAGTTCGACGATCGTGCCTGGATCGAGGCACGTGACCTGGGACACGGCCGTATGCCAAGCCGTATTCGGCCCAGGTCTGGAGATTTTTGAGCGGATCTGAGTCGTTCGTTTTCTTTAATTAAGATCCAACGGCCCAGATGATTTCCTGCTCTGTTAAGGCCGGGAATAGGGGAGTTAATCCCTCATTTCTCTCCAAGGCTTTCTCTTTCCAAGGTGTTAGAGAGAAGAGGAAGAAGAAGGAGGTTTCCGGTCGCCGGCGGAGCATCGGAGCACCGTTTCGAAATCTGAGAGCGGATCCGTGGAGGAAAGGTCGTTGTGAAGAGTTCTGACCGTGTAGTTTTTTCATGGCGCCAAAACGGACTACAAGGGTAACGATTCTCAACTTGAGCATGTGAAGCTCTTTCTTTCTGCATAGGGAATCCCGCTCCCGCGAGTGTGCGGTGAGTGTGTGGTGTTCCTTGGGGTTGATGTGAATAGTCCCCCTTGTGTTGCATATAGAGTCCGGAATCGTAAGTACGGGCATAGGCATTGTGTGTGAAGCCTACCCAGACGTGTATCGTCTGGATCGGTGATGTTTCATTTGATATGATTTGCCGGAGAGAACACCGTGCTTTAGGTTTTTCGGGTTTCTACGCGGTAGATTGCAGCAGGGATCCTTGGAGGTTAGCTTCAAGGCGCACCCGGAAAATTAAGCGGAAACGTGTTCTGCTAACTGGGCGGTCTGGGAACCGGCCTTGATCATAACTGGGTTATGAGATTGTTTGGAAAATTTTGGGATCCGAGAGAAGCTTGGCTCGTGCGTACGTCTTAATATGAACTATGATGTTAAGAAACGGGCAAGTGGAATTGGACCTACGCTATGTGGTTCGGTTCGAGAGACCCGAAAAGGGGATTGGCCATTGGCATAGTCGGGTGCCTTAGACTAGACAGGGTCAGAAAGGCTAAAATGCTCACTTGGTTGCCATCTTTGGGATGGTGGTGTAGATACTGATATGTCAGGACTCACCATTAATGTGCCCTGAGTGCACGGGGTGTTTGGCCGTGCGAGCCTACACCTGTGGAGTAGTATAGTGTGCTTTATTATTTTATTGGGCTAATGATTGCAGGGAAAGAGCACCGCCGTCCCGAGTAAGGGGCGGGGTCGTTATAATTTGGTCGGCTTTTAGCTGACTATTACTTTGTTTGTCATCGTGCGGTGGAATTGTGCTTGCAGGTGCTGCGGAGCCGAGTACCAAATAGCGGGTTGGAGCCCATGTTGCTGTGCTGGCCCTAGAAGGCCGTAGAATAGTTGTTTTTACTTTTATCATGTGTGGCCGGCCTGCGAGCCGATGTATGTAAGACATGTTTTCTTTAAGTGAACATCTGTAAGGACATAAGGCCATGTACCTTTTTAGTGTATTTGTGTTTCATTCCTGTGGTTGTGGTCGTGGACATTCATATTTATTGGATTCAAGATTTGGGTTCTTTCAACTTTAAAATCTTCCGCTAGAATGCTCTGTGTAGGACGAGTAGTCTTAATTGGATGGTTTGAATATTCATTTGGTAATCCTTCCGGCTGTCTGTGGTATATGACATCGGGTTCCAGCTGGACCTTCTGTTATATGCCATGCGACAGATGGGGGTGTTACACAACGTTGGACCCTGATGAGCCTATTTCAGAGGCAAAGCTGAAGAGGCACATAATCTGCGGATTGTGGAAGGAGTATGTGGCCATTGTCATCTCTGTTCAAGGCTGGGCCACTCAGCCGTCTTTATTAGATCTGGAGAACCTGCTAGCTTCGTAGGAAAGCTTGGCAAGGCAGATGGCTGGAGTCACTCTATCTGAAGGAGGCAGTGAGGCGCTCTTTTTAGGGAAGAAGAAGAGGTGGGAGAAGAAGAAGACTGATGCTAGTGATGATCCTTCAACTTCTTATCAGCAAGAGTGGAGTGCTACTCCTAAGCGAGATTGGAAGAAGGAGAGGCTTAAGTGCTACAGATGCAACCAGCCAAGACACTTCAAGAGGGACTGTAAGGTCAAGCTGCAGCTAGGCATGTTGTAGACAAGGAGAGAGCTCATTCCAGTGTTGAGGAAGCCGGATGGAGAGGAGCATTTATGACAGGCACATGTGTCCAGGCCTTGTCCATCATCTACTACCAAGACGACTGGATCGTGGACTCAGGGTGTGGTCATCACCTCGCCGGGGATGAGTCAAAGTTCTCCTCTCTACGGACATTCTCAGGTAACGAAGCTATCATAACCACTGGTGATATTGTTCATGCGGTAGAGAAGGAAGATGTAGTATCTTTGAGTAGTGATAAGGGTCTGAAAGGGGAAACTAGATCTGATATACTCTAGAGGGGGGTGAATAGAGTATATGGTGCTTTTAAAACACAAAGAAAAACTTTTGCAAAGCTTTACAACAATTGTTGTAATGAGTGTGAGCAGGGAAGCAGAAATAAAACTAATTACAAAACTAAGCTATGCAGAGACTAAGCACAAGAAAATCTAGGCCAGAAACAAAAAGAAAACATGCAAAACCAGATGACACAAGGAATTATAGTGGTTCCCCAACTTGGGTACATCCACTCTTCTACCACCCTAGGTAGGAATCCACTGCAGGATGAGTTGATCAGGTGTCCTGGGCACCAATGAGCTTTTGATAAGGTGCTCAAAAACCAAACAGATTTTTTGATCAGGTGTCTTGCCACCAATAAGCTTTTGACAAGGTGCTCAAAAACCAGATTCAAACTTTTGAAGGGAGTTTGAAAAACCCTTTACAGAGTGGGGGTGAGAGAGTTATGGCAGTCTTCTCTTTCTCAATCAACTGAGAAGACTAAGTGGATGGATTTCAAAGCTCCCCCTGAGTCCTTGATCTTCAGGAAGAAGAGCTTTGCTTGAGGGTGATAGGCCTTCAAATGTAGAACTCCAGCAATAGATGATTTCAGCAAGCTGAAATGTTGAGTGTCTGGAGTCTTGAGATGATGTTGGCCTTGAACACTTTGAAAGCTGAGGAGATCTGATGATTTTTGAAAACTTGATCTCTTTGAGAAGTGTTCTTTAGAAATCTTTTTGACAGAAGATTGAGAGAGTCTCTGTATACTGAGTTGTGTATCCTCTTCTTGTCAATCTCTCTCTATTTCTTTTCTATTTCATTCAAAAACATTCTCTCTTTTATTCTCTGTGTCTGAATAGGATATCACTCTGTCAAAGATAGCCGTTGGTCTGCATTGATTACAGCCTTAATTGCATAATTTCTTCTAAAGGAAAGTCCACTGATTTGTTCCTTGAAAGATTTGAATTTGAATTCTGTAAGATAACTGAAATCGTCGAACTGAGCTCTGCTATCGTCGAGCTGAGCTCAGCGACCTAGAAAATGCAAGCAGCAAAGAAATCGTCGATCTGAGCTCAAAGATCGTCGAACTGAGCTCAGAGATAAGGATCCAGTGCAGAGTCAAAATCGTCGACCTGAGCTCAGCGATCGTCGAATGGAGTTCGACGATATTGAGAAGTTGAGCTCAGCGATCGTCGAATGGAGCTCGACGATCTGTCGAAGTTGAGCTAGACGATCGTCGACCGGAGTTCGACGAAACGTCGTGCTGAGCTCGACGATTAGACTTGGTCTCCAGAAAAACTTGGTCTTCAGGGCAGCTTCCAATCCTAGACTTCTAACCCTTAGACTCAATTCTAATTGACCTATTAAGCTATACAGAAGGTCAAACACAGATTCCTAGAGACATAGTGATCCTGACCCAAATTAGTAATAGGGTGTTCCAACAATCTCCCCCTATTTGGGTTAGGAAAACTATTTACAGACTTTGGAAAATCAAACAACATCATACAATCAGAAAAACACAAAAACAACAGTAGCTAGACATTACAGAACCATCACAGAGATATATATATATGTCATCCAGATATCAGTCAGAAAAACCAAGAATTGTCACCTTACAGAGTTACTCTTTCTCTTTGCCTTTTACCAACTCTATTTCTCTGTTAGGATTTAAAGCTTCCTGTTTGGATCTGGTGTCATCAGCTGCTCCCAAATATGTTTGCTTTGATGTCCTGGGAACCACTGCAGCTGGATGCAACTCCATGTACCTGTCTGCATCAAAAAATTTACTGGAGGCATATCTTTCTAGTTCTTTCTGTCTTTGTTCTGACATTGTAGATATATTGGAGGTGTCCAGGCCTTGCTCTTTGGCTTTCTTTATCTGGTCTAAAGCAGCCAACTCTTTCATTCTAGCAGTCCAAGCAACAGGATTCTTCTCAGGGTCCTCAAATGGAACAGGTGGCTCATACCTGTTGGAAGAAGTATCTTGAGGAGTCCTGGCAGTCACAGTTTCTCTGAGCTTATAGGGGAATGGACCTGAAGATGTATCACAAGGAACATGTCCTCCCCTGGAATAAGGGTGCTGCCTGGAATGCCCTTTGGAGTAAACCTGACTCTCTCTTTGATTTCCCCTATATCCTCCCCTTCTAGAGTAAGAGCCCCTAGACTGGCTTTCCCTTTGATATGTTCTAGCATGAGGTTGGTAGGGAGCCTGGTTTCTAGCTGGGCCTGAACTTGCAGAGCTGCCACCTGCACCTGCATCAGGTGGAGGTGGTGGAGGAGGATGAGGGTGCTTGGACTGGGTGGAACCTTTCTCATACTTCCTTTTCTTCTTCATAGCTTTTAGCTGATTTTTGGAGTACTGCATCCAATGTTCAGAAATTGGGCAGTTGTGCAGAATATAGTAAGGAACATCATTATCATCTCTAACTTTGGCAGGTGGAACCCTCTTCATTGCCTTACTTCTTGCCTTCCTTTTCCTTGCAATGGTGGCAGCAGAGTCATCAGAATCTGTCTTAAACTCATCAGAGTCAGAGCTCTGGGCATCATATATAGCATCTATCTTCTTCATAAGATCTTTCTTCAGTTGCATTGCAGCAGATGGGGCAGAGGCAGAAGCAGAAGGAGCAACAGAGACAGATACAGCAGCAGATATAACAACAGATATTGGAGCAGCAGTAGAAACAACACTGGTTATTTCAGGAATTATGGCAGCAGCAGGTTCAGAAACAACAACAACATCTACAGCAGGCTCAAAAACAACAGCCTCTGTCATCAGAGAATCCTGGGGTGTGAGCTCATCAGAAACAATTTGAATGTCAGCAGCAGTTGGAACATTGTCTTCAGCAGCAGCAAGAACAATTTCAGAAACAGATTCAGCCTTTTCTTTATCAGCAGCAGCAGCAGTCATCACTGAGAGTACAAAAGAGGAAAGAATGTTGGGGTCACAGCCAGAGAGAGGCACCAGTGCCTTGGACAAATCCTCTGGGGGCTGGACAGCATGAACTTCTGGCAGACAGCTGTAGAATACAGGATCAAATGCAGATAGCAAAGACCTTAGGTCTATTGCTAAGACTGGAGTAGGCACAGCAACTGGAGCAGAAGATACAAGCACAGCAGCAGCAGCAGCAGGAGCAGAAGCAGAAGCAGCAGCAACAGCAGCATGAAGGCTGGCTTCATAAGGCATCTCCCCCTGCCTGGATGCAGATACCTCTGTATCAAGGCAAACTGCTGGAGGTGCTGCTTGAGGAATGAGGGAGGAAAGCCTGGCAGACAGGGCTGCCACTGACTGTTGTAGAGGAGCTAAGGAGGCCTCCATGAGAAGAGAGAGCCTGGGGGCCAGTAGCTCATGCAACTTGTCAGCTAGGGCTGGCAGATCTACATGCTCAATGGCAGGAGCAGAGGTAGAGGGTATTGGGATGGCTGAGGATGCTGGAAGTGGAGTGGCTGGATGGTGAAGGGATAGATGGCTGAGGTGTGGGAATTGTGGAGATGGAGGACAAGGGTATAGATATGGATGGAGTGAATGATGGTTGGTCAAGGATGTGGTGGAGGAGATCTTGGAAAGATGTTGAGGAGGATGGGAAGTCTGGAGGAGAAGAGGGGGAATCATCCATGTAGGATTCATCCAGAAGGGTGAATGATGGTATGGATGGAGATGAGGTGACATCTGGTGGTGGATAGGAGAACAATGGGTGGAATTGGTCTACTGGAGGTGATGAAGTGGTTGCTGGAGATGGAATAGATGTTGGAGATGGGCTGGAGATTGTAATGGGAGATGAGGCTGGAATGGTGGATGGAGCTGGAGGTAGGGTTGAACTTGGAGGAGGAGGAGAAGCAGCACTAGCAGTAGGCAGGTCTTCTGCAGGTGCAGAGACCTGGGGGGGAGTGACTCTCTGAGTCCTAGTGCCTGAAGGGGCAGTTGAAGAGGGCATGCTGGGCTTGCTAATCTGCCTGTCCCATTTCCCAAATAGGGCATAGGTGAGTCTCTTGGAGGCATTGATGTGCACTCCAGAGGAGACTAACAGAGCAGGGCACCTTGCCTGAAGGAAAACTCCCATAATTCTTCCAAAATTCACAAAGCTTTTATTAATTTTCTTCTTTATCAGGTCAAAGAAGACCTCTCCCCAGTTCAAGCTTTTCCTATCTACCAGAGCTCCCATGAGGCAGAGCTGATGTCTGGAGATGGTGTCATGTGCAGAATGTTTTGCCAACAGGACCTTGCCTACAACATCTGCCAGGAACCTATATTCAACTGACAAGTTCCTCTTAAACAACTTGCTAGGGTTTCCCTCTGGATGACCCATCCTGGCAAGTATATCAGAAAATTCTTCTCCAGAAAGTTCAGCAGAGTCTTCACCATTTCTTAAACCAAAAACTTCTGTTAAGACTGTTGGGGTCAGAGGTACCTGGGTGCCAGCAATAGATCCAACAATGGTATTGTTGTCAAGGTTGTGTGCAGTATATACCCATTCCTTTATTTCATCTGAGGCAAGTTTGATTCTTGTTGTCATGAGGGCAGACAAATGCTGATCTTTGAATAAACTCAGGATGTCCTGGAAGACCTGATCAGTGGTGTTGAAGGAGTCCAAATCAATGTCAAACCCTGCATCAAACTTCATTGCGGTGAGGACAGCAACTGAGACGGCCATGGTACCTGCAAAAACTTAACAAACAAACCGAACAAGCGTAGAACTGTTTGGAGGGAAGAAAATTCTTGCAGAGAAATTGAAAGCGCAAGAGAGAACGACGGCGAAAAATGAGTTTTATATTAGGGTTCGACGCAGAATTGGAAAGATCGTTGAACTCAGTTCGACGATCGAGGCTTCTAAAGGAATCTGAAGAGACTCCAACATCGTCGATCTCCGTTCGACGATCTGGAAAGCGTCGAGCTCCGTTCGACGATCGTTCAGGGAACAAAATCGTCGAGCGCCGTTCGACGATCGTTGACCGAAGGAGATAGTTCATGACTATCTGAGGGGCGCTGAACTCAGTTCGACGATTCTGGAAATCGTCGATCTCCGTTCGACGATCTTTGGGGAAATCGTCGAGCGCAGTTCAGAGATCAGAAAATTCTAGACACTAGGGAAAATCAGAATTTTTGCCTAGTCTTGGTCAATTTTTAGCTTTCAAAATCTTGGATATTATTTAAGACTTCCTCCATCTAACATTCCTAACTGATTTAGGAAGAAGGTGTGTTTCTTTTCATCCAAGGGCTTGGTGAAAATATCTCCCCTTTGTAAATCAGTTGGGATATATTGCAGTTCAATTTTATTCTTTTCAACATTGTCCCTTAAGAAATGATGCCTAATCTCTATGTGTTTTGTCCTACTAATGGAGGACTGGATTTTGAGCTATGGAAATAGCACTTGTATTGTCACAAAATATTTTTGACTTCTCTAAGTTGTAACCATAGTCTAGGAGTTGGTTTTGAATCCACAGTATTTGTGAACAACAACTGCCTGCAGCCATATATTCAGCTTCAGCAGTTGAAGTTGACACAGATGTTTGTTTCTTGCAAAACCAGGAGACAAGTCTATCACCAAGGAACTGACAAGTTCCACTGGTGCTTTTCCTGTCAATTCTGCATCCAGCATAATCAGCATCAGAGAATCCAGTTAACTCAAATGCTGAATCTTTTGGATACCAGAGACCTAGATTTGGACAACTTTTAACATACCTAAGAATCCTCTTTACTAATGTGAGGTGTGACTCTCTAGGGCTTACTTGGAACCTAGCACATATACATGTAGCAAATATTATATCTGGTCTACTAGCTGTAAGATACAGTAAAGAGCCAATCATTGCTCTATATGTTGTCTGATCAACAGGTTTCCCATGTTCATCAGCATCCAATACAGCATTGGTAGGCATGGGTGTTTTCATACAAGATGCCTCAGACATGCCAAATTTCTTAACCAGCTCATTAGCATATTTGGTTTGAGAAATAAAGATGCCTTCAGCATGTTGTTTGACTTGCAATCCTAGGAAGAAGGATAGCTCACCCATGCTACTCATCTCAAATTTAGAATGCATTAGGTTAGAAAACCTTCTGCACAATTTTGAGTCAGTAGAACCAAAAATGATATCGTCTACATAAATTTGTACTAGTAGGGTATGGGACTTATGGGTTCTAATAAAAAGAGTTTGGTCTACTCTACCCCTTATAAAACCATTTTCCAAGAGAAAGCATGCTAGGGTCTCATACCATGCTCTAGGAGCTTGCTTGAGACCATATAATGCTTTATGTAGTTTGAAAAACATAATCAGGGTGAGTTGGAGAGATAAAACCTGGAGGTTGTCTGACATAGACTTCCTCTTTGATGTCTCCATTTAAAAAGGCACTCTTGACATCCATCTGATAAACCTTGAAGCCTTTGTGAGCTGCATAAGCTAGAAAAATTCTGATGGCTTCCAATCTTGCAACATGTGCAAAAGTCTGGTCGTAGTCAATTCCTTCTTCTTGAGAATATCCTTGGGCAACTAGCCTTGCCTTGTTCCTTATTATTACTCCTTGATCATCCAGTTTATTTCTGAATACCCATTTTGTTCCAACAATGGAATGATCCTTTGGCTTTGGCACTAGTTCCCATACTTTGTTCCTCTCAAATTGATGCAACTCCTCTTGCATGGCAATGATCCAGTGTGGATCTTGCTCTGCATCTTGAATGGACTGAGGCTCAATTTGAGAAAGGAAGCAGGTGTGCAACAGGTTTTGGTTGACCTGATTTCTGGTTTGCACACCAGCTGAGATTTCTCCAATTATTTGGGAAATTGGATGGTCTCTTGATGTTACTAAATCAACATGGGGTGTTGATTGTTCACCAACCTGTGTTGTTGTTTCCTCTTGTGGTACAACAACTGGCTCTTCAAGTGGTGCTTCAATATGTTGAGCATTCCCTTCATCTTCACTGCTTTCATCTTCTTGAGCAACCTGTAGCTTGTTCATATCTTCAACTAGAGAGTGTTCCTGCAAAGGTTCTATGGTAGAAGAAATCTTCTCCTTGAAAGACATGTTAGTTTCATCAAAAGAAACATGAACAGATTCCTCAATTTTCAATGATGATTTATTATATACCCTATAGGCCTTGCTGATCATGGAGTATCCCAGAAACACTCCTTCATCAGCTTTGGCTTGAAATTTTGCTAAATATTTCTTATCATTATTGTGAATATAGCAAGTGCAGCCAAAAATTCTGAAATAGTCAACTTTAGGTTTCTTCCCTTTGAGTAATTCATAGGGAGTCTTTCCCTTCAGTTTATGTATCAGACTTCTGTTCAGCACATAGTTGGAGGTGTTCACTGCCTCTGCCCAGAAGGATAGAGGTAGATGAGCATCTGACAACAATGTAGTGGCAGATTCAATAAGGGTTCTATTTTTCCTTTCAGCTACCCCATTTTGTTGAGGAGTTCTAGGAGCTGAGAAAGTATGCCTGATCCCTTCACTCTGACAGAACTCTTGCATAAGAAGAGAATCAAACTCTGTCCCATGATCACTTCTGATCAGGGCAATGTGAGTATTGAACTCAATCTTTATACATTTGAGAAACTCTGTCAGACACTTAAAGTTATCAGACTTCTTCCTTAGAAAGAACACCCAAGTGAATCTAGAGAAGTCATCTACAATCACTAAAGTGTAGGATTTCCCTCCTAGGCTTTGTACTGTGATGGGTCCAAATAGATCCATGTGTAACAGATACAATATCCTAGGTGAATCACTCTTATTAAGTGACTTGAAACTGTTTTTAGTTTGCTTGCCTAATTGACAAGCCTTGCAGAGTCCTTCCTTCTTGTAGGGGCCAGAAGGTAGTCCTCTAACAAGGTTGTCCTTGGATAGCCTAGCAATAGTTCTAAGGTTTAGGTGTCCTAGTCTCTTATGCCATAAAACATTTGGTCTACATACTGAATTGAATAAACAGATATCTATAGTAGTTGAAAGAAAATCTACTAGGTAGATGTTACCTTTCCTTTTACCTGTCAACACAGTTGTGTTGTCCTCTGACTTGATTTTGCATAAGGTTTTGCTGAAGGTCACCTGGTAGCCTTCATCACATAGCTGACTGATGCTGATTAGGTTGTGCTTCAGTCCTTCCACATATGCTACTTTCTTGAAGGTTACAGAACCAATCTGGACTGCACCATATCCTTTAGTTTGTCCAAAGTTGGAATCACCAAAGATAACTTTGGGTCCAAGCTTGGCTCTAAAGGAATTGAGGTTGTCCTTGTTCCCTGTCATGTGCTTAGAGCACCCACTATCCAAATACCATTGCTGGTTAGATGTTGGATAGGTCTTCACCTGCACATGAAACAATTCACTTGTTTTTGACCCAGTTTACCTTGGGCCTAGGTTGATAACCTCTAAATTCAGAAATGAAGGATATCCCTGGTTGACTCTTATATCCTTCAGGATGATATCTCCTTGGAGGTAAAATCCATTCAGTATAAGGGTTAAAGGTTTGGGATGAAGAACCCTCAGGATTCAATTTTGACTTGCCTTTAAAAAAATTTCCAGAGCTCTGACCTCTGTTCGACGATCTTGGAGCTGAGTTAGACGATCTTGGGTCAGATCGTCGAGCTCCGTTCGACGGTCGACTGTGGGTGAGGTCAGGTATATGAGATCGTCGAGCAGCGTTCGACGACTTTGGCTGAGATCGTCGATCAGCGTTCGACGATTTGTCCTGAGATCGTCGAGCTGCGTTCGGCGATCGTCGATCTTCATTCGGCGATCGTCGATCTCCGTTCGACGATTTGTGCTGGACTTTAGTTTTCTGAGGCAGATCAGAATTTTTCCTGGCAACCTCTACAACTTCCTTTCCCTTGTCAGAAATGAACTTGATAGGGGTTGTTAGAACAATAGGTTGGCTGGATGAGGCACCCAAGCCCAATGTACTGTTGAATCTTGAGTTCACTGTGCTTGTGATGTCCATCAGCTTGATGCTTCTCCCATTGAGAGATTCTTCAAGCTTCTTGGCCTCAGAGAGCTCACTCTTCAGTGAAGCTATCTGTTCCCTATAGTTCTCCAACTCCTGAGAAAGTTTGAGGTTTTCTGATTTTAAAACATTTTGTTCAGATAATTGATTTCTGAGAGAGATGATCTCTTTCTCAGACTTTAGCAGATCTAAACACAATGCTTTAAATTCAAATTTAAAATCTTCTGAAGTAAAATCAAAAGAACTGATTACCTGATCTTCTTCAGGTTGAGTCTCTGAGTCTGACTCTGACTCCTCTTCCTCTGAGTTGTGTTGTGAGGCATTGATTGCCATCATGTAGAACTCCTTTTCCTCTGTATCATCCTCATCATCACTTGAGCTGGAAGAGGCTTCTGACTCCTCTTCAGTCTCACTCCAGGATTCAGCAACAAATCCTTTCCTTGTGTGCTTATTTTTGCTGGAAGAGGGTTTGCTATTGTCACTCCTTTTGGAGTCTTTCTCCTTTCTTCTTTCTTTTCTGTCCCTTCTGTCCTTGTTCTTGTTTTTTGGACAGTCAGGAACTATATGCCCTGCTTTCCTGCAACCAAAGCAAATAATGTCTTTGCTATTGCCAATGGACTTGTCATACCTTGGCTTATCCTGCTCCTTGTATGATCTTCTTCTGAAGTCCTTTCTGGCCATCTTATAGAATCTTTTGGCCAGCAAGCTGAGAAGTTCATCATTGTCTGTTCCTTTTTCTTTAGGCAGATCTTCAGTTGCCTTGAATGCTATAGTCTTCTCCTTTCTTGTGGCTGGTGACGCAGCCTTCTGTTCTTCCTCTCTGTTCTTGATGAGTAGCTCATAAGATTTGAGCTTACCCAGCAAGGCTTCAGTGGTGATCTCATTCAGACTTCTGGCATCTTTAATTGGTCAGATTCTTGAATCTCAAGTGCTGGGGAAGCACATTAGGATCTTGTCATTAAGTTCTGTCAGTGAGATCTCTTTGTCTAATGTCCTCAGTTCACTGACAATTAGACTCAGTCTGTTGTACATGTCTCCCACTGACTCTGTTTCTCCCTTCTTGAAGTTCTCATATTGGGAGATGAGATGGGATCTTCTGTCCTTTCTCTCATCAGCTGAGCCAGAGATAATTTCTGAGAGCTTGTCCCAAATCTCCTTGGCTGAATTACATTCAGCTACCTTTTGAAAAATGTCATCTGACATTGTCTGAGCTAAAATGTTCATTGCCTTGGCATCAGCTACTTTCCACTTTTTGATGTCAGCATCTGTTCCTGATGGAGGTGGAACAGCATTTGTGCTTGTTCCCTCTAGAGGTCTTGGACACACTGTCAAAACAGAATTAAAAATGTCTTCGTCAATAGAATTCATGTAGAGTCTAATCCTTGCTTTCCAAAGTGCAAACTTTGACAGATTGCACACTGGAGGTCTGGTGCTAGCATAATCTTTGTTTTGGGCCATGACTTGTGCAAGCTAAATCTAATAATGAAATATAAAAGAAGGATCTAGATTGGGATCTTGGGGTTCAGGTGTTAGCCTGTACAACCAAACAGATATGGTATGTTTAACCAACCTGCCTCTGATACCAATTGAAAGGGGAAACTAGATCTGATATACTCTAGAGGGGGGTGAATAGAGTATATGGTGCTTTTAAAACACAAAGAAAAACTTTTGCAAAGATTTACAACAATTGTTGTAATGAGTGTGAGCAGGGAAGCAGAAATAAAACTAATTACAAAACTAAGCTATGCAGAGACTAAGCACAAGAAAATCTAGGCCAGAAACAAAAAGAAAACATGCAAAACCAGATGACACAAGGAATTATAGTGGTTCCCCAACTTGGGTACATCCACTCTTCTACCACCCTAGGTAGGAATCCACTGCAGGATGAGTTGATCAGGTGTCCTGGGCACCAATGAGCTTTTGATAAGGTGCTCAAAAACCAAAACAGATTTTTTGATCAGGTGTCTTGCCACCAATGAGCTTTTGACAAGGTGCTCAAAAACCAGATTCAAACTTTGAAGGGAGTTTGAAAAACCCTTTACAGAGTGGGGGTGAGAGAGTTATGGCAGTCTTCTCTTTCTCAATCAACTGAGAAGACTAAGTGGATGGATTTCAAAGCTCCCCCTGAGTCCTTGATCTTCAGGAAGAAGAGCTTTGCTTGAGGGTGATAGGCCTTCAAATGTAGAACTCCAGCAATAGATGATTTCAGCAAGCTGAAATGTTGAGTGTCTGGAGTCTTGAGATGATGTTGGCCTTGAACACTTTGAAAGCTGAGGAGATCTGATGATTTTTGAAAACTTGATCTCTTTGAGAAGTGTTCTTTAGAAATCTTTTTGACAGAAGATTGAGAGAGTCTTTGTATACTGAGTTGTGTATCCTCTTCTTGTCAATCTCTCTCTATTTCTTTTCTATTTCATTCAAAAACATTCTCTCTTTTATTCTCTGTGTCTGAATAGGATATCACTCTGTCAAAGATAGCCGTTGGTCTGCATTGATTACAGCCTTAATTGCATAATTTCTTCTAAAGGAAAGTCCACTGATTTGTTCCTTGAAAAATCCCTTGAAACTTGCTCCAGAAGTAAATGAAAACGGCTGGCAGATCTTCTGAATTAAATGCAGAATAACTTCTATCTGATTTGAATTTGAATTCTGTAAGATAACTGAAATCGTCGAACTGAGCTCTGCTATCGTCGAGCTGAGCTCAGCGACCTGGAAAATGCAAGCAGCAAAGAAATCGTCGATCTGAGCTCAAAGATCGTCGAACTGAGCTCAGAGATAAGGATCCAGTGCAGAGTCAAAATCGTCGACCTGAGCTCAACGATCGTCGAATGGAGTTCGACGATATTGAGAAGTTAAGCTCAGCGATCGTCGAATGGAGCTCGACGATCTGTCGAAGTTGAGCTAGACGATCGTCGACCGGAGTTCGACGAAACGTCGTGCTGAGCTCGACGATTAGACTTGGTCTCCAGAAAAACTTGGTCTTCAGGGCAGCTTCCAATCCTAGACTTCTAACCTTAGACTCAATTCTAATTGACCTATTAAGCTATACAGAAGGTCAAACACAGATTCCTAGAGACATAGTGATCCTGACCCAAATTAGTAATAGGGTGTTCCAACAGGGTCAACTCACATTGAGAAGTGTCTATCACATACCAGACATGAAGAAGAACCTCTTCTCTGTGACAAATGCGGCGGATGCGGGCTGTAATGCTCCTGATTTTCCAAGATTTATTTAAAATCCCTTTAGTGACATATTTTGATGTCAGGGCGTTACGTTGATGCTTAGTTGGTGGGTACCGCTGTCAGAGCGTGGCTTTTGCTTGTTGGTATCCAAGGTTTTGGTTTCGGAGAATTTGCTGGGCTAATTTCTCCTGTGTTTTGGTATTCTCTTGTGAGTCGGGGTTTGTTTTGGAACACGGCGGAGTGTTTTTGGTATATTTGATGTTTTGATTTCGGGGAGTGTTTACCCGAGTTTAGTTTGTCGAATTTCAATTTCGACTTCGTTGTTGGATTCGTAGCGTCGATATTTAGCTACATGTGATTTTCATAGAAATCCGAGTTAGTGTGAGTTTTTGTCATTTGAACGTTTTAATTATAATAATATATTATATTTTTTTATCCCCTATAAATAGTCTTGTGATAAGACAGAAGCCCTATTTATCTTCTTCCCAAAACCGTCGGACTATTTTTGCGGAAGGGCGAGGTGGCCGACTTTGCGAAGCTTTTGGTCGGTTATTTTAGGAGCTCCGGTGCACGAAATAGTCATCGGAGAATAGATTTGGTTATCCCTCACCGAGATCGACGTTTGTACGGTGAGTTTTTCTCGTTTCGTGGATTTTTTTCGATGTTAGTGTACGCGGTTTTGATCTCCTCTCCTCTTAAAAAGTTCCAGGTTTTGCTGCTTAGGTGTTCTTGCGGCCAGATCTTTGAGTACGAGCATTACGCGGCCGAATTTCGGTCGGATCGAGGCAAGTGGTGACTTTTCCCCTTGCTAAGTTTCCTTTCATGGTGTATTTCCTGCTTCTATCCTTTCCTCCTTAGTATTTAAGAGTAATGCCAGGTTCGGCCCTTGCCGAACTGCTAGACAATATACTTTTCCGGCCAGGTTTAGACTAGTTAATTCTGTAGGTGAAAGCTGGGTGAATCCATGGGTTATGGGATTAGTCTAGTAAGGTATTTCCATCATTCTTGACTCTTAGATAAGGATAATCTGTCGAGTATAGAACTGTTGACTTAAGCCAATTTTTTGTTATATAACAGTTAACTTAAGTTTAAATTCGTCGAAAATGGGTAGGTAGAATTCATCAGATATAGGTTGAGATTGGTCTAAGTAAATTTCAGTAAGTTTCAGTAGGATAAGAGTCATATTTGTCGAGTGTATGATGTAATTTCGTTGGGTAATGCTTGACATTGAGTTAAGTCCAATTCGTCGAGTATTAGGCGTTGAGTCGACGAATATCAGGCATGGCATTGAGTGCACCGGGTGATAATTTGGCGCTAAGTCAAAAACGTTGAGTGCGCTGAATGCACTCAACGCGGCGTTGAGTGAAATAGCATTGACTGTAGTCTGGGTGTTGAGTAGTTCTGAGACTAAGTCAAAAGTTTTGAGTGCGCTGAATGCACTCAACGCGGCATTGAGTGAAGTTTACTTAGCATTGAGTGAAGCTTTCACGTTGAGTGGTCTGTGAGGCCAAGACAAAAGCGTTGAGTGAGCTGAATGCACTCAACACGGCATTGAGTGAAGTTCACTTGGAGTTGAGTGAAGCTTTGGCGTTGAGTGGTCTGTGATGCTAAGGCAAAAGCATTGAGTGCACTCAACGCGGCGTTGAGTGAAGACTCAACATTGAGTGAAACAACGTTGAGTGAAACCTTGGCATTGAGTTGCTTCGAGACTAAGTTAAAGCGTCGAGTGGACTCAACGCGGCGTTGAGTGAAGGTAATTTCACTGAGTAATCTGGTTGGCGTTAAGTGCGTTGAATGAACTCAACGCGGCGTCGAGTGTACTCGACGATTTTCCCGTGTACTTAGAATTCTGTTCCCGAATTAAGTTGAACTCATCAAGTATGACTTAGAATGGCTATCACTTGGGAATTTTCTTTCTTTATGTCAAGGAGAGTTTTGTATTCTGGTTGAGGTTATGGGTGTTTATGGATGTTATGTTTGGCCCTTGGTTGGCAGTGGATAAAGTACCCCCCAACCTAGTGACAAATTGTGAATCATTACACTACTTGGCTTGTTTTTTGGTCTGTGTGTTGAGTTGGACAATGTTGTCACCACCACAGCACCTTGTTTATATATATTTTGATTGTTGGGTTGAGTTGGACAATGTTGCCACCACCTAGTATGTATCTGTTGAGACAATTGGACTGTCATGTTGTGTTGGACAATGTTGTCACCACCACATTACCTTCTTGGAATATATTCGGTCTGTAAGTTCGGGTTGGACAATGTGGCCACCAACTCAGGACCATTTCTTACTAGTGTTAATGATACATATGAGTAGAGTTATTAAGTCTCTTTCCTCATATTGTACAGATATATGTTATTCTACTTACTTTTGCATATATTCTTGAAGCATGGCTTCGTTTCGGACTTGATGCAACTTTCTTACTTTTGAACTCAATAAGTAAATCTTTTACCATTATCATATGATTAATTGCTGAGATTTGACATCTTCCTTATGTTTGGGTTCGTAACCCATTATTCCTTTTTGGTTTATTGCTAACCTTTTGATCATTGATCTCCACTTGTATTTTCATTTTTGCTGGGGTGTTCTTTCTTTGATTGCCTCAGGTTTGGAGAAGTAGCCGGTTGAGCGGCTAGGGTTAGTTTTTGGCTGGTACTCTGCAGCTGTCGTTTCCTCACCGACTGTGAGGTAGTTATTGTTTGTTTTCTTTTAGTTCAGACATACATACCTTTTAGTGGGTTCGTATTAGGTTGTTGAGCCCATTTGATTTTTCTGTTTAATGTTAAATACTTGCTAACTGCTAAGCCTTTTCCTATGATGGTTTGGGGATTTACTTGCTCTCTGTGAAGGTTTTATGCTAGGTTGCATGTTAGATATTTTAAAGTATAAAAGTATTACCTCTATTACCTCATGCATGGCATCTTTTGAAGCTAAAGTCACTATATCTTATTGAACGTACAAACTAATTTATATACTTATACTAAATCTAGAGTCATGCATAACATGAGTTGTCCTATGGGGACGTTTATGCTCATGCAGGATGTTAATCATTGTAAACAAACTATTTTCGCAGTGTATACTTATATTTACAGTCATGGACTAGTTGATCCACTGAGCCGAGGATATAGCCATCAAAACTTAACTTGAAAACATGTTTTTCTCACATCATAACTTGGTATTTTCATAAATTATGTTAGGATTGGAGTTTGATTATGTAGGGGCCCCCCAACATTTTTCCCGAGTCGGGCCGGAGGGGTACTACTGGCCCAAGACGTCCACCCTGTGCTCTTAGGGGAAACGTTCCACCCTATCCAAACTGAAAGTCCACCTAGTGTCAGCTATGTGCACCTATGGGGGGGGGGGAAATAGGTGACGAGTAGCGCTTTTGCGGAATTTACGAACGTACCTGCACAATAAAAATAAAAAGCACAGAACACAGAAAACACAGGCAATTTATAGTGGTTCCTCGACTTGGGTACATCCACTTTCCCCCTTCGACCTATCTCCCCAACAAGGGACGACTCGGTCACTTCTCCAACGGGATTGAAATCCAATCCCTGCACTAACGGAAGGAACCCTTCCACACGTGAGAGTCAACACTCCCACAAAACGGGTTGCACCCAACCCTTACAACACGGAACAATCGTTCCTTTACAACAAAAGTAAATATGGAATGTACAAGAGATACAAACTTCGTTTGGAGACTACGGTGTTCCTCTTCGTTCGACGACGTGTTCGTGAGGTCAACGAAGAGTCTACAACCTTGGTCTCTCTTGGAGAGGATCTTCCTGAAACCGGCGGCGGCAATCCGAGCGGCGGCTTGGTTCGGGATCGTCGGCAACGAAGGTGCGCGGCAGCAGTACTTTTGAGATCCAATCTTCGTTGCAAAGCAAACTAGGTCTACCAACGGTCACTCTAGGATCGGTCGTCTCGATCGATTCGAACGGGGGAGTTTTTCCCGGTCAACAAATCGAGAGACAAGGGATCTCTGGATAGACACGTGAGACTCAAGCTTTGCTAAGCTTCTGTCGCCGGAGATCGGGAAGAAATGCGATCAGCAGCGGCGACGGACTTGCGCGAGCGGCGACGTAGGTGGCGGAGAGATTTCGTGATTTTAGGGTTGCACTCGCTCGGCTTCTTTCTGTCTGAGTATTCCGTTCAAAATACTCGTGTATAAAATACTGTAGTTAATTCCAATATGACCGTTGTGGGACCCACAATAGAAATCCCCAAATCCCGGTCCAGAAATTTAACAGCGGTAGAATCCGGTTCAGGAAGTTCGGAAAAAAACGGAAAACGCCAAGTCAAAATCGGTGAGAATCGAAAGTGATTCTCGCCGAGTCGCCGAGAATCAAAGGTGATTCTCGACGATTCGGCGAGAATCAAAGATGATTCTCGTCGAATTTGCCTTGGTTGCACCACGCACTGCTTTAGGCCAGGTCGAGACGACGAGAATCAACCAGTGATTCTCGTCGATTCGACGAGAATCACTAGTGATTCTCGCCGAATCGGCGAGAATCACTAAGTGATTTCTCGTCGATTCTTACTTAGAAGCAGAGGTGCTTGCTTAGAACTTGTTGGATCGAGTTCGGCGAGAATCGACTTCTGATTCTCGACGAATCGGCGAGAATCCCAAGTGATTCTCGCCGAATCGGCGAGAATCACTTGGTGATTCTCGTCGATTCTAACTTAGACGAATTTTCGTCTTTCCACCTATGAGATGCTCCTTGACCCATCCTTGCTCCTTGTCTGCTCCTGCACATTTACAGCCCTGTGCTTGAAAATAAGTGCACTCCAATAGAGAGAGTACACGTAGGCCAACACACTGATCTGCTCAATGAGGGATTACGTCGTGCAGACCCGTGTATATTGACATACTGCACCCTGACATTGGTGTGCACTTAGCATGGAAAAACTGCAAGCACAACTAGAAGGATTTTATCAAATACATAGTCTATTGACCTTAGCTTGTCCAGGGGCTTCTTCAAATCAGGTACATTGTGGATACAATACCCAACAATCTCCCCCTATTTGAAGAAGCCTAAACCCTACAAGCTAAGGTGAATAGAGCAAATGAGAATGAAAACCATAAACTGAAAAGAGAGTTGAGTGAGTTATCCATTACCAATACCAATTTCTTGGGAGCAAGCTTGGAGCCACCTTAGCCTTAGCCGAGAGGGTAATCTCCCCCTTTTCAGCTTCTACAAATCGGGGTCTGTAGCGTTTTACCCGTTGCTCCCCCTCAGTTCTTGCACGGGCCTGGAGCCTCTGTAGTCTTCATTCCTCATAATTGAGCATCCCCAATTCAGTCTTGAAAAGATTGAACTTGGCCTCGTCTAGGGGCTTTGTGAATATATCAGCAATCTGCTTGTCCGTGGGGACATAACAGAGAGAGATATCCTTGTTCTCCACGTGCTCCTGAATGAAGTGGTAGCGTACTTCAATATGCTTCATTCTGCTGTGCGACACCGGATTGTTGGCAATGGCAATTGCACTGGAGGAGTCGCAGTACATGGGTACTTCCTTGAACTGAAGGTCGTAGTCGGCTAACTGGTTTCTGATCCAGAGAAGTTGTGCGCAACAGCTTCCTGCCGAGATGTACTCTGACTCTGCTGTGGAGGTTGCAACACAATTCTGTTTCTTGCTGTTCCATGAGATAAGCCTCCTGCCGAGGAATTGACACGTCCCGGAGGTGCTTTTCCTGTCATCCCTCCCTGCTCCCCTGCAAAATCAGCATCTGAAAAGCCTATTAGCTCGACATCATTATTTCTCGGGTACCATAAGCCAAGATTAGGAGTACCTTTAAGGTATCTCAGAATTCGCTTGGCAGCGACATAGTGAGATTCCTTAGTGTTCACCTGATATCGGGCACAGACACATGTGGAGAACATAATATCCGGTCGACTGGCAGTAAGGTAGAGCAGGGATCCAATGATGCTTCTGTATTTGGTTTCATCGAAAGGTTTACCTTCTCATCCTTATCCAGAGACATGGTGGATCCCATTGGAGTCCTCATAGAGGTTGCACTCTCCATACCGAATTTCTTAAGGAGTTCATTTGTGAACTTCGTCTGAGAGATGAAGATTCCATCCTCAGACTGTTTCACTTGAAGTCCTAAGAAATACTTGAGCTCTCACATACTGCTCATTTCAAACTTTCCTTTGCATAAGTTTAGAGAACTTTTGCAAAGATTGTTGTCGTTGAGCCGAATATTATGTCATCGACATAGATTTGCACCAGCAAAATCTTGCCTTGACTTCCCTAAGAAACAATGTTTTATCTATTTTACCTCTGGAGAACTTGTTCTCAAGAAGAAAACTAGATAAAGTATCATACCAAGCTCGTGGAGCTTGTTTCAACCCATATAAGGCCTTATTAAGAAAATAAACGTGATTGGGATAAGTAGGATCGACAAAACCTGGGGGTTGAGCGACGTATACTTCCTCTTTCAGGTCTCCGTTCAGGAATGCCGATTTCACATCCATTTGATAGACTGTGAATCCTTTGTGTGAAGCATACGCCAGGAACAACCTGATTGCCTCGAGCCTGCTACTGGTGCGAAGGTATGGTCGAAGTCAATCCCTTCCTCCTGTCTGTAACCTTGAGCCACCAGCCTGGCCTTGTTCTTTACGATGACACCCATGTTCATCCAGCTTGTTTCTGAAGATCGCTTCGTGCCAATCACATTCTGCTTGTATGGTCTGGGAACCAACGTCCAAACATTGCAACGTTCGAATTGATGTAGTTCCTCTTGCATGGCCAGAATCCATGCCGCATCCTTGTTCGCCTCGTCGAACTTCTTTGGCTCAACCTGTGACAGGAAGCTAAGATGCAATACTTCATTAACTATACCTTTTCGAGTTCTGACACCAACACGAGGATCCCCGATGATCTGATCTCTAGGATGATCTCTCACGTGCCGGAGCTCTAGAAGTCTGGCGTCTGGAGCTTCAACCTACTTCTTGGGCTTCTCTTTCTTCTAAGAGATTTGTCCCATCTTGATCTTCAACATTTTCAGATGACGTGGAGGTGGAAACTTTGACGTACTTGGGAGCGTCATCTTTAGCGGTCTCATCCAGACTCAGCTGTTCAAGTCTAGCACCTGCATCTTCAAGAATACAACTGGAAGAATTGCTGTTAAGCAAACTTCCTTCATCAAATACAACATTTATTGATTCTTCTACCACTAGGGTTTTCTTATTGAAGACCCTATACCCGACTATGGGAACTATAGCCCATGAATATGCCTTCGAAGCATTTTTCACCGAATTTAGTACGCGGGAACTTCCCATTATTCAGTACATAGCATCTGCAAACCAAAATCCTCAAGTAGGACATGGTTGGTTTCCTGCCTTTCAGTAGCTCGTAGGGCGTCTTACGATGATGCTTGTTGATCAATGCTCGGTTTTGTACATGACATGCCGTATTGACACCCTCTGCCCAGAAGTATTCCGGGAGAGAAGCGTCTTTCAACATTGTCGTGCAGGCTTCAATGAGAGTTCTATTTCTCCTCTCCGCAACTCCATTTTGCTGAGGATGCGCGGGGAGGACAACTCATGAAAGATACCTTGTTCTTCACAAAACTCTGTGTCATTGCACCAAATTCGAATTCTGTTCCATGGTCACTTCTGATTTG